>CM059281.1:9482625-9595125 GCA_030347295.1 Setipinna tenuifilis
GCTTGTATCCCTAAGTGGCTTCAGGGAAGAGTTACAAACTCGCTGGCATTGAAGGCCTGTTCACTTCCCCTCCAAACCACCCCACCTCACCCCATCCAGCCTCCCCAGCCACTCCAGCCACTCCTAGATCTTGATACAGCCATCATAGGCTGACTCACTCGGTGGGGAAGAATGGGCTCTCGCGGCCCTGAAGCACCTGAGGGTGGCAGAGGTGACTGACACAGTGGCCAAATGGCAAAAAGGTTATGGCCCGTTCACACTGACTGCAACTGCTTTTTTTATCGCCTCCAAAGGGACAAGAAGCAGTCGTTAGTATTCCAAAATCTAAGCGTCTTGTTAGAGATATCAAGGCTTGTTTACTGTTGGTAAGTTACACGCGGTCCTCCTACATGCGGTCAAACCACTTGTCAGCTGCACCGTTGCATAGGAAAACAGTTGAATACAATTGAGGGCCTGCACTGTAAACCCGGATAAGTCAATACAACTCAAAACTTTTGATGTAACTGATTACGTCAATAGTTTTGAGTACATTAACTATATACTTTAATTAAAGTTAACTTTAAAAGTTTAAGTACATGAACTTGTACTTAAACTTTTAAAGTTACCTTTCATTAAAATATATAGTTAATGTACTCAAAACTATTGACGTAATCAGTTACATCCAAGGTTTTGAGTTGTATTGACAATCCGGTTTTACAGTGTAGTATTCCAAAATCTAAGCGTCTTGTTAGAGATATCAAGGCTTGTTTACTGTTGGTAAGTTACACGCGGTCCTCCTACATGCGGTCAAACCACTTGTCAGCTGCACCGTTGCATAGGAAAACAGTTGAATACAATTGAGGGCCTGCACTGTAAACCCGGATAAGTCAATACAACTCAAAACTTTTGATGTAACTGATTACGTCAATAGTTTTGAGTACATTAACTATATACTTTAATTAAAGTTAACTTTAAAAGTTTAAGTACATGAACTTGTACTTAAACTTTTAAAGTTACCTTTCATTAAAATATATAGTTAATGTACTCAAAACTATTGACGTAATCAGTTACATCCAAGGTTTTGAGTTGTATTGACAATCCGGTTTTACAGTGTAGTATTCCAAAATCTAAGCGTCTTGTTAGAGATATCAAGGCTTGTTTACTGTTGGTAAGTTACACGCGGTCCTCCTACATGCGGTCAAACCACTTGTCAGCTGCACCGTTGCATAGGAAAACAGTTGAATACAATTGAGGGCCTGCACTGTAAACCCGGATAAGTCAATACAACTCAAAACTTTTGATGTAACTGATTACGTCAATAGTTTTGAGTACATTAACTATATACTTTAATTAAAGTTAACTTTAAAAGTTTAAGTACATGAACTTGTACTTAAACTTTTAAAGTTACCTTTCATTAAAATATATAGTTAATGTACTCAAAACTATTGACGTAATCAGTTACATCCAAGGTTTTGAGTTGTATTGACAATCCGGTTTTACAGTGTAGTATTCCAAAATCTAAGCGTCTTGTTAGAGATATCAAGGCTTGTTTACTGTTGGTAAGTTACACGTGGTCCTCCTACATGCGGTCAAACCACTTGTCAGCTGCACCGTTGCATAGGAAAACAGTTGAATACAATTGAGGGCCTGCACTGTAAACCCGGATAAGTCAATACAACTCAAAACTTTTGATGTAACTGATTACGTCAATAGTTTTGAGTACATTAACTATATACTTTAATTAAAGTTAACTTTAAAAGTTTAAGTACATGAACTTGTACTTAAACTTTTAAAGTTACCTTTCATTAAAATATATAGTTAATGTACTCAAAACTATTGACGTAATCAGTTACATCCAAGGTTTTGAGTTGTATTGACAATCCGGTTTTACAGTGTAGTATTCCAAAATCTAAGCGTCTTGTTAGAGATATCAAGGCTTGTTTACTGTTGGTAAGTTACACGCGGTCCTCCTACATGCGGTCAAACCACTTGTCAGCTGCACCGTTGCATAGGAAAACAGTTGAATACAATTGAGGGCCTGCACTGTAAACCCGGATAAGTCAATACAACTCAAAACTTTTGATGTAACTGATTACGTCAATAGTTTTGAGTACATTAACTATATACTTTAATTAAAGTTAACTTTAAAAGTTTAAGTACATGAACTTGTACTTAAACTTTTAAAGTTACCTTTCATTAAAATATATAGTTAATGTACTCAAAACTATTGACGTAATCAGTTACATCCAAGGTTTTGAGTTGTATTGACAATCCGGTTTTACAGTGTAGTATTCCAAAATCTAAGCGTCTTGTTAGAGATATCAAGGCTTGTTTACTGTTGGTAAGTTACACGTGGTCCTCCTACATGCGGTCAAACCACTTGTCAGCTGCACCGTTGCATAGGAAAACAGTTGAATACAATTGAGGGCCTGCACTGTAAACCCGGATAAGTCAATACAACTCAAAACTTTTGATGTAACTGATTACGTCAATAGTTTTGAGTACATTAACTATATACTTTAATTAAAGTTAACTTTAAAAGTTTAAGTACATGAACTTGTACTTAAACTTTTAAAGTTACCTTTCATTAAAATATATAGTTAATGTACTCAAAACTATTGACGTAATCAGTTACATCCAAGGTTTTGAGTTGTATTGACAATCCGGTTTTACAGTGTAGTATTCCAAAATCTAAGCGTCTTGTTAGAGATATCAAGGCTTGTTTACTGTTGGTAAGTTACACGCGGTCCTCCTACATGCGGTCAAACCACTTGTCAGCTGCACTGTTCCATAGGAAAAACAATTGAATACAATTGAGGGCCTGCAGAGAAAAACCATTGCAGTGTGCACGGGCAATTAGGGTCAACAATGTTCAACCGGCCCAGGTCTTCGCAAACCAGGTTAGCACCACTATAGTACCTCCACTTGCCACAGTACCCCGTCAAGGATCTTGTTTTAAGGCTTTGGTTTCCTTCCACCATCTTTTTTAGTTACCAATCAGTGAATACAGAAAGGGCTATGTTGCTTGCCGTTGAACTTAAGTTTAAATATGTATTCTGTGTTGTGATTGGTTGAAAGCAGTTGAAGTTCACAAACATTTATCTGCCCACCAGAAAGGAGAACATATGCCTACTGAAAGCTTACAGATTCTTTACACAAAGTGAAACAGTCTGGTTCACCAGGCAAGGTGTTTGCTGACTTATCCTATAAGACTGGCGAAGGTGGTACGGTAATCGTCTCTGGTGTAAAAAAAGCAATCAAAAGCAGGAAGTTGCTGAAGAATGACTGTCAACAGGCAATTATCTGTCAATGTCAGAGGTTATCTTAATTACAAGAGCAATAAAAGCTGACAGTTTCAGGTTTATGTGGGCGTGTGTTCTTCGGCCAAAAAGATTACCTGACTTTACATCATTTTGCCTGTGGTTAGCCTTATGTCAGGGAAGTGCAGACACACACACACACACACACCTACACAAAAACACACCTATACACATACAAACACAAACATGCACAAACATCTGTCAGAGGCATGCTTTGCAGAACAATCATTGTTTTTTTTTGTAAGTGGCTGCAGGATATGAAATTTTTCAACACTTCAGCAAGTTCCTGAAAATTATTTATGGCACTGTCACACCCAAACCTATTATATTTTCCTCTCTTTCTCTCTTTCTCTCTCTCTCTCACACGCACACACACACTGTAATCTGGGTGTTAACATTTAATGCTCATAATGTGACCTTTCTTTCAAATACAAAAATGTAATCGTTAGGGCAATAATGAGGTACCTATTATCTATCAAAACATTGTTAAACAAGCACCTATTAAGTATTTATTGTGTGTAACCGTTTTTCAGGACCGTATAACCTAATAAAAGCTACTGTTAACACCAATACTTTAGGGATGCAGGGTTACCTCAAAGCCTCAACAGATGCAGAAACATAATTTAGTTGTTGTGATTCAGATATTGAATTTCCTCACAACATGAGCTTTCTTGGGCACACACACACACAGGATTGTCTTAGAGAGCTGCCAACCCTTTTTTTCCACACAAGAAGTCCCAAGTGCGCCTGCAAAGTAAACCTCTCCGCCTCTATTCAGTCTAAGCCAGCTTTAGAGCAGTGTGCAGGTTTGTGATGGCATTTATTCAGGTAAGTACTCCTCCTATGCCCTGCTAAAACTGTCCGCCCTCGCAGCACACGTGAAGTGGGCGACATCTGGTCCGCTCGCCCTGTGACTGCGCTGTGATTTGTTAGAAGATTACTGTGGGTGTGGGGACGCTCCCTGCAACGCAACTCGGTCAAGTAAATTCAGTGACTCAAAGCTGCTTCAACTTCATTCACCAGTTAAGGTCCCACGACGACGGAGTCGGAGCAGCGGGTGCCGCGCTTTCAATAGCCTGGATTAAGACACGTCAGATTTATTAAACCCGGCATTTTTACTCTCTCCCCCAGAGGTACCAAACCGGATTTTAATTTTACCCTTTTTTCTAAAAACGACTGATTATGTTGCTGATGCCGAGTGGATCACTTGATTCTTGATTTTTTGTTTGAACGGGATTTTGGCAAAATAACGCGCCGGCTAACCTGCTCTCCCTACTAAAGGATTCCACTTTGACCCGTGCCAAAAACTGTTTTCAATTTTACCTTACCTCTGAAATTTCTATTTGATCTCATGATACACACTATATAATAAGTTTTATCTTTCACATTTTTGCGATGTAGCCTAGTGATGCAAAACTTAGTGGCACAAATATGCTCACCCTACGTCTAAACAGTAGGCTATGAATTATTAGTGCCAAATGTAACTTCTGTTATCGCCGAATAGCTTCTGTTCTTGTTAAAATTGAGAGATCGAAGACAGATAAAGTCGCTTAGCGCGAGGGATGGTACATGGATCCCACTCGTTTGGGAGCAGACCCCCAGCTGCAACCGGATGACCGTTTCTCATTCTGGGACAACTCGAGTCGCAAACGGAGATGATGGCTGCACTTTACCGTTTCCTTATCTGCTCCATGTGCCTGCTTCACACTGTTGCCGAGGTAATTAAGAGCACCTTGATACTGCTGCTCGGTCCTCTCACCTGCTCCGCAAGTCCACTTAGCTTAGACAGACAAGTGCTCGTTTGGAGCGCACTTAGCACTGTGACCGGTCGTAATATCATTTAAGGTTTGTAAACTGACACATTAAGATATGGATTGCCCTCATTTCTTGATCGCGCCCAACTGAGATAAGAGTTTATGCATAACTCGCATTTCTATTTCATGTGACCTGGGCGGCTGGCGAAAATATCATTGTGCAGTATAGTCAACGCACCTGCTGCTCGTTCGCATTGGGTTTAAATATTTGTAAATCTCTTCAAACTGGCTATATGAGTGCGAGAACATGTAGCAAATTTGCAACAAGTGCACCAATAGATGTGTGTGTCTACTTTACAGGTCGACTTTGCAGTTGGCCAGAGCCAGTGTCAGACCCAGACACATTCTGCAAACAATATCCATCTTTAACAGTGGGACATTCTCTTTCACATTTTACCTTTTGTCTCTCTTTTGTATCAAGGACGTTCAAATACCACAAGAACTCATCGACAGACTCTCCAACAGTGAAATCCGCAGCATTAGTGACCTCCAGCGGCTATTGGAGATGGATTCCGTAGGTAGGCCGCCCTCCTCTCCCATTCTGTGTAAATTCAACTGTTTTTTGAACACCTTGGGGCTGTCGTGGAAACATCTTGTAAGACGGTCGGTAGTCTATACTTAATGTGCAGGAGATATAAGACCAAGACATCATATCCGGTTCTTTTTGAGCTTCTGAAATACTGTTGTACGATTAAATTGTCAAAATTAGGGGGCTTTTAATTCAAACATTAGTCTAATAACCATTTAGAGGGAATACATATTTTGCATGTTATGCATGTATGTTAGCCAAACATGCATAGCGAAATTAGAGCCCCCGTAACTTGCAATCTGCAGTCTGATGCCAAATTCTTTACCGTCTGTTACTAGGAGACGGGTTTCCCCATTACTCTGCATAGTATTTGGCACGTACGCCTTCAACCCCGGTGAACTTGGTGATGAATGACACATTTTGGCGGATTATCCCGATACGCTCCCACACTGTTTTGTTATTTTTAGGAAAAACGTGGCGCATCGAGACATGGAAAGACAAACTGTCTTGCAGCATGGGATCCACTTTTTTAGTGTGCTGCTCTCCTCTCAATACGTCCTGCTGGAGAAGGTCATGCGAACACCAACCCCAAGGGTTACAACTGTAGCCTACTTAACAGCTGCCGTGAGGAGATAGTTTACTATCCGTCTTAACTTTATCGTCAAAACTTCAAGGGACATTAATTAGAGAAATAGTTTAGTGTCTAACAATATAATTGAAATGCAAATAGCTGTGTCCCATGGCTGGCGTTTTGGGAGGCAGGGAGGGGGGGGTCAAGTGGCTAACTTCATTATGCTGTTGTCATCCTGGCCATTATGGCTAGAGAGGGGACTGAAAGGCCGTTACGTTGTTAATGTATTATTCATGCCCAGATTCCAGTTTTGTAGCAATAGAAGTGTGAGGTGTGTGCAGTGTTTCGAGCTACACTCTTGCAAACACACACACACAAAGATGCATTAAAACATCCATGCATCTGATGTATTCTACACACACACACACACACACACACACAAGCACACACACACACACAAGCACAAGCACACACATCTCAACAACACATGCATACTGACATACTGCATGTATATACATGTACTTGCACATGGCCCATACACAGTTGTACACACACTCAGACATGCATGAGTGTACACCACCCACCATCACCACACACACACACACATTCTTTGAATGAGCCAAACTGTGCACTACCAAGCATGAGGACACGCTGGTTAAAGCTGAATAGGAAGTCACCACTCCTCCAACATTTCAGGGCCTGTTTCTGGAAGGTTCTGTACACACTGCATCCCCCACCCACACCTACACACAAACACACACACACACACACACACACACACACACACACACACACACACACACACACACACCTACAGACACACACACATACACTGCATCCCACACCTACACACACACACAAACACACATACACACACACACACACTGAGTGCCAGCTCTCATGACCCTGCTTACCCGGCCTCTAAAAGTGAATCAGACTGTGACATGTCCCCCCATGAGGTGCCTTTCTGCTTTGTGAGTGGGGTTTGTCCAAAGGGTAGCCAGGAGCCTCCCAGTAGAGTCACTCCCAGTAGATGTAGAATTGTACTGCCTCTGGCCCACCTTAATAGATGGGTAGGATTGAATTCACTCTTGCACCAATACCCAAAGATGGTCGAATTTGAAGTCAAAAGCCTCAATAGGCTGCAGCTAGGGTGGGGGTGGGGGTGGGGGGGGGGTAACAAGCCAGAAAAAGTAATGGTTTCATTCTGCAAGACATTACTAGAAAATACTCCATCTGGAGAATAACTATTTGGTAGGTGGGCAAGAACATGACAGAGACATGACTGGAATTTCCCAGACTTACTGAACTGTCTCTCATTTATTCACACTGTTTCAAATCCTTACCCTTAGGGTTTTCCTTTCTTCTGTCTATTGAAGACAGTGAGTGCCCCATCGGGCTTTAACTGTTGTTGTTCTGAATAGTTCCCAGAGTTAGTTTTAGCAGTGATGTTAGCAGTGTTCCTCCAGGATTAATATAGTATGTATCCATCTATCTATCTATCTATCTATCTATCTATCTATCTATCTATCTATCTATCTATCTATCTATCTATACTTGTGTGTGAGAGAGAGAGGCATAGAGAGAGGGAGGGAGGGAGAAAGAAAGACAGAGCATCGGGGGATGGGCACACAGAACTTGCTTGGTGATGCTCCTGACAAATTGCATTGTCACGCACTCACTCGGCATCCTAAATGCCCTCCCCTTCGCTCGAGCTCGCCTTTTTGTTCAGACCGTAAGGAACCCGTGAGATAAGATACCAACTGGCAGCTGTACACAGGGCCAAATGGCATGTTTCAGACTGTGTATTCTTGTCAGGCAGCCAACCCAACAAATGGGGATTTTTTCAATGAAAATAGAACCCAAGGCAACTGATTTGTTTTTTTTTTTTTTTTTTTTTGTCGTTGTTGAATGCAGAGAATGAGGTTTTTCAGGAGACGAAGAGGAGGTACCACAAGGACTCATACCATGGTTACCATGGCACCAGCATGAAGAGCTACCAGACTCTGTCTAGACGCAAGCGAAGTGTCGGTATGTAGTATCTACCTTACCAACCCACACACACAACAGTCCCTCATACACCTTCTACGATGAATATGGAGGCAGGTTTCTCGAGTGCTGCAGTGCTGACAATTTGGAACAAATCATTAATCTCTTAATCCTCTGAAGAGCAACTAAAACATACAGATCTGTTAAATATGAAACAATACTTAACACCTGTTATTACAAGTTCTTACTTGTGTTCTGGCCACATCTTTTTTTAGTGAGTTTAACTTCTACAGTTCCAAACAACAATGCTGTTCCTATCTGCATATTGGCATGGCTTTTTTAACCTGTTAGGTTTACATCAGCATCATGCTATTGACTGCATGTGCTATATGACATCTGTTTCTTGTTGACATACTTACATTGCCAGATAAGAACTGGTCTGTTGATATGGACATACTGTTTATGTAGTGAAAAAAATGATTAATGTTTGGCCTTAACTTTGCTGTTTTACAGTAGAGCTTTTATTGTAGCGCTTTATCTTAAATAACAACATGTGCTCAGAGAGGCTATTTATGTAATTGCATGGTCTCTAAGGTCTACATGTTCGTCATTGGAGATAAATAAGTCTTTTGGGTCCACATAATTCTTCTTGCATGTTTTAATCAACTGTTAGGTTGTATAGTGAAAGACAGTTAGCTGCTGATTGTCAAGAACGAATGCACCAAGGACTACAGGGTGTAGCCTGGAGGAGAAAAGTTTGGACAATTCAAAGGGCTTAACAATGACAAGGGAGCCCTTTGAGAACACTATTAACGTTATTATTGATAATAAGGGGCCCTAGTATTGTATTTTCTCATATGGCGCCAAAATTTCTGGCTGCACGCCCAAATTCCCAGTAGCATTTTAATCAATCAGGTCCCACAATAGCAGTCATTTAGCTGCTGATCGTCAAGAACGATTCCAGCACTGCCTGCCTGCCTGACTGACTGACTGACTGACTGACTGACTGTGTACACAGAAGTAGCTTGGTGAACTGAGCCAAGAGGTGGCAACTGAGGACACCAAAGTGCGGTACGTACACGCAGAGGAGGATTCCATACGTGTTCCTCCCCGTGCCGCGGCTTGTCGGAGAAAGCGCGCGAGAGAGAGAGAGAGAGAGAGACAGAGAGAGGCCCTTCTCGCCTCATTAGCACACCAATTACCTGTCGCTCCACGCAGTGACCCTAAGTCCCCCAATGTAGCATTTGGCTTAAGGCGACCTGGACCTGGACCTGGTCCTGGTCACACAGACCGACGCCAGACCAGCACCACACATGTGTTACTAAGAAAGAAAAAGAGAAAGAGAGTGAGAGAGAGACAGAGAGAGAGAGAGAGAGAGAGAGTCAAGGTGTATAAAGCATATTGGGTTGCGTTGTGTTGAAATTTTGTACGATAGAGGGCTGAGGCAGCCATAATGATATTCAACAAAGTACTGCAGGCTTGCCGGTGACTGCTTGAGGGTTGAATATTTGCAAAAAAAAACAAAAAATGCACCAGCGTAGTCAAGGAGCCAGGAGTGGGCTGTAAGGTTTTTAATGCTTCGCAGTGCACAGGAGGTTGAAAATAAACAAGTGTTTAAATATGTTTATGGGCCAGTAAAGCTCCTTTAAAGGCTAGTGTGCCAAGTGGATTCTAATTTGGTGCACCTCTTGTCAAATTCTGCAAATTGCTCCTCGTGGTGTGTTCTGTGCGCAGGACTGGGTCTGTAAAAGAGGGGGGAAAAAGCAAAGTGTCTTGGATGAAGTCGCTGGTATTCCATTTAATCAACGCACATATTCCATTTAATCAACATGTAGCTCCAGGGCCAGAGAAAGCAAGCAGGGAGGGAAGGGAGCACAACCTTTCACCAAGATCACACTCTATAGACATTTATGGGCATGGTAGGGCAGGGCAGTGACGGAAAAGTAAAAGCAAGAATAAGATCGTTTTAACAAGTGTACGTCGGAAAAATCCCACCTGTTGTTCGTACCGTATATGTTGAGTATGAGCAATAGAAATCAGGTAGCAGGAAGGTAGGCTATCTAGACAAGTGTAGGTAGTCCACCTAATGGTGTCGGTCAGTTATAAGGACCAGGCTGCATTTTCACAGTCACAGATGATGCTGTTTTTGTGCATTTTAATTATATGATCTAATCCATAGCTATCAGGATATACATACAATGTAGCAAAAAAGATTTAAAAATGCTTCTAAAATTCATTATCTCATTTAAGTGAAGCCTTTGTTTTTCAAACACAGCTTCTGTAGCATCTTCTTCTCCAGTGTCATAGGTAAGTGTGTAAGGAAGAGATAACAAGACTTTTTAAGCTTCTCTTTTGTGTCTGTGTTAGGTGACCTACATCTAGGCCTGTAGCGACCTGCTACTGAAAGCATCAGAATGAAGCATCATTACCTTTTATACCCTTTACATTGTACTCCTGCCTGTAAACCTGGCTGGCCAAGTTGGATCACATTTGTATGGAGCCGCACTGGCAAAGCAGCCCCAACTAAGTAATGTTTCAACAGGGAGACCATTGAGGAGAAGCATTGAGAAATGGGGTTAAAGAACGGAGCATCCCTTCCGACATAGAGGCTAGAATATAATATATATTATACATAATATATACAGTCATTGGATCAAACATTCTTGTGTGGAGTAAAAAATAGTGGTACATAAAGTTCTAGAACAATGCAAAGTTCTAGAACAATGTGTGAAGCCCAGATAAGGCTGTTGGAGATGTCGCGTCTGATTCATTGGTTCCTTTACTGCATTCGCTGATCCCTCCGGTCGACTGAACCAACCTCTCAACCTCCTGCACTGGAACTCACAGGGCCCACTGGACCCTCGGGGCATTCCTCTTTCAGCATTCTCATGACAAATCCATGGGTGTTTGAGAATGTGCAAGTTTGAGTCATTCATATTCTACAGCCATTGGTCAGAAGAGGTCTCCCCCCCCCCCCCTTGTGTTCTGTTGTGTATTTATAGCTGTAAATGTGCTGGCTTCGTCTCTCCCTGTGCTCTCCTCTCTGACGGAGTTGCTTGGGGCAGCACTCCATTAGTAACATAATCTGTCAGACTGACATCAGCTTAACGTGCCCTGGAAAACTCTCCTCTCTCTCGCTCTGTGTTTGCGCGTGTGTGTGTGTGTGTGTGGAGAGGGAGACAGAGGAAGACAGAGAGAGAGAGAGAGAGACAGAGACAGAGAGAGAGAGAGAAAGGGAGAGACAGTGCGTACATCTAAGCCAACTGTCCTGTCTAATAGCCCTTCTCATCAAAAGGTCCAAACATGAAGTCTTGTGTTCTTGTCAGGAGTGACGCAAGTTTGCAGTCTTGCACAGCATTTGTCTACAGATCCCTGTCTTTCCATGAGAGCAAACTTCAACCTATCATCATAGGGTTGCTTCATCGTGTTGCACAGTATTAAAACAAAGTACCCTTTACAGGCTCAAGTACACTTACAGAAAGGGAAGGGTTCTAAACTAGTCCAGGCCTGCCCTCCTTACAGGCATCCTTTAAAGGCTGCAATGTCAAATGGCTCAGAAGACTACTAGAATGACTACTAGAAGATATACCTGAGGATCTGTTTTTCGTTTAGCCCTTGTCAGGTCAAGAAAGCTCTTTTCAGGAATTTTCCTAGGCCCATGCGAAAAATAATATATATAATTAAAACTGATGTTAATGTGGACAAGGTCGACCAAGTTAGTTCTACCAGCTGCAAAACAGTATTTTTCCAACAGTTGATTCTCTGTATGGAAAGTCTATGTGGGCTTTTTTTTATTTTGTTTTTAAGGAGCCCAGAGAGGGCTTTTGTTAATGAGGCTATTCACTCAGTGGTGTTTTCTTACCCTTTTTCCCGTCCCGCAGAGGAGGCTGTGCCAGCGTCTTGCAGAACACGGACGGTCATCTACGAGATCCCGCGAAGCCAAGTGGACGCCAGCTCCGCCAACTTCCTGATCTGGCCGCCGTGTGTGGAGGTGAAGCGGTGCACGGGCTGCTGCAACACCAGCAACATGCGCTGCGTGGCCTCGCACAAACAGCACCGCGTCGTCAAGGTAGACACGCACACACGCACACATGCATGCATGCACGCACACTCACTCACTCACTCACTCGCTCGCTTACTCACTCACTCACTCACTCACTCACTCACTCACCCACTCACTCACTGACTCACTCGCTCACTCACTCACTCACTCACTCACTCACTCACCAAAACACGTGGGAATATGAGAATGGACATATGAACATTTTATTTGGATCAGAATATGCTAAAGAAAATAAAAAGTCCTGCCATGTATTCCGTCTGCCCGTGCTCCTAAACACAGATGATTTCACTAATTAGCTCATCTGCAGAGGCTGAGGAGTTTTGCTAATTAGAATCAGCTGGTTCATTGAATTGGCTGGGACACATACCTGAAAGGACTTTTACTTTCTTTCTGAACCTGGGATGTCCACCTCTGGAAAATACACATTACCAAACCTCAGGACCCAAACATGCATACACATACACATATATACTGATACTATTATGCACAGGATTCGTAAATTAGTACACACATAGATGTACACTTACAATTGCTGAAAGCATTGTTACAATCATTATATGCAGGCATACATACATGCAAAAAGAGAGAGGGAGAAAGTGATGAAGAAAGAGATAGAGACTAGATAGAGATAGATATGTACAGTGGCATGCACATTACACTCATCTCCCCAACTGCCTCACTGCCCCAAACACAAACACACACACACACACACACACACACACACACACACACACACACACACACACACACCTGCAAGCTGAGTTGCCAGGCCTTGCACAATCAAAACAGCACCAGTTATGTCAACACACAGACACAGGCACCTGGATCTTTCATTATTTCAAGTGCTTGCCAGTTGACTAGAATTTCACTCAGCCATTGAGAAAAATGCCTTACTTTCCCACCTCAAGGGAACATCGTAGATCAATCTGTACTTCAGCCATCATCACCAGGACCTGTGGAACCACCACAAAACACTTTTTCCCCCCAGGAGACGAGCCTATAAATTCAGTCACATGAAATCAGTTCCCACTTGCCAGTGTCGCCATGGTAAGGGGGAAAGTAGCCCCATACAGTATTCCTTTACCGTGTAATTTGGATCGCTCGACACAAAGACGGCTGCATTCTTAACCTCCCCGTCCTGTAGAAATTCCACGATGCCCTTAGCAACGGAAGAGTTACTGCTCAGACGGCCATTGCATCAGTGAACACCACATTCACTTCCCCAGCGCTAGATTAGATGCTGTTTATTTTCAAAGTTTGGGAGGAATTACTCATAGTTACGTGCACCTGCTATCAAATTATTTAGAAAGATCACATTTTTGTGTGTAAGGTATGACCAGGGCCGCCCCTAAGGTTTTGGAGGCCCTAAGCATAACTGTTCAGGGAGGCCCCACCACCACCTCACCATACACACGCGCACATGCCACACACACACAAAATTGTACTGAAACCGTTATTTATTAAAATTCACATTTTAAAACTGAACATTTACAATATTATAATAAATAAGGCTAATAACAGTAAAAGTAAAGAAGAGCAGCACCATTAATAATGTATAAATAATAAATACGTGTTAGAACATTCTTAAGAGCAACAATGATGGGAAAACGATATGAAATGCAATTTATAAAAGTATGTTATATAAAATTAGGGAAACATAGAAGCATGCTGTAAAACTACACATTAAGCACAGTTTTGCTGGTTTGCAGGTTTACTTGCCACTTTGACCCATTTTAGTGTGTGTGTTTGGCTAGTAAAGATCTACTTGCCATTTTGGCTGTCTGGTGAGGGAAAAGTTAATTTAATGCCTTGGCTGTCTGATCATCAGGCAGAATATATTTGGACTGAAGTAGTGAACTGACGCACAAGGACAGAGCAAACAGGACTTTGTTGACTAATTAGGCACTCAAAAACTACAAACTACACTGTCAACTATTTCCAAGCATGCCACATGCATTGTACAATATTCGTTTTTATAATTTAGAGTTTACAACTACATCAAATCAGCAAAGCCAACACGCAACCTAGCCTGGAAATGCATTGCCTAATAGGAGGCATCAGCTACTAAAGTAGTGTACACTGACGGATAATAAGGACTTTTGGTGACTTATAAGACAGTCAAAATCTACAAACTATACTGTCAGCTTTAAGCTATTTGCAAATGTGCCACGTGCACTGTAAAATCTAATTAGTTTCTATAAGTTAGTGTTTACCTCAATTCAGCAAAGCCAACGCAACCTAGCCTGAAGTAAGCATTGGTTATTAAACTAGCATTAATGCTGAACAATTCAAATCTTTAACAAGCAGTTACTAGCGAGGGATGAACGGGAATCATCCTTTTGTTTCTTTTTCTTCCTTTTTCCAGCTCCAGACTCAAACTGCCGTTTCATTCTTGGATTTTTGGCTACTTGAACTTGGGGTCCGATGTAGAAAATTTGGGCGCTAGCAGTAGCCAGCTGCAGCGAACACTGACAGAAAGATGCAAACTGGGCTGTACCATTTCAGGGAGGAGGAGGGGGGTGGGTGGCTTTGTATTAGGCACAAACGAGAGCGTGAAACTCCGCTCCGCGCACGCTTTACTTCTCCCTCTTGGACGTGTCTATGGTGCTGAAAGCACTTTGCCAAACCCCGATCGATGACTGTCTGAGGCCCTACGCACGCTGCGTACTCTGCGTATGTGAAGGGGCGGCCCTGGGTATGACACTAAAATACATCAAAATTTATAGTACTGGTATGGGTGCCGATTTGGTCTGTTTTATTAATGGTTCAGTCCAGTTCAGTTAAGTATAAATTCTTTTATGTTCAGTACAGTGAAGTTAATCAACAGGGAGGAGTAAAGAAGTTAAGTAGTAATCTACAGTGTTAGTACATTCTTTAACTGAGTTGTTTGATAATGGGCCATTGCACCTTCCAAGGCACACCAACCCACACCCCTGCCAAACACACACACACACACACACACACACACACACACACACACACACACACACACACACACACACACACACACAAACAGACACAGACAGACACAAGACACACACACACAGACACAGACACACACACACACACACACAACCCTGTTGCATTCTTAAATAAAATCATCCTCACTGAGTATGAATCTCCATTTTGATGTGAGACTGGAGTGCCAGTGGAGATATGTGTTATTTTTCAAAAAGGGAAAAATGAAAAGAGAAAGCTCAATATGTAAGACACAGAACTGTAATAAAAGTATGTGCGTAGGCATCAAAGCATATTGTTCCCACATGTATGGTACACTGCATTTTACGCGAATGCAGGTGTGTAGCTTACACTGAATGAAACTGAATGCTCTGATGCCCCTGAATGTTTGTCAGTGTATGTGTGTGTGTGTGTGTGTGTTGAGTGTGAGAGAGTGAGAGAGAGAGAGAGCCTATTGCATGGTAGCTGATGGAGTGGGTGAAATTCACCTCATGAATATTCTCTCTCGCTCTCTCTCTCTATTCCTCACATACGCTCTCCTTCTTCTTCTCTCTGTTTTTCTATTTATCTCTCACTGTGTGTGTGTATGTGTCACTCCGTGTGTGTGTGTGTGTCTATGTGTGTGTGTGTGTTTAAGGAAGTAAGTTTAAGTTTCACAAACACATGCCCTCACATAGTCCTCGTCTCTGTGTTATGTTGTGTGGTGTCCGCAGGTGGCTAAGGTGGAGTACGTGCGGAGGGTGCGGAAGCCCAAGCTGCGTGAGGTGCAGGTGAAGCTGGAGGATCACCTGGAGTGTGTGTGCATCTCACGCCACCTCAGCGCCCACTCTGACTCAGGTGAGCAGCACCGGTAGTGGTGTGTGTGTGTGTGTGTGTGTGTGTGTGTGTGTGTGTGTGTGTGTCTCTATCGATCGCCACACTGGGAAAAGGTTCCTCACTTCGTTGTGAAAGAACGTTTACATGGGTTGCATCCTTACTTCTAGGGTGAAATGTTCTTCAGAGCACAAAACCTGATGTTTATGGATGATACAGATGAACACTTCTCTAAAGAAATTTCAATTTGAGTTTTGAGTCATTCAAGATGAAGAAAAATGGTCATGTACAACACGTCAAAGAACTACTACATAAGATAATACATTTCCTCTGAAACAGTAGGTGCTGTTTAATTCAGACAATGTACAGTACTTCAGTCTGTGTCCATACAGGACCATTTAGATACTTCTGGGAATGTTTTATTCTTTGAGTGTAAGAATGGAACAGAAATTGCCCATCATTGGAAGCATTAAGCAAGAGTGTGGTTAAAATCAAGTCCCTTAAACACTTAAAAGAAATCTTGCATAGACTGTAGCACATGATTGAGTGTGAAGAACTACTGTGAGATCCAAATCTGGACAAATGGGCATGGCTGCTGATTTGACAGCGAAACTAGGCCTCACTAGTAACATCTGGTGTTTGAAGCCTTCTCCAAAGTGTTTCCGTTAGGAAGTGGTGTCGGTTTTGCATGTTCTTCAAAACAACTTCCTCATAGCAACAGATATTTGTCTCTATTTTGTTTTCAAAGCCTCTCCTCTGTCTCAACCTCCTACCGCTATTCCACTCCAAAGACGCAGCAAAGGGAGAAGTAGAAAGCGAGCAAGTGAAGGAAAAACAGAGCAGTTCCTCAAAAGCACTTATCATGAATTCTCACAATCACTGATCAAGTGACAGTAAGTTATGAGAACAAAGTCGGGTCTTTAGCGGTCATGAATGAACCTGTGATGTCAACTGCCATTCAGACAATTGAAAACATTTCTTATGAGCGCTTGTCAATTGGATAGTTAAATAAATAAAACATATTAAATCCTAATTTTAAGCCAAAGCTTGTTTTGGGCGCTGGTGTCATTTGAGCTTCTCCTGCTATTCTGGTGGTTATGGGACAGATCAAGGTGAAACTGACTATGACGTGGAGATGGTCCAACTTATGCTGAATTGAAAAATCAATCAAATTAAAATCAAATAAAATTTGAAGGCTTCTTTGATTTGCACTTAATGCACAGTAAATCATTGTCAAATCGGGTTTGTTTGATGATTGAGTGTGGTGGGGTGATGCTTGTAAGTCTCTAAATAAAAGTAACGCTCTTTCTTTCTCTCTTCCTCCTTTTCTCTCGTTCTCTCTTTTTTTTGCTTTCAACAGATGCATGGTGAGACAGAAGAGAGACCATGACTTGTGGACATGGATGTCGTGAACGGCCATCAGCGTTTTTCATGATAGCTATTCACTATAGCTATGACTCTGCCACGATGACTGCATCTCACACAATATGAACAATGCTATTGCATCTGAATGAGGACACGTACGGGATCTGTGTGCATCCCTCAAAACTTTGCCAGCCACTGATTGGGAAAGGGATATGTAGTAGATGATGGACCTGTTCCATGCAGAGACAGACTGGAAAGTAAAAAAGGGCCCTCATCACAACAGAGCAGTGGGGTCAGGAAGCAATGGATTGAAAGTAGACTTTCAAGTAGACTTGGGCATCGCAGAAGGACATGCAAACAAGTGAGGATTGTGACGACAAGGTTTTCAAGGTTGTTCCCCAATGAGGGGATGGTAACAGACTTTACTGGGAAATAAAGTGACTGGCTGAAAAGAGGACAAATGTTGAGCTAAAGTAATTGTTTGAAATAAATGATATGCCTATATTTTGCAGTTGTTATCTGATGGCAATATGCTGAGGCCCACATTCTTTGCTGAAACCCTTTTTGCTGGACCTCTAACTGTTTTCACAAATATGTATATATCTATATTTTTTTTTTCTTTAAGAAACCTCTATATCTTCTTATTTTTGTAACCCTTTTTTTCTATCACAACTGAATCTTCTCTTGGATGTGTATCAAGTAACAAAACACATTACAACATCCACAACACCAGTAATTGCCACTAATAAATTATTTATGTCTTTCTCACTCCAGTGGGGAGTACTGTTCCATTATATCCACAAGCGCACCAGTGTTTACTTTTAAAAGAATGTGTGCCGATAAGAGTCGCGGGTGGATATCATTCTCCAGGAACATCTCCGACCTCCAGTCAACAAGGTCAAATGTCACGAGAGCTCCCACTTGTCCAATTATCACCCCCCCCCCCCTTTTCCCCAGGGTCAAGGAATAAAGACTACTTCGTTTTTCAAGAGAACACACTTAGGCAAACTTGGCAAAGGTACTGTATAAATATTAGCATTAAAAGAGGTAGGACCTTTTAATAACACCATAATTTGGTCTCTTCTAAAAGAAAAGGTGAGCAATGTTACAGTGTAGTGACCTAATTCAAAACAAAATCCTAATGATGTAATTTATCAAACTGTAGGGGGTCTGGCCATTACCACAACAGAATAGAAGATGTAATGTAAAGTCAGGCTTTTGCCTTAACCTTCAATTTAGCTCTGTCATGTAATAAAAAAAAAGTTATGCTGAAAGTCCGCTAAAGAGAGTACTCAAGTGTTAAACTGAAGTGTGAATTTCATAACCACATCAAAGTCAGTGCGGGACCACAAGAACTAAACAAAGGCAGCCCTTGCACATGGGGCCTCTTCCAGTCTGTCGGATTGCTCCGAATGTCTGGTTTAAACAAGGCAAAGAGCCTGGTACTCGCAGTGTTTGAGATCCACGAGGCCCACGACCGCAGACTGTTGACTATACTTATCAAGTGAAACCCAAACAGTTCCTCTAATCACACTTCCAGAGCGCTAGTCTGCCAAGTCATTTGGTTAGCATTAGCTTTGATGGCAACTGCTTCGCCAGGCTGACGGCAGCCACAATCCATTAGCGTTTCTGCTACGCGCAGTCAAAACGTCATTTGGGCCTGCTCCCGAGACGCACAAAGAACAAAACAAATGTTTGTTGCGTGTGGGTTTTTTTTTTTTTTTTTTCGCAACAAGAGGGGGGAGAGGGGATGGATGGATGGACAGCGGGGAGAGAGAGACGTCTAAATGACTTCACTCCCATTCGTCCGTTAGTAGTTCGTTCTAGAGGGAGCCATTACGTAACATGTGCCACTCACTCTTAACGTGTGCCAGTTTCCCCTCAGACGGCTCGGTACAAATGGTTAAGCAAGCTGCGGTTGCTCTGAAGAGCAGCATGGCCCAAGGCCCTGTGGTGCATACCTTGGCCTTGCTCCCTGCACACACAAACTCGCCGCGGTACATAAACCTTGTAATTTAATTGAGAGCATTTCTTTTTTTTTTTCTTGCAAAGAGTAATACAATGGCACCAGTGTGTGTTTAGGATTGTGTAAAAACAGCCAGTTCTTCTCTCTAAAAAGAGTCTAGTCAGCAATATTACCTTCCTGCATCTTCTCTCAGTTCCTTCATGAGTTGGGGGGGGGTGTTCTTTGCACGTGGAAGACAGTTTGGTCGGTGGCTGTGTTTCTTGATGACTGAGCCAAGGTTGGAGGCTTGGAAGTCATCTGAAGTGAGATTGTAGTTTACCACACCGATGTATTGTCCATCAGAAAACCACTTCTTGATTTGCGGGCTTCGCGGTGATGCTGAATACGAAGCTCCTGAAAATGAAGTTAAACTGTTACATAATTGGAGCTTATTTCATCCCTCTCTCAGTGTTTTTATTAGATGTGCTGCTTTAACGTTTCCTGGTTTGAGTTAGCAGAAACTGGATCGTATCAGCTACCAGGAATAGGGAGAAGGCTAAGCACACTCGGGCAGATTTGTCAGGGGCAAACAAGTCCTGCACTCCAAGGAGGGAGTGGAAATGGGAGATTTTTTTTTAGGTACTGTATATCTTGCATAACAGTTTGGACCTTTAATATAACAAAAAAAATGCTTTAATAGTTTCCAGAGTGGTATATGAAGGCCTTTCACAGGCACTATAATAGATTCTTATACAGTAACAAATCAGTGAAACACTATTGCATAGTTTTTCATTCACCACCTAATCCATCAGACGACTCCTTCATTGTTTGAGGTCAGGCTATTATCCAAATTAAGATCCAAATCATTTCTCGAGAGTATCCCTTCCTTCCTTCATTATCAGATAAATGTTTCTATGAGTCATGCTACTAAAGGCAGAACAGGATGAATCATGAATGTTAAAGAGGTATATTGTGACTCATAAAAAAAACACTAAAACATTTATCACTAATAATCACATGCATAATCAACAGTAAACTTTCGCTTAATTATCGATTCCAAGTTTGCTTTTCCAATAGTAAAGACCTGGGTGAACCGGTCGGAGCTGAATAAAGAGGGGATTGAAAGTTGTTTTGTTTATATTTTGACTCATACGCATGATTTGTGCTCTTCTGGGTATTTTAGCTGCAATGGATTCGGTTCTGGTTTGTGAGACTTTTCCAACCTGGTAGCCAAACTGGGAATTATAAACTTTTTTTTTTCCTAAAGAGCTTCTTAATTTTTATGTGGATTTTGGCTCTTTGTAATTACAGAGGGAGAGAGGGAAAGGGGTGGGGGGCAGCAGGGGAGGGGTGGGGGACCAATATCATCATTTTCTTTAACTAGCCATGGAGGCCATTTAAAACGTATTTTACCGAAGCCACAATTCCACTTCACATGTCAGGACCGATATCAGAGATCGGCCCAAGCTGAACGCTGATCTGATGTTATGGTTACTTTCCCTCACAACTCCATGTATCTTCCTGTTGTATATCTGATCCCCACTTAGAGTACAGCATCAGGTAGAATGTACTAGAACACCAGCATTTTCTCACATATCAGACTCACTTTATCCTCCCTTATATTCTTAACCTGCTGGACTACACACCAAAAACTTTTGACCAAATACATAGCAAGTCAATAGCAAACAATAACGAGCCAGTTGTAAGATACATCTCATTCATCCCATTCCAGCCATTTCCTTCTTATCTCAGGCTTAGAGGCAATAAGTGAAGTTCTGAAGCAGCATGTAAAGAAAAAAAACCTCTGAGGTCCAGCGCCGATCTCCGTGTTTCCTGTCTTCTGCCCATCCCAGCTTTCCCTTTGCAGCCTGAAGAAGAGCAGGTAGAGTGATGGCATACATCAGCACGTGGCGCACAGCAAACCCGAGGGGCAAAGACCGTGAAATAAACAACTCGATTGTTCTGTTCTTTTTTTTTACCTCCTGTTTTGGCAACTGGGTTTCCTGTTAATGCCCTTTGATTTTAAACAGGAGCAGGGCTGACAGACATTAGCCTGGGATGTTACAGGGCTAAAGATGAAAAGGATGGTGGTTAGCAACCAGGCAACTGCTGCTTGCTTTGGTGCATTGTGAAGTTGAAAATAAGGCATGTAACCTTAGATCACCTCAAGGACTAAGATAAACTAACCACCAAGCGGCAATCAACTCCAATGACATTTTATCAATTGTGCAAATTCATGAAATTATCACCAATTATTCATTCAAGTACTTTATTAGTACCCTAGTGTTCTTTTAGTAAATTTAACTTCTACGATTGCTTGAAATTATTCACTTTGTCAAGGGTAGTGTCGCTGGCAGTCTCTTCTAACCCATTCTGGCAGGTTTGAGAATCACAGATGGCAAAGTGTGGAGGGTTCTATTCTCGGTGACCACTCGAACCACAGTGATTGACTGAGGCTGTAATAATAGAGCTTTCACTACATGTAATGTGTCAAAGTTCAAAGATAACCACAAGGTAATGTGTCATTAACATTTTTTTGAGTATGCACAGAGCTGAGCTATGTTTTCATTATTACATTTTTTTAAGCCACATCTTCTACATTAATAATGCCAATACAACATGGGCCTAACGTTTTTGAAATGTTCATCACTCATCTGCTAATCCTCTGAGGATCTGCACCATCTCTCAGCCTCTAGAGTGTGGAGCTGTGTGCTGCATTTTTGGTGACCACTCCAACCACACTGATTAACAAGGTGCTATGACAGAGCTTTTTTGTCTACATGTAAGGCTCAAAGATAATCAAAATATAGGATGATTATCACCACACCCCGCTCTATTATTTTATTAGTTGACAGGTTAATACAAACTGTTTTGTGATACAGGAACTGTAAAATAAAGTGTTACCATTATTATATAAAGGTTATAAAAAGGCTTTATTAATACATTACTAACAATAATACAAACGTTGGTAAGCCAATTTGAAAAAGAAAAGCATGAAATAGGGGGTGTGTCTCTGAGTGGTCAGCCATCAACACATTTGTCACCAGGAGTTTGATAAGAAGTGGGCTTTCTGCGATGACAATACAGAGATGCAGGGGTAACATACTGATGATGTAGAAGAGGGGGTAAGAGGAGTTGGGTAGTGGTGGCGGCGGGCAGGGTCCTGGGCTTAGGCGAGGCAAGCTTTTTTTGGAAGAGCCTGTTGACTGGTATCAAATGAGCCCTCCAGGGGTCCTGCTAAGAGCGTAACCCCCATCGACCCCCCCCCCCCCCCCGCCCTCTTTTACCCATCCATTCTATCACACCCCCCACCCCCCAAAGCCCACCCCAAAAACCCCTACCCACCCCACCTCAAAACCCCTACCTTTGCTCCACCATCCTAAACCTATTACTCATGGTGGACAATACCTCCTCCCCCTCTGCCCCCCCACTCCAACAGCACATCAACCACGATCCCAAAGCCCGCCAATCACTCTCCCCCTGTCAAGCAGCCTTTGTCTGGGGGAGGAGAGTGGGGCAGAGTGGGGCAGTCGGGACGGGAGGGTGTTTGTTTTTTGGGGCTGGTGGTAAAACACACAGAGAAGCGTGTGTGGAGACAGGACGCCTGTCAGGGAGCAAACATGTGTGTGTGTGTGTGTGTGTGTGTGTGTGTGTGTGTGTGTGTCATATACATAATGGCGCATATAAATGTGTGTCCATATGTACATGCAAGAGTGTGTGCAGGAGAAAGTGGCAGTATAAAAGACCTTGTCTAAGCAAGGCATTATGTATGTGTGCGTGTATGTGTGTGTGTGTGTGTGTGTGTGTGTGTGTGTGTGTGTGTGTGTGTAAGAGTGACAGAGAGCGCAAGTGACAGATGAAAAGAGGAGTAGGGAGTGAGAGAAGCTGAGTGCGAGCATTTGGTAGACATTAAGTGCAGATGTGAACGTGCTAGGACAGCTACATACTACTGGGACAAAGTGTGTGTGTGTGTGTGTGTGTGTGACCCTGCATAAAATAATAGTCTGTCTGATGTGTGAGAGACACTGGCGTCACTGATACGTATACGTAATCACTGACACCATTACACACTTTATGGGTCTGAGTGGGAGGGTGTGTCTGTAAGTGTGTTTGTGTGTGTATGTGTGTCTAAGTGTGTCTGTAAGTGTGTTTGTGTGTGTATGTGTGTCTAAGTGCGTCTCTGTATGTGTGTGTGTGTTGAATGTGTATATCTTAATATGCATTTATGTATTTGTGTGTGTGTGTGAGTGTGATTGTTATTGGGCTTATACACCCAAGCTGTGTGTGCGTGATGGTCCGACAGCAACTCCTCTCGCGGTCCGAGCTTTTTCCCCCTCTGCCCTCGTTTGCGCGGCTCGTTTATGGGATTAAGGCGGCCGGTATCGTGCCTGCTGGGCCGCCACAGACGAGAGGAGAGGAGAGTTAGAGTTAGAGTTAGAGTTAGAGTAAGGGACCTCCAGCCCCCCTGCCCACCATTGTGTCGACGGCTGGGCTGTCCGTAATCCCCCGCGGGGTATTTTCATTAACCTCAAAGCCATTAGGAGTCAGTGTGACGCCAGGGCTCCGGCCACGGACCACGTCCAATCGCCTTGAGCGCTGGTGAACACACGAACACACACACTCACACATAGACACACACACATGTAGGCACACACACATATAGGCACACACACCCACACCAAAACACATACACATACGTACATACATACATACAGACACACACACACACACACACACACACACACACACACACACACACACACACACACACACACACACACACACACACACACACACACACACATGAAAGCAGATTAAAACTTAAAACTAGCATGTAGATGACCTTGCATTGTAATCTAAAGACCCAGTTTCTACAGAAATCAGAAGTAATGGGTGTGCATGCAGCAAAGCCATTAATTCAGTGATCAGCATAATGTTTCATCTTGGTTTTTAGAAGAGAGTGGCCAAGTGATACAGCAGTTGAGGTATATAGTGGAGATGAAGACTCCTAGTTCAGCTGTTGATGAATGATATGAAGGTCTCCTAACATACTGTTATATTCCACTGTACTTGATTGAGAAAAAAATAGATTTATGTGAATGACTGCTAGAAAAGAGACAGTTCAACCCAGTTGCAAAGCAATGGACAGCATATGCTCAGTAGTCAGGTCACTGAAAGAAAAATAAAAGATGGGTGGGGTTAAGTAAAATGTGGTTAATTCTGGCTGGAACTAGAGATTTTTTTCCCATTTATCTTGCACCTGCTCAAACTCTGTCTCTTTATTTGACAACAAGTCGTAGGATAGGATTCTCGTCTACATTTCTAGAAAACTGGACAGGCATGGAACCTTGCTGTCCATCATTTTTACAGTCTCTGGTTCAGGCGAAGAACCCGCTTTGCCTCTTTGCCCAGTAGACAACTTAAATTAGAGGGTAAATATCCTGCTTTGTGCTAGAACTGTGATCCCTCTCTATGCTGCGGTGGTTTTTAGATAAAAGTGTAAATCATACCAGACACCCTAAAACTCCCACACCCTCTAACTAACTCTCCCTACACACACACTCACACATGTATGTACACACACACACACACACACACACACACACACACACATACACACACACACACACAGAAAACCTCTCTGTCACTCATTCACACACACAAATCACACAGAGGCACACAAATCAAACTTTCTTTCTGTCGTTCACATGTAGACAGAGACAGGGAGATAAAGAGAGAGAGAGAGAGAGATTAAGAGAGAGAACAAGAGAGTGTGAGTAAGATAAAGAGAGCAAAAGAGAAGGAGACAGAGAAGGAGAAAATGCATGAGGCAGAATTAGAGAGACAGAGAAAGAGAGAGAGAAAGAGAGAGCGAGCAAGAAAGAAAGAAAGAAAGAGAGAGAGAGAGGGATTTCACCCACTCCATCTGCTCCCATGAAATGAGCTCTCTCCTGTGTTTGTGTGAAAAGTGAAAAGAAAACCCTACTGGTTTATGAGGACCGATAAACCTGCTGCTCTAGGTGACTGGCCTGAATAGAGAGGCCGTCTGTAGAGGGGGGGTGGGGGGGTGAGAAGAGGGAGGGGTGTCGGGGGTAGTGGATGATGGTGGTGGTGGTGGTGGTGGTGGGGGCCAGGGGCTGTGGGCTATGGAACCCAAGGCTGAGGGCCTTTCACTACTTGAGTGAGTTATAGGGCCTTAAGAGGTTAAGCCCTTTACAATGGGCAGGTTGGAGATCGTTTAAGACCAGGCAAACTCCTCTTGAATGAATCAGAGAAAGGGAAGGAATTATTATGCGGACGAACAAAAAAAAAAAAAAGGAAAAGGAAAAATAAAACAAGTAGAACTAGACACATGATTTGACTGAAACAGAAGTGAAAGTGGGAAGAAGCCACTTTCTGTCAGGGAATTGAAGTGGTGTGCTGTTGACAGGGACAGTGTTATTGTGAATGAGATGCTGATGCATTGCAGTTTAGTTAAAGACACACACGCACACACACGCACACACACACAAACAAGCATTTTAGTCTTCTTCCTTTCTGACACACACACACACACACACACACACACACACTGCATCCAGAAACATATACAACAACAACAACAACACAGTCATATCGGCATACTGCATGTGATTACATATGACCCGTGCACAAGCACCTAGTCTTCCAATACAAAATCATTAAGGGTGAAAGGGTGATAGCTATCCGGCTATCAGTACCACAAAAGAGCTTCCACTTTAGCCACAAACTTCTCCATCCATATCACCTTCACTTCTGGCAGTGGAAACTCCAGTGGCTTTTTGTAAGCCAGGCTCCATCCAGGGTCCATCCACCCCAGATACCTCCGAGCCACCCTTCAGCTAATCGGGGGAAGCAGCCACGATGCAGAGACATGGTGCAGTGCAGTGTAGTGCAGTGCAGTGCAGTGCCACACTTTTATTAAAGCTCTGCTTCAAGTGAATTCATTTGAGTGAGTCAGAAACACAGAGGTAATTGGAGAAATATGCCAGATCAGACTGGCTAGAGCTGAGGCAAAACACCAGGATTAAATCACAGTTCTGATCAGTTTTGTGTGTGTGTGTGTGTGTGTGTGTGTGTGTGTGGGTTGTGTGTGTGTGTGTGTGTGTGTGTGTGTGTGTGTGTGTGTGTGTGTGTGTGTGCCTGCATTCCCCCCTTCCAACCCTTTCCATCTCCCCAAGTCAACCTCACCCCCCCTGCCCCCCACCCCCCACCCCTTTCCCCAGACCCCAGCAGTGTTTGACGTGAAAGCATATTGTTCTACTTTTAGTAAGATATTAGAAGTATGTTTGAGAACCGAGCCTACTGGCTAAGATGTCTGCAATCAAATGATTCAAATGAAAAAGCCGTTCCAATTAAAACTTGGCATGGGCCCTGATGAATGCAGGGAAGCTGAAGGCTGAGGAGTGTACAAGTAGGCTGAGGAGTTTAGAATTCACGCTCCAGGTCACACAGTGCACTTTTGACTAAGTACTTTCATCATCATCATCATCATCATCATCATCATCAACAACATCCTCCACGGGCTGCTGTTTTCGCACGAGCGCCAATGCTAGCTATGCACGTGCAAGCACGCGTACAGAGATATAACATAATCCTCGCTGCCGTCCTCTCTATCTCTTCTTCTACATCTCTCTCTCTCCCTCTCTCTCTCTCTCTCTCTCTCTCTCTCTCTTGTTCAAACACTTTCTGCTTGAGCTGACATGCATATAAGGTTAGGGGTTCGTTACTGTTTGAGAGAGATTATGGAAAAAAACAGAGAGAGGAAAAAAATAAAATAAAAAACGTGTTTTCATTTCATTTGGGGGGTTGGGGTAGGGTCCACACACAAAATCAACATGGCTATGGATTTAGATAAAAGATGGACGTCTTTAGTTAAGTTCCCAGCGCGTGTTTCTCATGGCACTGTGACAGGCTCCCTGCTCAAAATATCAGCCGTACTTTTTTTTATGACTTTTCCGAAAGCCTATCTTTCCCCTTTTTCCATCATACATTGAGGTGTTTTTAGATGTCTTTGTTGTTACCTGTGATTTAAAGCTGTAATATAGTGCCACTGCAGTAGCTGTGACTGGGACTTGACTTGGGATCTCCTGAATATCTAAAAAAAGAAAAGGAGGATTACAAGAGGACAGTCCTTCATTTTGAAGCTAACATTTCTTCTTCAGAGTACCTTTTTAAACCAAAGCCTGAAACAAAGAAGTTTGATAAGTTTGTGTGTCAAATGTGTTTTTTGTTTTGTTTTTTTTTGTTTTTTTCTGGAAGGGGGGATGGTGGGGTTGTGGGGGTGGTCTGTAATTCAACATGTCTTTGCTGCAGCCTGAGGTTTGTCGGGTCCAATAAGAAAGCTGTTCTTCTTCCTGACCTGAATATATCATGCGGCTTGAATGGAGTCAGTGGAGTCCATTAAAAAAGGGAGGGAAACAGAGGCTGGAAATAAAGAGGAGGGAAGGTGATTTAAAGGCATGCTTCGTCTGCTCACTGCCTTCCAAAAAACCCCCAGCGCTGCTCTGCTGACATTCCACCCACGAACTTTGACCTGGGCTTTGTTGACCGCTCCGAAAGAACACGGCAGGGGTGGGGGGTGGGTTCTTGGGGGGGGGGGTTGGTGTATACACCATCTCTTATTTTTCTCATTCTTTCACTGGGGGGGTCAAACAAAACAAGTCTACCTGCCCTCTCTGCCTGCCCTTTCTGTCTGTGTTCCTCTCTTCCTTGTACTGCCGTTTAAAGCCTTTTTTTGTGTGAGATGAATCCCTCATCTTTTCTCGTACTATATATCTCTTTATATTTCTTCCCCTTTGCCCTCACAGAATCTCTCCAAAGGAAGGGGGAAAAGAGGAGAGAGAGAAGAGAGTCTCAACAGCCAGAGTTCCACATCTCCTCCAGTCTTGTCTCCCTCTTCTCTAACCGCCCCCCCCCCCCCTTCACACACACACACACCACCCATCATCCCCCTTCCAAACACCACCACTATCACCATATATACCCACCGCCCCCCACCCACCCCCCTCCCGCCACCCCCCCTCAGCCCATCAGCCCCCTCTCCTCCCCGACTCCTTGCCGGAAATCAAGCAACTACTTTGGCAGAGCGGCACAGCTTTCGGTGCCAGAGAATGTCAGACGCGAAAAACAAAAACAAGTGGGAGAAACGACAGACGCAAAAGAGAGAGGAGAGAGAGAGAGAGAGAGAGAGAGAGAGAGAGAGAGAGAGAGAGAGAGAGAGAGAGAGAGAGGGGAGCCTGTAGAGCTCCCTTGGCAGATGTCTACTCTTCTCCTCAAGAGTCTCCTGTTTTCCACCTGAAAGTAACAGGTGAATTCCAGTGCCGCGAAACAGCAGCTCTGTGTGTATGTGTGAAGCTGTGCCATGCTGTGTTTGCTTTAGAGAGGGCTGAGGAGGAGAGAGAGGGATGAGAGAGAGAGAGAGAAAGAAAGAGAGAGACAGACAGACAGACAGACAAAGAGGCTGAGGGCTTTGCTGTATCATAGACCTGGCAGTGGATCACGTGTTTTAAAGTTATGCAAGGTGCAAAGAAGAATATGATTTTGTTCTTTTTTTTCCATCTCTCTGAACTCTCGCAACTGAGCTCTCCCTTTAGTGTCCGTTTGTATTTAGTGTCACGTCTCTCCCCTGACTTGAGACGCACACACGCATGTATGACGGAGGAGGCACTCGGAGGAACGGATCCTTGCCACCAAACGGCCGGGGTCTTTGAGGGCAGAAAGACGCCTGAGATCTCACCAACTTATCTTTTGTTTTTCATCTTGGCAAAGCCACAATATGCGATGATATCCTTTGTTCTCTCCTCTTTTTTTTTCTCTCCAAACCTTCTCCACCCACTTTTTTTTTTTCACCAACCCCAATTTTTGATCTGTGAGCTCAGCGTATCAAAGTGGTGGCTTTCATCTCTCGCAAAGCTCCCGGGGGGATTAGGAGGGTGGGGAGGAGGAGGTTGATGAGCGGGAGGGGAGGGGAGGGGGACGGGGGATTGGTTCGTTGGTTGGTTGGGATGTGGACATCTGAGGAACAGTAATAAAAGTCTCTCTCGTGCCCTGCGGGGCCTAAAAAGCTCCCCCCGCGTGCTCCCCCCCCCCTCCTGACAGAAAAAGATGAGGCTCGGAGCCGCCTGCATCCGGAACAAGACAGCAGGAGCAAGAAAGTTGCTCAGAGTGCCAAACTCTCAAAAAAGCTGGATGCTGGGGGGCGGGGGAGGAAGGAGGGGAGGAGAGGGGAATGGAGAAGAGCTGGCTGTAGAGGAGAAGGATGGGAGGAGGATTTGAAAAGGAGGTGAAGAAGAGGGAGGAGGTGGTGGTGATGGCAACACTGGGGCTAGCTACAACAGCAAGAGCCAGAAAGACGCTCAGTATGCCAAACTCTCCGATGCTGGATGCTGGGAGGAGGAGGAGAGGAGGGAGAAATAGGAAGAGAAGAAAGCTGATAAGCTGATTGTAGAGTTACAGAACAGGAGAAAGACATGATAGAAAAAGAGGTGAAGGAGAAGAAGCTGATGTCTGCTGGTTAAGGTGTAATAGAGATGACACCATTATGATGGCAGAACCATAAATCATCAAAAGATCAGTTAAATTAATTGTTTTTTTCCCCATCAGCTCAGAAATGCACTGATTAACTATACAACAAAGGTCATGCAAAGGTTTATATCAGAACACAAAGCAGACATCATGTAAAGCCATACAGAGAGAAAGTTCACTATTCAACTGCATAACCTAGTAGATTATAGCTTGTCTAGGGTTAGCTAGTAGGGGATTCATGCCACTGTTTGTGTTCTTTTTTTTTTGGAAATGAATGTCTTTAAAAATGATGGCATGCCATTGTGTCACAGGAAGAACCAATACGCAATTTATAGGATCCTGCCCTGTACCAAGGGAGAGTAAAAAAAAAAGACAATGTCTGTCCTACACTGCCACGTATTGAGTCCTATGCTATCAAACCTGATAAACCAGCCCCTCGTAGCCTGGGCCCGTCCATACTGCCTGTGACACTACATTGAATTTTGCAAGTTGTTGTAAGTTTGGCCAACCTGCCTATTCTTGGCTGTTCCTGAAAATCGATTGCTTCGCATTCGTCATCAGAATCAGTGGTCTGATTGGTTGTAGCTCTGTCCAGTAGTACACAGAGGCATTTGAAAGATGCCCATTGATCCTCTAAGAACTCTCTGTCTATGGGAGGTTGACCAGATGAAGCTCCATCTATGAGTCTGGTGCAACAGCCAGGCTAAGCCCCTTATACTTCACTTCATTTTTGTACAGAGGGTCTGGCTGTGGTTTTATTGACATTGTTGTCAATGGCAGCATCTTGCCTGACCAATCAGCGAACAGAGGGGAGCCGCCTTCATGCTCCTTGTTTACTAATTGGTCAGGCAAGATGCTGCATGAGACAACCATGTCAATGAAACCACAGCCAGACCCTCTGTACGAAATGAAGTGAAATATGAAGGGGCTGTTGTTTTTTTTTTACCAGGCTACCATAACTCCAGAGAATTATTATTTCTCTCTTTACAAGGATATGCCGCCTGTTGCATTTCAGGAGTTGACCTCTAGCCTCACTGTCTCACTCAGCAGCCAATAATTTCTAAGGACCATAACAAGGTTGCAGCTTTGTGGTGCCCACACGGCAAACTGACAAAGTGAAAACATTCCCACACTGGCAGCGGCAACACATGTGAGCCACTCTCCTCATCAAAGGAGAGGCCAAGAAGAGTCCGCAGGGGCACACACACACACAACACACACACACACACACACACACACACACACACACACATACACACACACACAGTGGAGGAGAGGAAATGCAGCCGGGGAGACAAGACAATTTATGGAGGGATTTGATGGGATTTCCAGTTTGGTATCTGAGGATGGGTCAGAGGGGCAGGGTGGAGGTTACAGTAAAGCAAGTACGAGTAGAGGCCTACACCTACACATACACACACACACACTACACACACACACGCACACGCACGCACACACGCTGCCGTGCGGTACCCTAATCTCTGACCAGATGTGTGCCTAAGACAGGCCCACGCCATGTCAGCACTCTTTATGTTCTTCCCACTCCTTCTCCTCTTCTTCCTCTCTCTCTTTCTCTCGCTCTCTCTCTCTCCTTCTCCACTTTTCCTACCACCTTTTTATCTAGCAATATAGCATTTGCTCCTCCACCACGTCAAGACCCAGTCTCAGCCACCTGCTATTAGCAAGTATTGGCCCATGACGCCAAACAAGAAAATGAGCTGGAATGGATTGGAAGCGTGAAGGGACTAATTAGAGTGGAGTGGAAGTTTTGCGAGTGAGAGTTTGAAGAACTCCTCAAGGCTCCTCTCACAAACAAATCCTTTTCCAGTGTTGTATTAGTGACTAATTCAGTGAGACCAGTGCAAAGACCTTTGTATCACCATCAGTGGATGTACTGCTAGTTTAAAGAGAATGGCATAAGCAATCTTGGACATCGTGGCAGTAACATAATAGTAGCAATACATGATAATCATAATAATAATAATAACAACAACAACAACAACAATCATCATCGTCTTCTATTTATTATGAGGAGACAATACCCAAAGCATAACCTCTCTCATCCAACAAGCATAACAAAATATAATTATAGAGAATCTTCAATCTTGAAAATGTCATCAGACAGCTCAATATTGTGTCACACTTAACTCCTACAGTTTTCTGTCTGGTTCATTCAAGTTGAGATGTTGGTTCAGTTCCTCTCTGTGTTAAAAACAAAGGAATGGTCTGTTCGGGCCCTTAAAAGACACCACAGTGGGTTCTGATGGATGCACTTTGAGCTGGTGCCAACCGCTCTCCCGTTCCTCAACCCCAAACAGGTTCCGCTTTTGTTTTGACAACGGCACGTTATTGTGACAGGCGTCACGTTCTGGTGCCAAGCGCGAAGGGTGAGGAGGTGGTGTGTGTGTGTTGGGGTGTATGTGTGTCTGTGTGTGTGTCTGTGTGTGTGTGTGGGGGGGGGTTAGTTATGGGTGTTGGGTGAAGGAGGGGGGGGGTCCTTCAGGAGCTGGAGAGGAAGTAAGCTGGGAAGCAGTCAGACCGTGACAAAGACCCCAGCAAGATAAACACAAAATCAGGTATGCGAGTCTCGATTCGCTCGATTCGGACAGAAAAACTGCACATTCTGGAAGCACTCAGGGCCTAGAAATATCTGTTGGTCTTGGCCATCCAACCCCATCCCCTGCCCCCCCAACACTCCCACCCCCACCCCTCTTTCACTCTCTTCTCTTTCTCTTCCTCCCCCCTTTTTCTTGTCCTCTTTCAGTCCATTTACAAGCATCAAGACCCGGAGTTTCACCCGCTGCTTCTAAAAAGTGGAGTTTGACCTCGGCTAAGTGGAGCTTGGACCCCAACCCTCCTCCTCCTCTCCCCCCCTTCTCCCTGTGGCCCTTACCCATGACCATCCAAAGCGGAACCCACCCAAAAGGCACAAACCCTCTGGTGGTCCTGATTGATCTAGCAACACTCACAGGTCACACTGCCTCATCTACAACAACGAGACTAGCTGACCCATAGCTGGAGGGGCCTGTCGCACAAACAACCCACACACACCCCCCCTCCCCACCCACTATCACACACACACACACACACACACACACACACACACACACACACACACACACACACACCAACCCCTCAGGCTCTATCTAAAAAGGCATTTCAGACAGCCAGAAGGGGCAGGGTCAGACAGGGTGGATGTACTTGTCACAGAGTTTTGGGACGATGAGCCCCAGGGCTTTTTTTTTCCCCCTTCTTTTTCCTTACCTGGGTCCCTTTTTTTGAGTCTGGAGGACAACCCCATTGTGTCAGTCAGTGGGGCCGATGGAGGGAGATAGGGGACTTCCCGCGAGAGCTGCTCCCATCTGATAGCTCCTTTTGTCGGCCCGCTTTGTGGCAAACGGGAGAGGATGGGAAATCATTGACCCCTAAGGCTCTGTCCTCTGGTCACATTTGTTGATTTAAAGGAGCTGTTTTCTCTGGGCTGGCTAGCCATGGGGTGGAAATACGTCCAAGCATACAAGTCCCTGCCACCACCACCACCCCTCCCGAAATGGCTTTTTCCACAAGTTTTGTCCCCGCAAGACTCTTTCAAGATTTTTTTCCCCTGTCTAGTAATTTATTTATTATTTGTTTATAAAGAGATCTTGCTGTCAACTCCGGCGCTCTAGTGCTTATTTCCTGGAAATGTTGTTTTTTTATGATGTCCGTCTTCTAAAAATAGACTTAATTAAGTTTAAATTTAGTACTCTGAATGCCTGAGCCTGAAGAAGCAACTTGAAAGCTCTTGTAAAGCAACAGCTGCAATATATGAGGACAAATAGTAAAAAAAAAATCCTCAAAAAAATCTGAATTGCTAAATTTTGTTGGCTTGAACAGGTGAATAGTAATTAAAAACAACACAATCTTTTGGTGCTGCTGTTGCTGTTGTTCAATGGTACTGGCATTGCTCCTCACACCACATAGGTTAAGGCCTGACCTAGGGGTGCAGGGCTGCAGTGGAAGAATAATAGGTGGATAAACCATGAATTCGGCAGACCCTCTGTGCGTCATCAGATGTTTTAAGAAGACATTCAAAACAATACCAATTGGTTCCTAAAGTAAATATTATAAATGAAGATGAGATGATGCAGTGTGATTTTAAATGTCAGAAGTATTTTATGCTTTTACACCATAGTAAAGACAATCAACTCAATGGATAGGTGCATAAACTCTGTTGAGAGGTGGATAAACTGTATTTCTGAGACTTAAGAGGTGGGTAAATTCTATGTTTACTTTTACTTTTATTGTTTACTTTTAAATGTACTTTAACGTACATTTACTTACAGCCCTGGGGGGGCCTTTTAGTTAGAGAAAAGCAGGTAAAGCAGGTGAACCAGCTTCGCCATCTCACCGCAGTATCCAAACTGCTGCAGTGGACAGATATGGATGGGCTTCCCTTTTGACCCAAAGGGGCAAAGTAAGTCCCACCCCAAACAGCCCCCCCCCCACCACCACCACCCACACACACACACACACACACACACACACCACACTTCTTCTCCAGCTTTGGCTTTGGCCTTGTCAAGGTCAACGAGTTCATGTTGGTGTGCTCAGTCAGTCAGCTGACCTAAGTGTGTCCCCCATTCTTGGGGATCTGGTTAGTGTGAGCGGGGGGAGATAACGGCTGTCAGCAGTGGACACTGGAGATTTACGCCACTGTTGTGGCTGTGTGGACATCTCTGCATAGCAAGGGCGTAACTTTAGGTTAAACATGTGGGGATTGGGGTTAATATCCAGGCGTAGTGGAAGGTAAAAGTGACAAATTATATGCTTATTTGGGGGGGGGGGGGGGGGGGGGGTATTTTGATTTGACTTGATTTTTTGGAAGGCTCAAACTCCTCCCCTGCCCCCCCCACCCCCCACCCCCCTCCCCATGCAAATTATTACTATACTGCGTAGGATTCACTCAAAGCCATGGGGACTGAGGGAAAAGGCCTTTACTTGAGTTAAAGCATGGCGCAGCGATTTTTTTTCTCTCTTTTTTAAAAGGCATAATTTAGTGAAGTTTCCATCCACCGCTGGACGTCGAACAACTGGCAGTTTTGTTTGGATGTGCTGATGGAGGCAAAATGTGATGTTTTTGGTCACTTCATTTGGTTCACTGTGTACCCACAGATATACACAAACATCTACGCTCACACACACATGCAGACATTGGACGCATGCAAGCATGCTCTCTCAAACTCACACACACGCAGACACGCTCTCTCACACATGCAGACACACACAAACACACCCCCAGACAGTGGACACATGGAGACAGGCTCTCCCACACACACTCTCTCTCTCTCTCTCTCTCTCTCTCTCTCTCTCTCTCTCTCTCTCTCTCTCTCTCTCTCTCTCTCTCTCTCTCTCTCTCTCTCTCTCTCTCTCTCTCTCTTTCTCTCACACACACACACACACACACACACACACACACACACACACACACACACACACACACCTTATCTATGTAGGTGGGAATGGTGGGCTTAAGGGGTATACTGCTAATGGATTTTCATCAACATTGGTGTCCCTGGCATCCCCGCTAAAGAGCCCTTTCATTAGGGGGAGACTCCACGCTCCACAGCCGCCCCCGCTACTCAACTAGAACCGTATAGATGTGTGTGGGAGGCGTGTGGTGGTTTACCACAGGGCTGATCATTACCCTGATATATGACAAAAGGCGCACACACACACACACGCACACACACACACTTTCTCCACACTAAGGCCTCCACCACTCTAACCACTGCCACCACTGTCACACAGTACACACTTCAAAAAAAAAAAAAAAAAAAAAAAACCACCCCAACCACCATTCCACGCCACACCACCAGCTTGGCACTAAAGAGGAAGCAAAACCCCTCTCCATCGCTGTCGATCACACGACACAGTTCTTCCCACACAAGGCCTCTATTCTTCAGCAGGCTGGGCTGGGCTGGGCTGGGCTGAAGTCACTCAGTGAGGTGGGCCTGAGACCATGCTGCGGTGTGGTCCAGTGGTCCACTGGTGCTGCTGTGGTCTGCTTTGGCCGCCAGCGGGGTCCACGGTCCCACCATGAGCATGAGGGGAAAGTAAGTAAGTAAGTAAGGCAGTAAGGCGGCGGCGGTGGTTTAAACGGAACTGGCACCTGGCCAGATGCCAGTGGGCCTCACTGCCCTCTCTCGCTCTCACACTCCGTCTTTCTCTCTGCCCCCCCCCCCCCTCTCTAGTCCTTCTTCAAGCCTCCCTTCTGTTTCTCCATGCCAGTCTGGATGCCACCAGGCCACTCACCCGCTGCAGACAAGACACTTTGTGGGCCCCCCCCAGTCGCCACGCATTCAGTCTTCTGGCAGAGCTTAAACATCCAAAGCGACTGTGGGGTATAGTTAAGTTGTGTTTTTACAAATTCTCAGTATTTGTGTTTCTTGGGAGCTATATCAGTGGCATTGATTGCAGACAGCTGTATGGCTTGCTCCCATGCCAAAGTGAATGATTTTCATTTGGCTTTGCAAACCAGAGAGCTCTAGCCTGTTTGGGAGGGAGGGGGGAAAAAAGTGTCTTTATGGGAAGAAATTAGCCTTTTGGATGTTTACTGCCCCAAACGCAAGTCTCCCACGGCTACATTGTTCTGCGTTTTTCTTTCTTTCTGCCTCCTCCATGGATCTAACTGAATAAAGTACTCCAGTGATTGATAAATAAAATCGGGGAGGTATCCAGGTGGATCTCCTCACTCATTTAAATGGAAAATGCAACTCTGAGAGTTGAGCCATCGCCGAGCTCAGTAACACAAGATTTATTTTAACAATCGTTTCAAGGTGGAACCAGGAGCCGATGCACATTTAGTCATTAATAATAAAGAAAAAAACAAACGTTGCTCCCTGCTGAGGTAGGAATACACATGTGAGACGAATAGGAGAGAAAACCTCCTGCCACACGACATGGCCCAGTGGTGCATCGCAGTTCCAAGGAAGCCAGAGAGAGAAAGAGAGAGAGAGAGAGAGTTTCTGGAAAGGTAACATCGCACACCGATCCAATCGGCCCTGGGGAAAGACACACAGCTGCAGCCAAGAACATAGCACACGCCGTGTGTGTGTGTGTGTGTGTGTGTGTGTGTGTGTGTGTGTGTGTGTGTGTGTGTGTGACCGATACATAAAAACTAAGAATGCAGTGGAGTGGTATGTGTGAAATAAACAATGTGAGTTAGTGAATGAGAGAGAGAGGGAGAAAGAAACAGAGAGAGACAGGAGAGAGGGGGAAATAGAGAGAGAGAGAGAGATAGAACGAGACAGCCAGACAGAGAGAGAGAGAGAGAGAGAGATGGGACAGAGCGAGAGAGCGAGACAGACAGACAGACAGAGATGAGACTGTTCCACTTGCCTGGTTGTTGTGACTGTGCCGGGCGTGTTTGCGGGAATGGCCTATGGTCAGACAGTCAAGTGTCTGTTCCCAAGTTCTCAGGCCTCGGCGAGGTCAGGCAGACAGGGGTGGGGGTGGGGTCGATGAGCGTGAGAGCATCTGCCAGTCCGGTCTGGTTATGTCTGGTGTCAGCCGTGTTTACCAGGACCACTTCCTGAACCAAAAGGCCATTAGTGAACACTAGTGGACCACAGCGCTCTGCTTCACAACATGCAACACACTCTAATTATTGCCCAAAGGACATGCTTGGGTAGCGTGCCATACTACGACCTCTGCTTAGCACAATCCAATGCCCTTGTTTCTTCTTCTTCTTCTCCTTTTTATTATTATTATTGTTGTTGCAATTATTACCCAAGAATCTCTGTGTTACTTAAGCACCATGTCGTATTGCGATTTTTGCTCAGCACAATGCAGTGCCCTTGATAATAAAAATAGAAGTTATTATCATCATTATTATTGTTATTGTTGTTGTTGTAATTATTACCCAAGGATCTCTGTGTTACTTTAGCACCATTGCGATTTTTGCTCAGCACAATGCAGTGCCCTTGATAATAAAAATAGAAATTGTCATTATTATTATTATTATTGAGTTATTCATTATTATAATTGATATCTTAAGGACTTCTTAGTGCTGCTTTACCCATAGCCATTCGACAAGATGACTTGAGCACAGTGCACCTCTCCCAAGGGAAATGAACACCTCGCCCTGGGCACAGCAGATTTTCACAGGGGCTCAGGACTGGAGGCTTACATTCATCCCTGTCTCTCGCTTTCCCTCTTTTTTCATTTCTTTGCCCGCTTTTATGTCATATCTTCGCCCTCTCCCCCCTTTCTCTAGTCAGCACATCTCTCCCCACCTGTAAGGACTTGTAGTCTTTCCTCCTCCTCTCACTTTTCTTCCTCTCCCTTTTTTGCTCCCCTGCTTTCCTACTCTTTTCTCTCTTCTCTGCCTCTCTCTCTCTCGCCCTTTCATTTCTTTTACCCCCTTTTTGATTTCATCATATTTCCTCTCTAGCTTTAGTGTGTCTTTTCCCCCCACCGGGATCCCTCTCATAACTCTTGGCCTTCCCTCCCCTCCTCTTTCTCTCTCTTTCTGTCTCTTCTCTCTTCTTCTACTCCTCTTTTCTTCTTCTTCTTCTTTCTCGCTCTTCCTCCCTTTCTTCCTCCCACCCTCTCTTCTCTTACTCCTCTTTCCTTCTTCTTTCTCCCTTTCTTCCTCCCACCCTCTCTTCTCCCCTCTCTACTCCTCTCTCTCTCTCATTCTCTCGCTCCCTCACAGGTGGCTGTGGGCCCCAGGGCCAAAGCTACCATGCCTTATCTCCATCTATCAGCATCCGTCGGCGTCTTGAAAGCAGAGAGCTGCAGCTCCTCCGTGTCCCAACTGACACCGGCCCCCTTCTCTGTTTTGGAGATGACGCTGGTGTTTTGGAAACGGGCTTTTGACTGTCTGTATTATTTACAGAAAAAAAGAAAGTATTTCAAAAAAAGAGAGAAAGAGAGACAGAAAGACAGAGGGAGAGAGAGAGAGAGAGAGAGAAGCCCTGCGTTTTTACCCCCCCCCCCTATTCAAAAGCCTTATTCATCTTTGGGGAGAAAACAGTCTGCCATGCTTACAGATCCAAAATGGCTATGAGGCACTTGAGGTTGGCTTGTCAGCTGCTTGCGAGGATGGGCGCTGATCGGATCCAAGTGGCTGACAGCTGGGGGGACGTGCCTGTGTGTGCCTGCAGCGAGGCTTCCCACAGAAGCTATACAAACACTGAGAGAGGGAGAGAGAGAGGGAGAGAGGGAGAGAGAGAGAGAGAGAGAGAGAGAGAGAGAGAGGGAGGGAGGGGGAGAGAGGGAGGGGGAGAGGGGAAGAGAGAGAGACTGAGAGAGAGAGAGGGAGTGAGGGAGAGAGATAAAGAGAGAAGGAGAAAGCGAGAGAGATAAAGAGCAAGAGGAAAAAGAGCAAGAGAGAAATAGCAAGAGAATCATGTACAGCGAGAGAAAGACTGAGAGACAGCACAAGAGCAAGAGAAAGTGAGACAGATGAAGGGAGGGAGAGAGAAAGAGAAAAAGGGAGACAGAGGGAAAAGGTGAAAGTGAAAGAGATGAAGCAGGAGAAAAGGAGCAAAAAATTATACACAAGAAGAGAGTGAGAGAGCGCAAAAGAGAGAGTGAGACAGAGGGAGGGAGGGCAAAGGGTTTCACCCTGGGGGCTCTGCATTGTCTAGTTATTAGCTTTGGACATTACTAGTACAAGAAGAAACACTGCCTGTGGCTCTGCTGAGCAGTTTTACACTGACAACAACTACGTATGAACATCTGTGGAATGCAGCTGTGGGATGGAAATTAAATTATCAATTAATTATCAGTAGACATCATCAAAATTGGTACAATGCAAAGCCCCAAATAATGTACCAACTGTCTTTATGGAGTACTCTAACCAAAGAACTTGCCCTGTGTCCTTACCCAATTAATCAAAACAGCTGTGTATGGCTCAATAGGGTGGCTTCCTTTTTCGCTCTTTAATACACACATAAACATTCCTTTAGTAGACTATTCGGTAACACTTTGTTTGAAGGTGTCTACATAAGAGTGACATGAGCATGTTATAAACATGACATGACACATATCATGAACATTCATGACAGTTTCTTAATGTTTATGACTGTTGCCATTAAGTGTCACTGGGTTTTTGTAAAGTTAAGTTGATATTTTTTGGGATGCAGACATTGCAAAAAAACAAAAAAAAACAAATGACACCTAATGACAACAGTCATAAACATCAATAAAGAGTCATTATTCTTCACCTTAAAACAAACTGTTACCGACTATTCTATCCAAAGAAAATGCAGCACTGATACACGTCCACCTTAGTATGGCACTCCCTGGGAAGCAAATACAAACTTGCATTAGTAGCCCCCTGACTTTATCCAGTAGGGCAGAGGCATAGCCAGACAACAGGCAATTGCTTGGGGCCCCAAGGTCATTGAAGGGCATCGAAGGGCTGTCAACCTTTAAACTACAACCGTGGCAGGCAGGCATGCAGGCAATGCAGTTTTCAATGAAAGTGGTAGGTTTCTTGCCTGGGTCCTCAATGAGGTCTGGAATTGCGTCTGTTGTGGAACCACACAGATAGACCTCCCCAGTGTGACAGGGCCACATCGGTTTAAGCCAGGGGGGGGAGCTCCCACTACCATGGTTGTGGACCCCGGCTTAAGAAAGTAAAAACCCTGCCATGAATTCTTACATCCTGTACACGACCAACACAGGCCATTTCACTAACTGGTCAATCTACCTGTCTGATGAGTTGTGTGCTCATTAGGATCAACGGGATTGGAGAACAGTTGGATGAAATATGTGGTGTTATATGAGTGTTTACTTTCTGAAGCCAGGATTAACACCTCTGCTAATTTGTGTGGCAGTAGTTTTTTTTTCTCTTTGACCCACTTTGTGCCCATTGCCCTGTAGGAGTATAAAATAGAAAACAGTGACTATAATATATCTTTATACGATAATATAAAAGACTATAATAGACATGGTAGACTGCTTTTTTTACTCTGGCTCCGTGGAGACACCTGCATGTGTCACCTGCGCGTACACATTATTAAGACGGACATACGGGGTTAAAGAGGTTGAGAGCACAGAGAAGAGTGGCCCACCCAGAGAGAGGGATGAGTGGCGTCCTGAGATAACGTCCACCTGCTTTGACAAGGGTCGTCATCAGGTGTCAGTGCCGCAACGTGTCCAAAAAACAAGACAAAGTACTACAGGTCGTTTTTCACCGAACGACGGTGCCAACAGTTTGACGTAACCTTTTCACAAACGCCGTCCTCAGTCGCACCTGGATGAGATACACCAAGTCTCGGTCTGTCAGGCAAGTAAGAATGACACACTCTGTACCGCGAGGGAGACAGAGAGCGAGAGAGAGGCAGATAGACAGACAGAGAAAAAAAGCGAGAGACTGCTGCTTAGTGTAGTATTTACACTGCTGAATGGCAAACGGCAAAGGCACAGAAAGACTACATTCCGACAAGTCAAGCACAGCTGGGATGCTGTTTTGATGGTTGCCGTGGAGACGATAAGGAGCAGACTGATAGACAGACAAAGATCATGAACGAGGCAAAGAGCGGGAAAGAGAAACCAGGGGAGTTTCTCTGGCGGCAGGGTGCATAAATATTTTATAATTACCATTTTCTGCCGCCATGTCCTTTGTTCTTCTAATTTGTAATTCATCATCTCTAAATGTTCCCATATTGCGGTGTAATCCAATGTGATATTAATTGGAGACCTCCCAGTAGGACCATCTGCCAAGGTCATATGGGCAAATTCCAATCTTGCATTCCAAAGCACTTAAATCACTTGATTGTTTTATGGCTGAATCTGAAACACTGATTTCTATCGTTTTAACCGTTTTGAGCTTCGAGGCAAAACTTGGGAGGCCTCACATACTGCGAGAGATTGTGCAATCAAATAGCACCTCCTAGTGGCTGGTACTGTGACACGAAACAAAAAAAGGATTACTCGCACACTGCTACTGATGCTCCCAGTGATTTTATTTTACAGACAGACAACGTTTCGACCTTTACGGTCTTCGTCAGTTTTTTTTATTTGTGGAACTTTTTTACCCTGCACCTGCAGTTTTTGGATGTGCGCATACTCTCGACTTCAACTGTGACACAAAACACCTCAGTGTGCAGAGACACTGGCCCCTTTTGTGGTTGAGAAACTCAGTTCCAACGGTTGTATGTATAGGCCAAATAAAGACAAAATATGGCACATATATTCAACACACATTTGTAAAATTATTTATCCCTTAAATGCAGACTACCCTGTCTTTACCTTGAATTGTTTTAGGAGATGCATGCACCGGGGGAAAAGCACTGGAATTAGAGGGAGGCAAAAATGCTGCTTCTACCTTGCTCTATTGGTGGCCCTTCCAAGGCAATATAAAACACAATACAAAACAAAAACAAAGTAACAATAATATTTTTCTCCATTTATTCAAACACCTTTCTGTTTCACAGTGTGAAGTGAATGCTTTCGAAAGACATACGATTACAGTATAGCACACAGCAGGCACTCCAGGATACTCCAGGACACTCCAACCATGCCACATCCACCGTCGTCAACAGACCTTTCCAATCCCCACCTCCCTCCACCCTTTAATGAGGAGGCTATGGTCTCCACTGTTTGCTCTGGATCCTACCCAAGCGGTGTCTCACCGGTGTCGGAAACACTGCAGTATTGGGGTGGGAACCAGTCCACAAGCCTGTTTCGGACTTGGCCTGTCCATGTAGAATAGTCCGCCTTCACTTTGTGCTCCCAACCCAAACCCCCACCACCACCACCACTGCCTTGCCTGTGCAGTTGGTATGTGAGGGGGGAGGGGGTCGAAGGAGAGCTTAAAGAGACTGGGGGGGGGGAGGACGATGCGCCCCCTCCCTCTCCACTACGGGCCTCGTTTGTCACCTCGAGATTTCTTGCCTAGAGAGAGGAGACGGAACAACCACAAATCATTCCCATTCACATTTCAGTTGTTGCTGTCAGTGCTGCTGTCTTTGCTGGGTGAATTCTGGCAAAAAACAGTTTATCATTTTGCTTTGTACATCCATGAGTAATGTGTGGTGGCGTTTTATTTCACTATTGCTCTTAAATCTTACATTGTACCTATCTATGATTTGAACAAGCCACAAGGCCTTAACATATTGACCATTATTGTCTTTATAAACACACACACACACCCACACACACAGCACACACGTTACACTTGACTGTGTAACATTCTGCTAGATCTTACTCAGCCAGTTTTATTCAACTTCTCCAAAGGATGTGCAGGTTTTTGAACTAATCCTAATGCCTCTCACTACTGGGGCTCTCACCTGTGGCAGTCAGCTGAACATTTTCTTCAGCTTGGAGAAGAAGCCTCCTTCCTCTTTCTTCCCCTCCTCCCTGCTATGGCCCTCCTGCTCTCCTGAGGTCTGTCTACTCTGTGCTCTGGCTGGATACAAATGAGACTCTGGGTCATGCCATCTGCTACTGTAAGACCAACAATCTGTACTAGACATCCATGACACCCACAGACATCCATGGGTAAGTTCATTTGTAGCTTGATTTGTGTCCCTTATCGTACGCCACTCTACATAAAAGCATCTGTAAGTGTAATGTAATTTCATAGTTTTCAGTAATTTTCGGTGGGGGTATTTGTTCTTTGCATTTGTCCCGTCCAATAAAGATAAAGGAGACAGAGTAGGGAAACCTTTTTTTCCAGCCATGTTGACTGGCAAGGTGACTCACAAATGTTGCTTGGCTTATTCTGTCCTACAAAGGTAAAGTGCAGTAACTACGTGAACAGTCAAACTGAGAAAAATGCCTTCAAAGTTGTCATACTGCACTGTCAAACATGTTGTAGGTATAACAGTGGTGATGCTTTTATGTGCTTTCTTAACAGAATGAAGCAATTCGGTGACATTTGGTCACAAGACACAGAAGTTGTTAGAAAGTCAAATTTCAGTTTAAACTTGGTTTTGACAAAATACGTAGTTACGTCTTTTGGCTTTGTAGGGCAGTACTGGTAAAGTTCAAGATCACTTTATTTATATAGCACATTTTATCCAACAAAAGCTGACCAAAGTGCATAAATAAAATAACACAAAATTAAAACCTAAATAAATAACAGTGGTAAAAAGAAAAAATGAAGAATATATATATATATATATATAGATAAAGGGATGTGATTCTCTCCACTCTACCTGCAGGGTTAAGTCCGTTGACGGTGCCTTGCACATCTGTCTCTTCCTCAGCAAACTCCAGCAGGAGAGACCTCTGCCTCCGAGTCAGCTTTCTACACAAGTGGAGGGAAGGAGAATAAGAATTTTTTATTTATTTTATATATATATAATTAAGGCTTTAAAAACAAGTGTGCTGTCCCCAAGTGCCGGTGCTGTCAATTAAGAAACATTAACCCAGCTATGCTGGGAGGAGTCCTGGGGCAAATTTTGAAATCAACCTCACATATGGCGACTTCTGGCAACTTCTGCATTTAGAAATAGACAGTGGCTAATGGCAAATGCTTAAAGGCATAACTTTACTGGTCAGCGTTACGGACTGATCGTTTAAGCAGCAGTGGCACACCACTGCTAAATGTATGTAGGTGAAACGCTGGTGTGTTGACAAAGTTGTTTTTAAATCCCTTGACAGCTCCACACGGCAGGTGGGATGGTAAGTAGAGGCTGACGTACTTTGGGATTTTGATCTTGATGTGGACGTAGTGATCCCCGTAGCTGTAGCTCTGCATGCGGCGGATGCCCTTCCCCTGCAGCCTGATGCGCTGGTCCGACTGCATCCCCGGGGGAATCTGACGGGTTGGAACAGCCACAGGTCACATGTCAGCCACACTAGTCCCATGCTTACAGAATTAGCATCAGCAACAGCATGCAAACGAAATAGCTGTAGGAGCTTAGGAGACAATCACGGAATATCAGTGTGGAAATACGCATTATGTAACATTACGTGTAATAATTTAAAATCATGTGTTGTGATAATGAAACATCACGTGTTGCGATATTGAAACGTCATGTGTAGTGATATTGAGACGTCACGTGTAGTGATATTGAGACATCACATGTAGTGATATTGAGACATCACGTGTTGTGATAGTGGAACAAAACACTGTGAGAATAAAAAATAATCTGCGGGCTTTTCTTTAACACATATGTTAATTGTTCTTTGCTCCTGCTTCCAGTTAAAACATCCTGGATGCTTTGGCTGCACTTTCATGGCTCTGGGTCCCACCTCTATATTGATGGTGTCGTGAAGGCCCTCTGCCCTGGCGGAGCCCCCCAGGATGGCCTGGGCTACGGAGATGTTCACGTCAGAGTGGATGTCGGGACCATCACGTCTGAACAGCGGACTCCTCTGGACCTGTGCGCATGAGTGTGAGGAAGAGAGAGAGAGAGACAGTATGTGATGCTGTCCTGGGTCATTTCCACTACATTAGCAAAATAATCGGGAAAAATAATCCAAGATGAGTATTTCAGCAGGAAAGAGCAGTAATAAGCATGATGGCTGACTCACTTTAAATGTGATGTACATCTCCTTTTTGCCAACAGGCATTCGCACAGTCTGTCCATCATCTACACCTGCAACACAACCGTAACAAATGACAGTCAGACAGCTACTCTGCAATCAGGTTTATATCCAATTTGTTGTACAAATTTAAGTTACACGAGTAAGAAATCCTCTACTTGGAAACACCGCGCATACTCTACTTGGAAATTCACATTGATCTTGGTAGACTAAAATGGGTGCTGGATGGAACCCCGACTTACATGACATTAACTGAAGAAAGAGTTTATCTGACCAGCTATAGCACAAAGAGATAGTTCTCAATAAACGGATGAAGCCCATTTTAATGGAAAACCATTAAGCATTATTAGTCTATAATAATGTTTAATCTATACATGGGAGACGACGGCGGGGGTAGATTCGCCGGGTGTTTGAGACCCCTGGTTTAAGGAAATGCTAGAGGGGCAAGAAAAGGGAGGGGCAGAATATGTGGGCACATCCCTTTTAAGGAGGCCAGATACAGGACAAAATTTGCACTATAAGAAGAGAGAGGTGTATCAATTGTGCAAACTGGTAAAGATCCTAAAAGTTTATTCAGTGAACAATGGCAATAGAAACATTCTGACGACCTAATGACGAAGATGAACACCCCATGGTACATTGAAATGTTGACATAGCCGTTGTGGATTCAATAAACGTTTTGGGATCTATACTAGTGTGTGGAGACTCTTCCATTTTTCGTAAACTGAAAGGGGCACCCATGACTTAATTCAACTGTCTGTATGGTTTTACTGATTTATACAGGTTATACAGGTAATGTGTTATGTATTGAATGTTGTTGATGTGTGGGGCATTATGTGTGCAGAGAGGGAACAAAGGTGGGCATATCCGTAACTTAGGAAGGTGTTGGACCAAAAAATTGGCAGTAAAAAAAAAAAAAAAAAAAAAAAAGGTCTGCACACTCCAGTTCCCTTAGTCAAGTAGTGCAATCAAGTCTATTATCAGCCGTGTAGTGAGAGACATTTCGATGCGAAACCAGTTTAAGAGTTTTAGTCTCCGCAGGGCTGTAACCTTACTGAACTCCCACATGCACTAACTCCACCCCATTTAGCGCCTTTAACCAGCATACTTACATTTACAGTTGCTTTTGCTTTAGTTATATATAAATATCTATAATTATACATGTTATATATTTATTACTTGTTATTACTAATATTATTATTTTCATTATTAGAGCTATTTTAATATTGTTGTGTTTGTGCAATGACAATAAATTCTGCCGATCACTTCTACTATGTATCTATATACAGTATGTCACATAAGTGAGTACACCCCTAACATTTTTGTACTTTTTAAATTATATCTTTCCATGGGAGAAGTCTAAAGATATAATACTTTTTTACAACGTAAAGTAGGCAGTGTACAGCTTATATAACAGTGCAAATTTGCTGTTCCCTCAAAATAACTCAACACACAACCATTAATGTCTAAACCACTGGCAACAAAAGTGAGTACACCCCTAAGTGAAAATGTCCAAATTGTGTCCAAAGTGTCAATATTTTGTGTGGCCACCATTATTTTCCAGCACTGCCATAACTCTCTTGGGCATGGAGTTCACTAGAGCATCACAAGTTGTCACTGGAATCCTCTTCCACTCCTACATTACAACATCACGGAGATGACCTTGAGCTTGAGACCTTGAGCTCCTCCACCTTGCATTTGAGGATGTCCCACAGATGCTGAATTGGGTTCAGATCTGGGGACATGCTAGGCCAGTCCATCACCTTCACCCTCACCCAAGGCGTGGTCATCTTAGAGGTGTGCTTGGGGTCGTTACCATGTTGAAATACCGCCCTGCGCCCCAGTTTCAGAGGGGGGACATCATGCTCTGCTTCAGTATGTCACAGTACATGTTGGCATTCATGGTTCCCTTAATGAAGTGTAGGTCCCCAGTGCTGGCAGCACTCATACAGCCCCAAACCATGACACTTCCTCCACCATGCTTGACTGTTAGCAGGAGACAGTTGTCTTTGTAATCCTCACCTGGTTGCCGCCACACACACCTGACACCATCTGAACGATATACATTTATTTTGGTCTCATCAGACCACAGGACATGGTTCCAGTAATCCATGCCCTTAGTCTGGTTGTCTTCAGCAAATTTTTTGCGGGCTGTCTTGTGCATCATCTTCAAAAGAGGCTTCCTTCTGGGCGGAGCCATGCAGACCAGTTTGATGCAGTGTGCAGCGTACGGTCTGTGGACTGACAGGCGGTCCCTCTACCCCTTCAACCTCTGCAGCAATGCTGGCAGCACTCCTACACTTATTTTGAAGACACAGCCTCCGGATATAATGCTGAGCACATGCGCTCAACTTCTTTGGTCGACCATGGCGAGGCTTGTTCTTAGTAGAGCCTGTCCTCTTGAAGCGCTGTATGGTCTTGACCACTGTGCTGCAGCTCAGTTTCAAGGTGTTGGCAATCTTCTTATAACCTAGGCCATCTTCGTGTAAAGCGACAATCCTCAGATAGTTCTTTTCCATGAGGTGCCATGTTGAACTTCCAATGACCAGTATGAGAGAGTGTGAGAGTGATAACACCAAATTTAGCACAACCCTTCTACCCATTTACACCTGAGACCTTGTAACACTAATGGATCACATGACACCAGGGAGGAAAAATGGCTAATTGGGCAAAATTTGGACATTTTCACATAGGGGTGTACTCACTTTTGTTAACAGTGGTTTAGACATTAATGGTTGTGTGTTGAGTTATTTTGAGGGAACAGCAAATTTACACTGTTATATAAGTTGTACACTGCCTACTTTACGTTGTAGAAAAGTATTATATCTTTAGACTTCTCCCATGGAAAGATATAATTTAAAAAGTACAAAAATGTTAGGGGTGTACTCACTTATGTGACATACTGTATATATCCTAAGCCCTTCTCCACCCATCAGGCTCTCATCACAGTGATGGCGGCGGCGGTCGTGGTGGCGGGGAATCACCTGCTGGCACGGGCACCATGACGGTGTGCTTCTGTTTGGTTTGGCCCCGCCCCCTGCACACAATGCACGGCGTGATGATGATGGAGCCACGCCCACCGCAGCGTCGGCAGGTGGAGCGCATCATGAAGGGGCCGGTGCTCACCGACTCCTGCAGGAGAGAGAGGAGGCACCGTGAGCAAAAGATCAAGGTCAAGGCAGAGTTCGAATTACGGGGGGTACTGGCGGGGTAGTGTGTCAAATCATTTTTTTAGATATTGTATAAAATGTTACAAAACAAGTCAACTTCAATTCTTACTGCAGGAACATTTTATGGTGGAGTAATTTGCACCAAGGTATCATTTGGTCAAGGTATCTTGAATCACAAATTAAAAACAAACATAACAACATCAAAACATAATTACTGACAGGAATTTAAAAACTTAATACTCAACTAAACACCCAATAAGAAGTCTTTAAAAGGGCAGTTACAGCAGGTAAAAATGAGTTTTTGAATCTGTTTGTTCTACAGCTTTTTTGAAGCAAATCTACATCCTGATGGTAAAAAAGAAGAACTCTGAGAGAAGTTTGGGTGATTGGGGTCAGCTAAAAGCTCCCTTCTAAGTGCACATTTTGAGGCAGCAGGGCATCAAGGAATGACCGGACCGAATCCAATAAAGGCACCGCATTCTGCCTTCTAAGGTACCTTAGCTTTGGCCAATTTTAAATGCATGGATGTTTACTAAATGCTGCATTCAATGTCCAAAATAATATCATACTATGAAGTCAGCTGTCGGTATTTTGCCAAAAGTGTAATTAACACAAAACATGCCATTCAATTTAGTCATCTAGGTAAGTTGTCCGAAAAAAAACAAAAAAAACAATGTTTTTAGCTGGTCCTCTGACGCCTGCTTGTCAATAAGAAAGCAGGTAGCCACCTTCCCCGAGTCCAGCAGGGGGCAGCAGAGAGGGGAAGGTGGCTACCTGCTTTCTTATTGACAAGCAGGCGTCAGAGGACCAGCTAAAAAAATGATTTATGCAAATAAACTGGCCTTGTCCTTGCCTAAGAAAAAAAGTATGCACAGAGCTGGATAACCTGACTATTCTTCTTCTGTTATAGTTACCTTAACAGCAACATAGCTGAACTCAGTAGGAAGCAGCATTTAGCTGCACCTCTTATTGCGTACTGTTTTTTTTGCAGTGACTCACAACCTGGTTTTAGAGGCTTCATTGCAAAACCATGTACTAAATCACCTAGTTGTACTCATGCACCAGGTGATCTAACCAATTTACTCAAGAGACTCAAGGGAGACTGTGTCCAATAACATACAATGTACGCTAGAAAGCAATGCAACATGGAAGGAGCCTTTCATTAGCTTTACTTTCAATTCAACTCATTTTCACTGGTTTTGCACAATCATGGCAATTCTGCTCAACAAAATGTAAATCAGTGGCCGCATTTGTATGTGCACTGGAACAGCTTGTATTCATTTCCTAGTATTTCCAGTTTTTTTTTTAATTAAAATATTGTGTTGTCTTACCATGCCTGTGCCATTGCAGTAGTGGCAGTGCTGGACTTTGGTGCCTGGGTCATTGCCTTTGCCGTCACACCTTGGGCAGGTGTCCTCGATGTTGACCGTGATCTCTTTGTTGACGCCCTTGGCAGCCTGAGTGAAGGTCAGCTCCATCATGTACTGGGGGACAGAAGCAGATGGAGACTTGCTCTTAAATGTGCTTTCCCAGCAACAGGAACCATCAAGGGAGTGAGTTTTCGAACATTCTAAAAAAAAAGATTCTAAAATTCCACATTATATCCTATTCAGCCCAACATTCTTTAGAACTTTCATCATCCCAACGTTCCTGTTACATTCCCTGTCACGGTACACCTTTAAAAGTTAACAGCCACGTATGTAGGCGACTACATCCCTGCAGTGCTTATTTTATGTCCTGGGGGTATTCCAAAAAGAAGGTTTAGTGACTAACCCAGCTAAGTTAACTCAGAGTGAGTTGTAAACTTTCTAATAGAAGAGTCCTAGAGATTCATCCTTCTATTAAAACAAAGCCTTAGAAGGTTTACCACTTGCTCTGAGTTGACATACCGAGGTAAGTAAGGTTTTAAAGGTCTAGGTTTTAAAAAGGCACAGTGGAGGCAATAAATTCATCAGAGAGGTCTTCTTTATGGTCATCACTTTTTTTTCAAAAGACATTTTAGAGGATATTCTCCTCAGGAATCTGTGTTTTTTTGTTTGTTTAAAAAAAAAAGACAGTTCAGAGGACATTGTACACACCTCAGGAGGCTGCTCAAACATGGAACTGAAGTCTCCAAACCCCCGCGCTCCGGAGAAATCGCCGAAGATCTTGCGGAAGAGTTCCTCCGGGTCGACGCTGGAGCTCCGGCTCCAGTGCTGCTGCTGATGGCTGCTGCCGTGTCCCGGGCCGTCGGCCGACCCATACGTGTCATACTGCCTCCTCTTCACCTCGTCGCTCAGCACCTGAAGCGGCATGTAAACAGCTACATTACATTACATTATTACATTACATTACACTGCATTCGTCAGACGCTTTTATCCAAAGCGACTTACAAAAAGGAGGACATAAGCAAACAGAGGTGTAAAGGGACACTGAGTAAGCAGACAACCTTTTTACATACAGGGAGGTGCATGTGTCTGAATAAGTTTCCCGGAACAGGGACACTACAGACATATGTACTCCCACATAGGGACAGAGAAAGAGAGAGTTGGCTTAGTGTTTGTTAGATTTGTTAGTTTTGTTAGTAAGGGAAGCACTTTCGGAAGAGAAGGGTTTTTACAAGTTTTTTAAAGGTAGGGAGGGATGTTGCTGTTCTTGTCACAACATCACTGGGGTGGCACGGTGGCACAGTTGGGTAAGGAGTCCACACCATAAATGCAGGGGAACCAGGGTTCGAGTCTGACCTCAGATTATATCCCCATACTATCCTGTCTGTTTGTCTGTCTTTCTCTCTCGCACACATATTTCCTCTCTCTCTCTCTCTCTTTACTGTTCTGTCCTACCAATGTCCCAAATTCAGGTTCTGTCCAATTAAGGTCCCCAAAAAACAAACTATGTAATGAAACTGTATAGAGTCAGTGCATAAATGCTGGAAAGATGCAACTGACATAAAACATGCTTGTACTGCATTTCAAAAATGCGTGGCCTACAGAAGTTGGGTTAACGAGCTCAACGCAGACTATGAGTCTATGAGCCACTCTCAAAACTAATTTCTGCACTAGCTGATGCACTGCAAATTTTGACAATTAGGCATGATGATTAAAAAAATTCTATTCATGCAAAGAATTTGATGGTTTCATCTTTTACACCAAATAGCCTCCATTCTGCACTTCCTGTGATGTTGAAGATTTTGCGTGGTGTGCAATGATTTTAATTGATTCTACACAGTGTCAAAATATTTAACATACCTCATAGGCCTCTGCTAACTTGGCAAATTTCTCTTTGGCTTGAGGATCGTCTGGGTTGGTGTCTGGGTGGTACTTCTTTGCCATCTGAGGAACAGTAGCACAATAAATAAGTGAAATGCTGTTCTCATTACATCGCAGTCCATCTTGAGAAAAGATTAAGTTTGAATGCTTCAAACAACTCCGTCTTCAATGTATCTATTGTACTTCCTTACCAAATACTATAAACTGATGGCAAATTTAGATACTGATACCCACTGCAAGTGACAACCTCTGCAATTTCTAGGCCCACCTTTGATACACAGGATATTATCATTCATTTTGTAGTAAAATCACAAACCATCATTGTAAAGTAAAATTCTTCAGCTGAATCTTTGGAGAAACAAACGACCTTACCTGGTAATATGCTTTTTTGATTTCCTTCTGTGTGGCATTGCGAGCGACACCCAGCACTTGGTACAAATCCTCCTTGTTCTGGCAGATAGCACTTGTGTGGAAGGACTGTGTACAGAACACATGCCTAGCCTTTGACCCTACAAACAAATAGGGGGGAAGTATGCGCTTTACGACAGTGAAATGCCATCAGCAGAGGAAAAATTGACAGCTTTACGTTTCCTGTTCTACTGTCTAGGAGCCTAATTAGAGAGCTGCAAATGATTAACATTATTGCATTAAACTAGTTTCAAATACAGAAACTTAATTTTGCGCTGCAAGAAAGGTTCTAGCAAACTTACAAACGTATTTTACTTGCGAAAAGAACATCGTTCTTGCATGTCAGGATAGAACTGGGAATAAGCGAATTCCGCAAACACAGAAAACAAAGTTTGGTCTATGATCTTTGGACAACGCTTTGATTCCTATTAAAAAGGGTGCTGTGGTCTCCATTAAACCATAACAAACTTACTTACCAAGCTAAATGTGCATATAGCTTAATATAAGGGTTCACCTGCCTCATCGGATATAGACGGTCAATTTAAAAAGTCTAGTAGTTGTACGTACTGAAATAAAGATTGTCTACATATAAGAAGGTTATAGCTAGTTTGTTGTTACCCTTGCCTAGTTATTGCATCAGCTTAGCAAAATTATGGATAGCTAACGTTAACTGACAGCTATTTCAGATCCGCTGCATTAATGCAACAGAGCGTTTTTACAGTGTGTTATTCCCCCTTGAGTAAATTTGAAAAGTTTCTTCGGCTGTAAATCTAAATAGAAACTCAAGACTTGTGCACTAGCTCACTTCCCATCATAGCAACCATTAGCCAAATTGCTTACATGACAACCTCCTCAATGTCAAGCTGCTTGCCGCTTTCCAACATCTCTCGTGTCCAACAGCGGAGTAATAGTGTATTCCTTTAGACGACAGAACCCGTGCATCTGCGTTAGAAGACGTGATAAAACTAGAAACTTTAAAGGTACCAGGGGATAGGGCAGTAGTTATTAAGCGTGCCGCACGATTCACAGTGGACGCCGCCATCTTTACGTCATGATCAGTCGATGAGCACCAGGAGAGGTGTACTGCGCATGTGTGAGGTACCAGCTGGTTCTGGTTGAGGGCATCGTTCATGTATGTCAGATACGTAGGCTATGTCACATAAAACTTATGTAAGACTACATGTATGCAAACATGTCATACTTTCACATATTTTCAAGTTGTATCACACGATTATTTTAAATATTAGATAAGATTAGATTGAAGCTATTTAAAATATGTTAAATTTTGATTAGTTTTCCATAATCAACACTTACCTTCTTCCTTTTCTAGGCTATATTTTACATGATGGGTAGGGTAGCATGCATGAATGTTGTCTTAATGTTAATTTGATTTGATCAGCCAGTTAGCAAGTGCTGCCATCTTTAACTGTTTTCTAAGCCTGTTTGGTTACAAGCTTTATAAGAACCAGTATAGTTCTAAGAAACCTGCGGTATACTGTTGCAATCTATGTGCTATCTATATTGTATTTGAGCTACTGCAGTCCTGACCATTGTCTTTATCCCAGATACACTCATGGATGCATTCAGACTGACCCACACACACAAACACCTGCTCCCTACAGAGACAAAGTAACTGTGGATGGCCAATGTCTTACCAGTCCTGCACTGTAAAAAAAAAAAAAGTCCAACTCACTTGAAAAATGTGGAAACATGTTATGTATAGACATATGTCAACAATATTTAAGGCAACAAGTTTCCACCAAGTAGGATGGACTTCTTTTAAACAAGTTTGTTGTTCTGATTGGTCATAGTGCTGTCCTTCTTTGTGGAAAAACAATTTGACAAGACAACTGTTGATGCCGCCCTTAGGATTGCCCCTTGCCTATCCATCATAGTCAGACCACTCAATTTGATGTGGGCTGGCTGCTCAGGATACAAGGCATGGCAGAAGTAAGAAAGTTAGCTATTTCAACATATATTTGATGGGACTTGGTCTTTGTGTATGCTCACATGTGCCACACAGTTGCTCATAAAACTCTAGCCAAAACAACACATAATGCACTATTACAGTCGTGTGTGCAAAGAAGAGAGTCAACATCGCACATTTAAAACGTTTAAACAGGAAAGGGTTCAGAGACCACAATATTATGATGCCATCATGTTGGGCCATTTGTTTACTTCAGAAATAACACTACAAATGTGTATTATAATTTATTTATATGACTATAATTCTTTGAGAGGAAATGAATAATGTACCATATTATCTGTACACATATCTTATATGTTTAACATAATCTATATATGGAGTAAATAAAAAATGACAGCATCAAATTTGATACGTAAATTTTATTTACAAGTGCAAACAAAAAAAACTTCACAGTTTCTGAAAGAGTAAGGCCTAATTAAATATTAAAGCAACTGATAAAACTGATGTAAGCTAATTAATATATATATATATATACATTAAACATTATATATAAACATCTTGTAAGTTAGAAAGTACTGTATGAACAACAGTATACAATTTCGAATGCTGTAATGAATGTCTTTAGTATGAATTTAATGCGAATTTCCACATGTGCCCTCTGAACTCTTCACTAATCCACCTCCTCAATGGTGGGCCCCTGTGAGGTGGCACCTGGGTCACTGCGCGCTTCGGCACTACAGCCTCCTGATGGAACTCCTCCCTGGTACAGTTTGGAGATGATGGGGCTACACACCTTTTCCAGCTCCTTCAGATGGTGCTCAAACTCTTCTTTGTCTGCCAGCTGGTTGTTCTCCAGCCAGGAGATGGCCTCATTGCACTTCTCTAGTACTGTCTTCCTGTCCTCCTCGCTGATTTTGCCCTTCATGTTCTCATCCTCAACACTGCTCTTCATGTTGAATGCATAGGACTCCAGGGAGTTTATGGCCGCAATCTTCTCCCTCTGAACATCATCTTCTGCTTTGTATTTCTCTGCTTCCTGTAGCATTTTCTCAATGTCCTCTTTGCTCAACCTGCCTTTGTCATTTGTGATGGTTATCTTGTTCTCTTTGCCTGTACTTTTGTCTACAGCTGACACGTTGAGGATTCCATTAGCATCAATGTCAAAGGTCACTTCGATCTGTGGGACACCACGTGGGGCTGGGGGGATCCCTGTCAAGTGAAACTTGCCCAGCAGGTTGTTGTCCTTGGTCATAGGTCTCTCTCCTTCATACACTTGGACCAGGACCCCTGGCTGGTTGTCTGAGTAAGTGGTGAAGGTCTGGGTCTGTTTGGTGGGGATGGTGGTGTTGCGTTTGATGAGGGCGGTCATGACTCCTCCGGCCGTCTCAATGCCCAGAGACAGTGGGGCCACATCCAGCAGTAGCAGGTCCTGCACGTTCTCAGACTTGTCACCCATGAGAATGGCAGCCTGAACCGCAGCGCCATAGGCCACTGCCTCGTCAGGGTTGATGCCCTTGTTCAGGTCCCTGCCGTTGAAGAAATCCTGCAGCTGCTTCTGGATTTTAGGAATTCTGGTGGAACCGCCAACCAAGACGATGTCATGGATCTGTGACTTGTCAAGCTTGGCATCTCTCATGGCTTTCTCCACAGGCTCAAGTGTTCCTCTGAAGAGGTCAGAGTTCATCTCCTCAAAGCGTGCTCTGGTGATGGAAGTGTAGTAATCAATGCCTTCATACAGAGAGTCAATCTCTATGCTGGCCTGGGTGCTGGAGGACAGAGTCCTCTTGGCCCTCTCACATGCTGTGCGCAGCCTCCTCAGTGCCCTCTTGTTCTGGCTAATGTCTTTCTTATATTTTCTCTTGAACTCCTCCACAAAGTGATTCACCATGCGGTTATCAAAGTCTTCACCACCCAGGTGAGTGTCTCCAGCTGTGGCTTTGACCTCAAAGATGCCATCTTCAATGGTTAGGATAGATACGTCAAAAGTGCCGCCACCCAGGTCAAAAATGAGGACATTGCGTTCACCGGTCTTGCCTTTGTCCAGCCCATAAGCAATGGCTGCTGCTGTGGGCTCGTTGATGATTCTCAGCACGTTCAGTCCGGCAATCACTCCAGCATCCTTGGTGGCCTGACGCTGGGAGTCGTTGAAGTAGGCAGGCACAGTGATGACAGCATTGGTCACTTTTTGGCCCAGGTAGGCCTCAGCAATCTCCTTCATCTTAACCAGGACCATGGAGGAGATCTCCTCTGGGTAAAATGTTTTGTTCTCTCCCTTGTACTCCACTTGGACTTTGGGCTTTCCTCCATCACTGATGACTGTAAAAGGCCAGTGTTTCATGTCAGACTGTACCACCGGCTCATCAAACTTTCGCCCAATCAGACGCTTGGCATCAAAGATAGTGTTGTTGGGGTTCATGGCCACCTGATTTTTAGCAGCATCACCGATCAGTCTCTCTGTGTCTGTAAAGGCCACATAACTCGGTGTGGTTCTGTTGCCCTGGTCATTGGCAATGATCTCCACTTTCCCATGCTGAAACACCCCCACACAGGAGTAGGTAGTGCCCAGGTCAATACCGATGGAAATTCCTTTTACTGCAGACATTGTGAAGTTGCTATTTCTGTTGAATAAAGACATTAGGAATTGTGATGAAAGGAGCTGGTATTAATATTATCAATGTCCATCATGAATCAAAGTTAATATAAAGTAGCCTATGTTATATTAACTATTGCACACATTTAATTGTGTATTCAGAAACTGAAAGGAAAAAACATTGCATTTACCAGTTAATGTAGAGCAGACATGAAAGTAATGTATGCACAAGTAGAACATTAATGTGGTTGTCGTGCCCATTAATAATATGTCTATTTATGTTGCCATATCAGTTCCACTGACTTTTTAGACATATTCGAAATATATTTGCCCAAGTTAGGTTCCCAAAACAAAAATTCACAGGCAACCTAATGTCATAAAGGTATACCGAGGTAGTAACAAACACATTTTCTACTGAAATTGCTCTACCATGCCGAAATAGTAATAACAATAGTTTAAAAAATACTTGCATTAGTTTGGCTTCGTTGAGTTGATCTCTGTGGTAAACCTGCGGGCAAATGCTTCTCTATTCGCCAGTGCTGCTGTTGTAGTGCTCACCTTATCCCTCCCGTCCCCTCACTTCTGTACCGCTGTGCGCGGACCTCAAAAATATATATCTGAAGCTACTGCGCTCTCGCAGCTTCTGGAACGCTCTCCGAAACTCCAACCAATCATAGAACTCCTCTCTGTACGTTCTGGCCAATATGATTTCAGAAAGTTTTACTGACGGTCCCATGCACAACAACAATACTGAAACTTCTAGCAGTCCCATTGTTCCCCTCGCTCTGGATACTGTTGTATTCAGCATACGTCTACGGGCTTTTGTAATGGGATATAGCCTAAATGCCTAACTGCTACATTCTAAAAACAAAAAAAAAGGAAAAAAAGAAAAGAAAGTGAAATTCATGTTTGAAAGAGTTAAATGAAAGGTATAGCCTACACCGTAGCCTACACTATAGATTACTGTCTTACTCTATGTAAAAGGCTATTTAAACCAATCATTTCCACTAACATTTTATGTACCACACATGATCTGTTAAACTGTCCATACGCACGTGCTGTATTTGCCGTCATCGAGTGACATAAACGCACTTAAGGTAGAGTTTAGCCTAAGTTCGCTGTATTATAGTTTCTACAATTATCTCGCAGACATGAAGGTCGATATGAGCTATATCTGCATACTGTGTAACATAACAAATCGATATGTTTAGGTAAAACAGTAGATGTAATTTACGTAGCCTATTTATTAAATTCGCATTTGACAGACATTAGAAGGCTATCAAGTAAATAGATTAGTAGGCCTATGTAAGTTAAAGCTCTCTGTCCTCTCTTTTTAATTAAGTATGGGCTTTCTCAATAAAACATACTTAACAGACAATATAAAAATGCAAATACCACGCAGGTACATTCAGTGTAATACACGTGGTAGGCCTACTTATTTCTAAATACAGTTTTACCAATGTCAAAAGGGAACTCGAAACCTGACTGAAGATATTTTATCTTCCCCCACATGACCCAATATTAAGCCATTTTCACCTGGTTCAATCAATTCTTTAAAACATTTCGATAACTTCCAGTGCCTCAATATTATCCCACATCCTCTTATGCTGTCTTCTCAATACGATGCCCTCGAATGACATAAAAGGCATTTTACCTAGGGTTTAAAAATTCATTGGCTTACAATCACCTGGTAAACATGAAGGTACCACTGCACCAAAAACCTCTGTCTTAAAGTCAGATAATATTATCTGGTAACAGACCAGGAATACATAAAACTGTGGACTTAGTGATGTTCATTTGTAAAAGATTATTTAAAAGACTATTAATCCCTTCCTATAAGCCTTCCCCTCTTCAAAGATTATAATATGTAAACCATTAGTCCCAGCTTTTTTCTGACATTTTAATCAGGTGGTCAGATGTAGCTGCTAAGTTTCAGGTTGGCCAGTTAACAGCGGTCTGATAACTGCTATGAAGTAAACTGTATTGAATAGGCCGAGACTGTGTTTCACTGGAATGAATGTACCAAGAAGCAACCACCCTCTTAAAATACCAAGAAGCAACCAGCTTCATCTATTCTCTGAAATCTCCATACCCCAACCCCCAACCCAAAGCCCCAGCCCTTTACCTGGGGAGATCATGCCTCGCTAATAAAAAGATTTAACTTCCAGGTAGATGGGGGGCTGTGGTTTTTTCAAGTCAGCTTTGATAGAGTGCCCAGTCTGTAAAATTTCCCAAGCACTAATTTGATTTACATTCAACTCCTGTTTAATTTTATTTAATTACATCAAACTAAGGGCCTATCATCTCTGTAGTTTCCTAGAAAAGCCCTTTTCTCTGAAGCTGATATAGAATGAGGATTTTTTTCAGATGGCTGCATTTTGTATGGTATCAGTTAAAGAAAAATATGAATCATCATAATTCCACATGTTGTATGTTTTAGGTGTAACACGTGTGTTTTAAATGTGGCAAAAGTATTATTTGGACACATTTTTTCATGTGAAGAGGAACTGGGAACAGCTTATGAAGACAGCTTTAACATAGCCTACTGTAAATGCCTGCAAAGTTACATAGCTTTCAACACATTATGTAGCCAATATAGTATTGTGTGAACTTTAAAAACAAGAAAAAAACAAGTTATATTTTGAAACATTCTTTTATTGTATAAAATTGTACGTTATTTAATGTAAACATGACAAAATGTTTTTAAAACATATGCACTCATGCTGTTCAACAGCTGATATGCACAAATAAATCAGCACTATGAATACAGTGTCTCTACTATAGTCATCAGTAAAAAATGAAAGAACTATACCTGAATATCTTTACACAACATAATGCCACAGTACAGTACAAAGCAGTGATCTAATATTTACAAACTGTTACAACTTTCACATGTCCTTCTTCTCCACTCTAGTCCACCTCCTCAATGGTGGGCCCCTGTGAGGTGGCACCTGGGCCACTGCGTGCCTGGGCACCACAGCCTCCTGCTGGCATTCCTCCAGGCGCTCCTCCCTGGTACAGTTTGGAGATGATGGGGCTACACACCTTCTCCAGCTCCTTTTGATGGTGCTCGTACTCTTCTTTGTCTGCCAGCTGGTTGTTCTCTAGCCTCATTGCACTTCTCTACTACTGTCTTCCTGTCCTCCTCGCTGATTTTGCCCTTCATGTTCTCATCCTCAACACTGCTCTTCATGTTGAATGCGTAGGACTCCAGGGAGTTCTTGGCAGCAATCTTCTCCCTCTGAACATCATCTTCTGCTTTGTATTTCTCTGCATCCTGTACCATTTTCTCAATGTCCTCTTTGCTCAACCTGCCTTTGTCATTTGTGATGGTTATCTTGTTCTCTTTGCCTGTGCTTTTGTCTACTGCTGACACATTGAGGATTCCATTAGCATCAATGTCAAAGGTCACTTCGATCTGAGGGACACCACGTGGAGCTGGGGGGATCCCTGTCAGCTCAAACTTGCCCAGCAGGTTGTTGTCCTTCGTCATGGCTCTCTCTCCTTCATACACCTGGATCAGGACCCCTGGCTGGTTGTCTGAGTAAGTGGTGAAGGTCTGGGTCTGTTTGGTGGGGATGGTGGTGTTGCGTTTGATGAGGGCGGTCATGACTCCTCCGGCCGTCTCAATACCCAGAGACAGTGGGGCCACATCCAGCAGCAGTAGGTCCTGCACGTTCTCAGACTTGTCACCCATGAGAATGGCAGCCTGAACCGCAGCGCCATAGGCCACTGCCTCATCAGGGTTGATGCCCTTGTTCAGGTCCCTGCCATTGAAGAAATCCTGCAGCTGCTTCTGGATTTTAGGAATTCTGGTAGAACCGCCCACCAAGACGATGTCATGGATCTGTGACTTGTCAAGCTTGGCATCTCTCATGGCTTTCTCCACAGGCTCAAGTGTTCCTCTGAAGAGGTCAGAGTTCATCTCCTCAAAGCGTGCTCTGGTGATGGAGGTGTAGAAATCAATGCCTTCATATAGAGAGTCAATCTCTATGCTGGCCTGGGTGCTGGAGGACAGAGTCCTCTTGGCCCTCTCACATGCTGTGCGCAGCCTCCTCAGTGCCCTCTTGTTCTGGCTAATGTCTTTCTTAAATTTCCTCTTAAACTCCTCCACAAAGTGATTCACCATGCGGTTATCAAAGTCTTCACCACCCAGGTGAGTGTCTCCAGCTGTGGCTTTGACCTCAAAGATGCCATCTTCAATGGTTAGGATAGAAACATCAAAGGTGCCACCACCCAGGTCAAAAATGAGGACGTTGCGTTCACCAGTCTTGCCTTTGTCCAGCCCATAAGCAATGGCTGCTGCTGTGGGCTCGTTGATGATTCTCAGCACGTTCAGTCCGGCAATCACTCCAGCATCCTTGGTGGCCTGGCGCTGGGAGTCGTTGAAGTAGGCAGGAACAGTGATGACAGCATTGGTCACTTTCTGGCCCAGGTATGCCTCAGCAATCTCTTTCATTTTGACCAGGACCATGGAGGAGATCTCCTCTGGGTTAAATGTTTTGTTCTCTCCCTTGTACTCCACTTGGACTTTGGGCTTTCCTCCATCACTGATGACTGTAAAAGGCCAGTGTTTCATGTCAGACTGTACAACTGACTCGTCAAACTTTCGCCCAATCAGACGCTTGGCATCAAAGACGGTGTTGTTGGGGTTCATGGCCACCTGATTTTTAGCAGCATCACCGATCAGTCTCTCTGTGTCTGTGAAGGCCACATAACTCGGGGTGGTTCTGTTGCCCTGGTCGTTGGCAATGATCTCCACTTTTCCATGCTGAAACACCCCCACACAGGAGTAGGTGGTGCCCAGGTCAATACCGATGGAAATTCCTTTAGCTGAAGACATCTTCAAGTTATGTCTGTAAAAGATAAACAATGGATATTGGAATATCAATGGAAGCTAAATTTAATTATGAAATAATGTAATGAACAGTTCATATTAAATTAGATGATCGTCAAAGGCACTTTAACAAAGTCTATTTCAAAGTCTATTTTCTCCCACTGAAAAAATGCAATAGCCTAAGTTAACGGCAGTCTCTTTCTCTGCCCCCCCCTGTTTTTAAGTAAGGAGTATATTTTTAAAGTTGTGGTTTATTTCCAAGTTGCATAACAACGCACCAACAATGGGAAGAATATTTAAACACATTGTTCTATGTCCAATAGTAACATCAATCCAACTGATAACTTAAAACCTGTGTGAAGTTTATACCGAAGAGCAATCGAGGCTATGAATTCCATAGGTAATTTGGGGTATATAACAACGTCAAAGGACACACCTTCCGAGTTATCTAAGTTAAATTATCAACCGTAAAGTACATCTAACCTAATAAAGATAGTCATACACTTTCAGCTGTAACAAACAAACCAAAACACTTACATTAGCAATGAATGTCTCTATTTGTCCCTCGGTGACAAGTGGCTGGAGTGGTTTTCTCTGTCAGCGTCCTCCTCGTCGCGCTGCTCTTGTCCGCTAAACTTCTATCCAGCGGCAGCCACATCTCAAGATATATCCAAAGCGTTGCGCTCTCGCAGTTTCTGGAAGGCTCTCCAAAATTCCAACCAGTTACAACGCCGCACTGTGCGGCCTGACCAATAAGATTTACAGATGGCGTGCTGACGACACGCCCAGTGTCACTGAAATTTCTAGCAGTTCCTCGGTTGTTCCAGTACCTTCGAAGCCCGTCCTGTATGGTCTGATGTAAGATTTTAGACTAGACCATGAACATAGCCTTAATAGCTACGCTATCAAGCACTGTTAAACAGTTTGCTAAAGCGGTCGAAATAAAACCCACCCTTAGCTAAGACCACAGGGTAAGGCTGACATGGTAGGCTATGGAGAATTATTTCCGGCTATTAATGTGTTTATCCCATGGTTTATCCCATCAATGTATGTGTAGCCTAATGTAATAATTGTTGAAGTTAATTAGTCTCAGTTTTAACGTACTACCAATTTCATGCCATTGTGTTAAAAAAAAAAACAGCTTGTCTTTCAACAAGTAGACTGACAGCTTGACAGCTTCTCTTTCAACAAGTAGACTGGGAGCGACCTGTGTCTTCTTTCATGGTCTGAAAAGTAGATGGGCCTACATCAGTTAACGCATGTAAAAATAGCGCAGTAGTTTTTTGTGGACGTTATACCGTTACAGGAAATAATGACCCGAAATTACTCGATGTTTCTTCAGCTTCTAAATCAAAAATAGAAAAATAGCGCCCTCGTGTGATTTGAATGGGACAGTTTCACCTGTACACCGAGGCCAGTGTGTTCTGGGAGCGATTAGGTGACAGTCCACAGCAGAATGAAGCATGCACATGATTAGTAAAGTTAGCCGACACTAAAATTACGTGTTCGTACCACTTCAAGCTTTTCACTCGACAAGAACGGTTTGATGTCTTATTAAAATAATAATAATAATAATAATAATAATAATAAAGGGAAAAATTGGGTTGTTATAAAACCTTTCACAGGTCATTTATCATGGGGTGTGGGGACAGCTGTCAAAAAAAAACGTTAACCTATTTACACAGTTCTAAGTCCTTAGTGTAAAGTGGCATTGCCTGGATTTCATACCCTAACAGATTGTGACACCACTGGTCACATCTGAGGAAAACAAAACGTTTCTTGGTGGGGGCAGATGAAAGGGTCATTAGTACCTATTGTAGGCTTGGTGTAGAACTATATCCATCGTCTGAGGTCTTAGTTGGATGTGAGTAGTGAATGTGTGCTTTTCTGTCCCAAGTTACACCTCCACCAGAAGCTGTCGAGGAGCTTGTCAAGTGCGCATGTTTTGCCAGCAAGTGTAGTAGACAGTGCTACATGCCTGCACTAATATTAAAAATGCAAACACTAAAAGTGATGATGATGATGATGACAATTATTGAAGTTTTGCTGTAGATTTTTTGCAGCTGGAATTGTTTGAGTAGTTAAAATATGTGGTTGAGATACATTAACTGGTTACATACAATTAGGAGAGCTTACAATTCAAGGCAAGATTTTATGAGTTTTTTTTTTTTTCATTATATGGTGGACGCCATGTTGAATTTTGATATGAAAACCATATGATCATCTCATGTCTGACCAACTAGTATGTGTACCTATCATAAATATTACCATTACAACATAGAAAAATCACATAGAATGAATCACTCTATATATATGAATATTTTTGTGATTTTTAAATATATAATGTTAGCCATTTGGATTTTTTTTATTATGTACAATGCACTTTTTTGTGACTATGTCATTTTATGTAATTTTTTGAGAATTTTCTATATTGTCGGCCATCTTGGATTTTGTCAATAAACATTAAGAAAAAAATTGGAAACAAGTTGTTTTGTATTCAGTGGGGACCTATAGAATGTAAAAAAAAACATCAATTGCAAAAATCCATATGAATCGTTCCTACAATTAAATATCAGCATATGCTATAGGCCTATAGTTTATACAATAATGTGGCCATATGCAGGTGTGGATTAACACACAAGCTAGATATGGCTGCAGCCTATGGGCCACCTGCCAGGTTGGCCCTGATTGGCCAGTCAATTTATTGAAATGTGCAAAAGAAAACAAAACGTAAATTGTATTTCAAGATGATTGAGTACATAAGGCGTTCACGAGGTAAAACATGGCTTTCAAAATACACGTCAAATGCCTATTTAAATTGGTCTCGTGTTTGCTAATAACACAATGGATAATGAGAATATCAGAAAGAAGATATGACCAATGTGCCTAAAAAAGAAATGCAGATAAGAAACAGTCAGGGAAGAAATGAATGCAGAGAGGGAACAATGAGACCAAACTTTCCCAAGTTAACGGGATATTTGAAGGCAGCTCCTGATACAACTTGAAGGAAAACTGGACAGTTATACCAGCTGGAGCGGCAATTTAGTTTAATTTAGCCCAGAGTGCGGAAGGTGATCATCACTCCCTTGAAGAGTACCCAATTTAGCTTTGTGCACACAACCCCACGAGTGTTATTTAATAGTACTAAGATTTAGTTTTTTTCCCCCATGTAAAAACAGTCTTAAATACCCAAGGCAGTAGTGTCCAACCTTTTGTCCGGTAGCGTGTACATTGGTTGACCAATTGGAAGTGGGAGGGAGGTGGAGAGGATGTTGGAGGGAGGTGGGTATACACTTGGAGGAGTGGGAGTAAACTGTTATTGTATAGTGTAATAGCATATGGCAGAGAATTCCTGTATCTGTCCCTTCGACAGTGGAGTTGGAGCAGCCTGTGAGAGAACACAATCTGCTGTTTGTCCACAGTGTGACGGAGAGGGTGGAGAGAAGAATATCCATCACGGTTGCAACAGCATCAGCTTCCCTCAGCATTGGGAGATGTTTTTATGTGCCTCAGAAATGCAGCAGTGAGAGAGCAATGCGTTGTTGGAGAGAAGAATGGATTCAACATCTTTTCATGTTGCAAATACGGCACCATAATTGTGCATAAAAACAATTGCTTTGTTTATTGGCACACACACAAAAATGTTGTGCCAGTAATGTTTTGCCAACATTTACTATTGGCACATTTCAAAAAGGTTGCTCACCCCTGGTTTAAAATATACAGTAGTCCATTTAGCTTTGTGTACACAACCCCACAAGTGCTATTTAATAGTACTGAGTTTTTGTTTTTCAACCACTGAAAACAGTGAGAAATGCCCAAAGGGAGTAGTTCCCAACCTTTTCATCGGTAGTGTGTGTATTTTGGTCAGTCTGTAGTTGGAGGTGGGAGTGAAGGGCCCACAAAATACCTAGCATAGTGGCCCTTGTACACCTTAATTAGCCCCTACCTATATGAGCAACATTTGCATACTGTGTACCATATCAATCTAGATTTTTAGGTAAAAGACTAGGAAATGTCATTTATGTATTTTTTAAATTAGCATTTTTAACAGACATCAAAACACTGTCATGAATTGCTCAAATAGACCAATACGTAATCAACCTTTCTGTGAACCGTTCATATGAAGCTATTTTCATCCCTGCTTCAACCCATTCTTTAAAACATAAACTTGAGAACCTTGACAACGTTGCAATATTACTCCACATCTTTTTGTATGTAAGGTCTCCTTAATGCAGTGTTCTTAAATGACCTACAATTAAGGTACAATCATCTGGCAAACATGAAGGTACCACTGTACCAAAAACCGCTGCCTTCAAGACAGCTGATATTATCTGGTAACACACCTGGGTTACATAAAATTGGGGGCTTAGTGCTGTTATGGCTGTAAAGATTATTTAAAACATGATTAAACTCTCCCCATAAGTGTAAATCTTTTCCACAAGATGTAAACCATTAGTCCCAGCTTCTTTCTGACATTTCCAACAGGTGGTCAGGTGTCCCTATTGTATTTTGTTGGCCAGTTAACCAGGGGTCTGATAACCACTATGAAGTAAATTGTATTTTATAAGCTGAGACTTTCACTGGAACAAATATACCAAGAAGCAACAACCTTTTTGAAATATACCAAGAAGCAAACAGTTCCATCCAACCTCTGAAGTCTGCATTCCCCAACCCTTCTCCCAGTACAGCCTCAACTTTTTACCCGATCATGCCTCTAGTAGAAAGCTTTTTTTTTGTCCAGGTACTTGTAGACTCTAGTTTGGGGGGCCTGTGTTAATTTTCATATCACCTTTGATAGAGTGCCCAATTTGTAAAATTTCCCAAACACCCTTTTGGTTAACATTAAATTCCCACTTAATCTGGGATAAAGTATAACTTTAAAGCAAGACTCTCCTCTCTAAACACTGATATAGACTGATGATTTTTTAAGATGGCTGCACTTTCTATGGTATCAGTTAATGAATATATATGAATCATTATCATTTCACATTTTATGTTTTAGATGTGACATTTTTAAAAAATATTTTTTATAAAGATGTATTTTTTGATATTTTCTTTCATGCAAAGAAACAACTGGAAACAGCTTATGAAAACAGTTATATTTTATATTTTGAAACAGTCATGTTTTATTGTATATAAAACTGTACATTATTTAATGTATAACATGACAAAATGTTTTGAAACCATATGCACTCATGCTGCTCCGCAGCTGATAGGCACAAATACATTGGCACTTGAATACAGTGTCTCCACGATAGTTATAGGAAATGAAACAAATATTCCAGAATATCCTTATACAAAATCATGTCACAGTACTATACAAATCAGTGCTCTAATATTTACAAACTGTTACAACTTTCACATGTCCTTCTTCTCCACTCTAGTCCACCTCCTCAATGGTGGGCCCCTGTGAGGTGGCACCTGGGCCACTGCGTGCCTGGGCACCACAGCCTCCTGCTGGCATTCCTCCAGGCGCTCCTCCCTGGTACAGTTTGGAGATGATGGGGCTACACACCTTCTCCAGATCCTTTTGATGGTGCTCGTACTCTTCTTTGTCTGCCAGCTGGTTGTTCTCCAGCCAGGAGATTGCCTCATTGCACTTCTCTACTACTGTCTTCCTGTCCTCCTCGCTGATTTTGCCCTTCATGTTCTCATCCTCAACACTGCTCTTCATGTTGAATGCATAGGACTCCAGGGAGTTCTTGGCCGCAATCTTCTCCCTCTGAACATCATCTTCTGCTTTGTATTTCTCTGCATCCTGTACCATTTTCTCAATGTCCTCTTTGCTCAACCTGCCTTTGTCATTTGTGATGGTTATCTTGTTCTCTTTGCCTGTGCTTTTGTCTACAGCTGACACATTGAGGATTCCATTAGCATCAATGTCAAAGGTCACTTCTATCTGAGGGACACCGCGTGGAGCTGGGGGGATCCCTGTCAGCTCAAACTTGCCCAGCAGGTTGTTGTCCTTGGTCATGGCTCTCTCTCCTTCATACACCTGGACCAGGACCCCTGGCTGGTTGTCTGAGTAAGTGGTGAAGGTCTGGGTCTGTTTGGTGGGGATGGTGGTGTTGCGTTTGATGAGGGCGGTCATGACTCCTCCGGCCGTCTCAATGCCCAGAGACAGTGGGGCCACATCCAGCAGCAGCAGGTCCTGCACGTTCTCAGACTTGTCACCCATGAGAATGGCAGCCTGAACCGCAGCGCCATAGGCCACTGCCTCATCAGGGTTGATGCCCTTGTTCAGGTCCCTGCCGTTGAAGAAATCCTGCAGCTGCTTCTGGATTTTAGGAATTCTGGTAGAACCGCCCACCAATACGATGTCATGGATCTGTGACTTGTCCAGCTTGGCATCTCTCATGGCTTTCTCCACAGGCTCAAGTGTTCCTCTGAAGAGGTCAGAGTTCATCTCCTCAAAGCGTGCTCTGGTGATGGAGGTGTAGAAATCAATGCCTTCATATAGAGAGTCAATCTCTATGCTGGCCTGGGTGCTGGAGGACAGAGTCCTCTTGGCCCTCTCACATGCTGTGCGCAGCCTCCTCAGTGCCCTCTTGTTCTGGCTAATGTCTTTCTTAAATTTCCTCTTAAACTCCTCCACAAAGTGATTCACCATGCGGTTATCGAAGTCTTCACCACCCAGGTGAGTGTCTCCAGCTGTGGCTTTGACCTCAAAGATGCCATCTTCAATGGTTAGGATAGAAACATCAAAGGTGCCACCACCCAGGTCAAAAATGAGAACGTTGCGTTCACCAGTCTTGGCTTTGTCCAGCCCATAAGCAATGGCTGCTGCTGTGGGCTCATTGATGATTCTCAGCACGTTCAGTCCAGCGATCACTCCAGCATCCTTGGTGGCCTGGCGCTGGGAGTCGTTGAAGTAGGCAGGAACAGTGATGACAGCATTGGTCACTTTCTGGCCCAGGTAGGCCTCAGCAATCTCTTTCATTTTGACCAGGACCATGGAGGAGATCTCCTCTGGGTTAAATGTTTTGTTCTCTCCCTTGTACTCCACTTGGACTTTGGGCTTTCCTCCATCACTGATGACTGTAAAAGGCCAGTGTTTCATGTCAGACTGTACAACTGACTCGTCAAACTTTCGCCCAATCAGACGCTTGGCATCAAAGACGGTGTTGTTGGGGTTCATGGCCACCTGATTTTTAGCAGCATCACCGATCAGTCTCTCTGTGTCTGTGAAGGCCACATAACTCGGGGTGGTTCTGTTGCCCTGGTCGTTGGCAATGATCTCCACTTTCCCATGCTGAAACACCCCCACACAGGAGTAGGTGGTGCCCAGGTCAATACCAATGGAAATTCCTTTAGCTGAAGACATCTTCAAGTTATGTCTGAAAAAGATAGACAGCAAACTAGTTAATTTTGAAATAGTGTAATGAACTTAAAAAAGGTCATATATTTTCTCACAATGAAAAAAATACAATAGCTTAGGTTAACTGTAGTCTCTCTCTTTTTTAAGTGCGGTAATAAAGTTGGGGTAGCTATATTTCCAAGTCGCATAACAACACACAAGCAGTGGCAAAAAAGATTTTTTAAACACACTGTTCTATATCCAATTACATTATTAATCCAATTGATAACACGGGCTCATCTTAAAACCCTCGTGAACATCATCCCACACAGTTGAGTATGAATTCTAAAGTTAACATAGGGTATATAAGTGACAACCTTAAAGGACACATAAGTTACCTTAAGCTACATCCAACCTAATATATATGGTCATAAAATGTCAGCTGTAGCGAACAAAAATACTTACATTAGCAATAAATGTCTCTATTTGTCCCTCGGTAAAAAGTGGCTGAAGAAACTTCTTCTCTGTCAGCGTCCTCTTCGTCGCACTGCTCTGATGACTCGTCTGCTCAACTTCTATCCCCTGGTAGGCAGATCTCAAGATATATCCGAAGTGCTGCGCTCTCGCAGTTTCTGGAACGCTCTCCAAGTTTCCAACCAATTACAACGCCGCTCAGTGCGACCTGACCAATGAGCTTTCGAAATATAGTGTAGACGGAACGGAAGGTACACGCCCAGCGCCACTGAAACTTCTAGCAGTTCCTCGGTTGTTCTAGTAGCTTCGAAAGCTGCCTTTTATGATATTATGCAAGAAAAGAGCAGAGAAAGAATATGCTACAAAATACGTCATAGCCCAGTTAACGCATGTAAAGGTAAACCCAAATAAGAGCCCAGTAGCTTTTGTGGACATTATACCGTAGAGGAAATTATCATCCGAAGTTGGTGGATATTTCCTCAGCGGCTAAATCAGAAATGGAGAATATGTGTTGTCCCCTTGTTATATATCGTTATGCTATGTAAAGCCTGTTAATGACATTCAATACTTATTGTGTGCGTCAACACACTGTGCCACATATCAAACTCATACCGTATGTTTCCAACGCGCCTAACCAGCTTGAATTGGGGTTGTAATAAATTTGTAAATGTGGTGGAAATGCCTGGCAATGTAGCATCGGCTACGAAACATAATAGAGAAGTTATTTACCATTCGAATACGTCTAGAACGAGATTTAGGTTTGTATAGGAATGTATGTAACATTATGTTGGGAACAGTCTCAAAACTGCTAATGTACCGCAAGTTTCAGTAGGGCTACGCGCGAGGCACCTCCTGTACTAGGCTACCAGGTTACAACTCAAAATTGTATTGGTTAGGATGCATCGAGCAGCGTTCTGATTGGTTGGTATTTCAGCTAGCCTTCCAGAAACTGCGAGAGCTCTGACTTTAAGGATATAATCTTGAGGTCTGGCTGCTCAGAGGTAGAAGTTGAAGTTGAACAGACAACGGGAGTTGCCAAAGCAGCGCTTCTCAGCGTCAAAGAAGACCCCTTGCCCAACAAGGCTAGCCAAACGAAGATAATTGCAAATAATGTAAGTACTTTGTTTGATTCCATAGAGTACAAAAACATAAACTGTTTTTTACTCAAAAGTTTGCTGAGTTATGCTGTCAATATAAGATAGACTCCAAATCATTTATAATTTAGGTGATATGCGCTGACCTGACATTATACCATTACTTTTGGAAGTCTCGTTGGGCTAAAAGTTATACACTAAAAGTTTGTCTAAAAACATATAACATAACATATAACATACTTGTTATAATTACTATTGCAGGATGTTACCAAAATGGTTCTTTTTCGCATATATGTTTCTTAATGACTGCTATATGCTTTCATATTAAATACATGTGAAAATAATGGTGGTTAATAATATAACATTTACTATACAAATATAGAAAACAATTAGTTATGTAATTAGTACAATAGGATGAATAATAACATGTATATAGTGTTTGTATACTTGGATAGATTTATAGTCCGCTGTAACAGATCATTAACTTGTAGCACGTACTACCTTAGTACCATTAACACCACTTGCATTAACACCACAATTCCTATCGTCTTTCTTTTGCAGAAAAACAAACAAACAAAACGATGTCCGCAAAAGGTGTCTCCATTGGTATTGACCTGGGCACTACCTACTCCTGTGTGGGAGTGTTTCAGCATGGGAAAGTGGAGATCATTGCCAACGACCAGGGCAACAGAACCACACCGAGTTATGTGGCCTTTACAGACACAGAGAGACTGATCGGTGATGCTGCTAAAAATCAGGTGGCCATGAACCCCAACAACACCATCTTTGATGCCAAGCGTCTGATTGGACGAAAGTTTGACGAGTCAGTTGTACAGTCTGACATGAAACACTGGCCTTTTACAGTCATCAGTGATGGAGGAAAGCCCAAAGTCCAAGTGGAGTACAAGGGAGAGAACAAAACATTTAACCCAGAGGAGATCTCCTCCATGGTCCTGGTCAAAATGAAAGAGATTGCTGAGGCCTACCTGGGCCAGAAAGTGACCAATGCTGTCATCACTGTTCCTGCCTACTTCAACGACTCTCAGCGACAGGCCACCAAGGATGCTGGAGTGATCGCTGGACTAAATGTGCTGAGAATCATCAACGAGCCCACAGCAGCAGCCATTGCTTATGGGCTGGACAAAGGCAAGACTGGTGAACGCAACGTTCTCATTTTTGACCTGGGTGGTGGCACCTTTGATGTTTCTATCCTTACCATTGAAGATGGCATCTTTGAGGTCAAAGCCACTGCTGGAGACACTCACCTGGGTGGTGAAGACTTTGATAACCGCATGGTGAATCACTTTGTGGAGGAGTTTAAGAGGAAATTTAAGAAAGACATTAGCCAGAACAAGAGGGCACTGAGGAGGCTGCGCACAGCATGTGAGAGGGCCAAGAGGACTCTGTCCTCCAGCACCCAGGCCAGCATAGAGATTGACTCTCTATATGAAGGCATTGATTTCTACACCTCCATCACCAGGGCACGCTTTGAGGAGATGAACTCTGACCTCTTCAGAGGAACACTTGAGCCTGTGGAGAAAGCCCTGAGAGATGCCAAGTATGACAAGTCACAGATCCATGACATCGTATTGGTGGGCGGTTCTACCAGAATACCTAAAATCCAGAAGCAGCTGCAGGATTTCTTCAACGGCAGGGACCTGAACAAGGGCATCAACCCTGACGAGGCAGTCGCCTATGGCGCTGCGGTTCAGGCTGCCATTCTCATGGGTGACAAGTCTGAGAACGTGCAGGACCTGCTGCTGCTGGATGTGGCCCCACTGTCGCTGGGTATTGAGACGGCCGGAGGAGTCATGACCGCCCTCATCAAACGCAACACCACCATCCCCACCAAACAGACCCAGACCTTCACCACTTACTCAGACAACCAGCCAGGGGTCCTGGTCCAGGTGTATGAAGGAGAGAGAGCCATGACCAAGGACAACAACCTGCTGGGCAAGTTTGAGCTGACAGGGATCCCCCCAGCTCCACGTGGTGTCCCTCAGATCGAAGTAACCTTTGACATTGATGCTAATGGAATCCTCAATGTGTCAGCTGTAGACAAAAGCACAGGCAAAGAGAACAAGATAACAATCACAAATGACAAAGGCAGGCTAAGCAAAGAGGACATTGAGAAAATGGTACAGGATGCAGAGAAATACAAAGCAGAAGATGATGTTCAGAGGGAGAAGATTACTGCCAAGAACTCCCTGGAGTCCTATGCATTCAACATGAAGAGCAGTGTTGAGGATGAGAACATGAAGGGCAAAATCAGCGAGGAGGACAGGAAGACAGTAGTAGAGAAGTGCAATGAGGCCATCTCCTGGCTGGAGAACAACCAGCTGGCAGACAAAGAAGAGTTTGAGCACCATCTGAAGGAGCTGGAGAAGGTGTGTAGCGCCATCATCTCCAAACTGTACCAGGGAGGAGCGCCTGGAGGAATGCCAGCAGGAGGCTGTGGTGCCCAGGCACGCAGTGGCCCAGGTGCCACCTCACAGGGGCCCACCATTGAGGAGGTGGACTAGAGTGGAGAAGAAGGACATGTGAAAGTTGTAACAGTTTGTAAATATTAGACCACCGCTCAGTTTTGTATAGCCTTGTGACATAATATGTATATATAGAAGAAGCATTCTGGAACAGTTTATTAATTTCTACTGATGACTGTTGTTAAGACACTGTATTCATAAAGTGCCAATTTATTTGTGCATATCAGCTATGAAAAAGCATAAATTCATCTATTTTTAATACATTTTGTCATGATTACATTAAATATGAATAATACATGTTTCAAAAATATAATGTGTTTCTCATTTACTTCACTCCATATTACTACTTCTCATTCACTACACTCTCTTACGTAAAGTAGCCATGTAGTTATAGAGGTTGTTGCAGTATAGTTATTTTATTTTTTTCCGGTTTCTATCAAACCATTTAAAAAATCGTCCAAACAAAACAATAGATGTCTTTATATTGACATGATAATCTGGTTAATGTTATCTTACAGTAAAGCATTATGTGACCCTCCTATGACACCTACTGGTTGCTATCAGTTGGTTCAGCTCTGGGTTATAAAAAGCATGTTGCATTTACTCCCTTAAATTCAACTCACTCACCAACTAAAAAAAACAACACTGCGAACTAGGGGCTGCAATTACCATATCTGTTTCCTTTTTTGATGTGTTAGTATTTTAATTGCAGAGGGGTCTGGTATGGTTTCACGACTCACTGATGTATAGAACACCACAAAACAGGTAACAACAATAGTTTGGAGTTTGGATGTTGCATGGAATTTAATTTGTGTCCTGGAGAAAATGCTGACTCCTGACATGTCATTGTAAAATGTGACTCTAGCAAAGTTAGCAGAGTTGAGAACTGTTTTCGTTTTTTTTTCTAACCAAGAAGTGGTTAGAACCAAGTGTACCCCAGTTTACATACTGTCAGAAAACATTAATCAGTCCTTTCCATTTGTGCAATAAATGAACAATAAAGATGACAGCCTTTTCACAGTTAAACCAATTTTCTTTATGGCACTGTATTTAAAACATTTTGGAATTTATTGTTTCTTGTCTTTAAAAACATTTAATTGAAATGTATGGCAAGTCTTTAAAAAACATACAACAACCATAAATCTAAATATTGCTGCACTTTCTGCATTTGGCTTGCCATGTTTTTACTTGGAGGGCAGGGCAGATTCCAGAATAAAACCACATTGCCAAACATAAATTGCTACAAACAGAAGTAAAAGTCCTGACTGAAATATGGGTTGGAGCAGATGATTAGTTTTGGGTTGCACTTTCTCGGCGTAGTGCAAGTAGAAGCACTGAAGCACACTGAATAAGGTAGCACTAAAACATGTCTGTGCAAATACTCTTCATAACAGTAAAAGTTTACAGGCTCAGTAGCAATATTAATTCATATGCCATATGGTCATATGATTCTGTTGTTGTTCTAAATACTGTGTTTGTATGTGGTATTCAAGAATAGTCTATCAGTAGGTCAGTATACAATATTTTTACAGGTAATAAAACCTACTGTAAGGGATGTAATACATTATAGAGTACTATAGAGTACCATTTTTAAACTCTCAGTCACAATCAGTTGGATCAGGGAAGTTTTAAACACAAAAGGACAATTTTATTGCATAATCTATACAACCAAGCAGACTGACCAATGAGATGTTATATGTGTTGTATGTCTGTTGTAATACAGCTTGGTAATATCAGAAAGTAAAAAAAAACTCACTGGAAAGTTTTAAATTTTTAAGTCGATTTATTTGAGATGCCTTCAAATGCCTCCAAATTATCAATCAAAAGTGAATACATAATTTCAACAGGCATGTAGATATTGCTATTTTTAAGACTCTATTTTGAAGTCTCCAATCTGATTAACCAGAACATCAATGTTTTTCTGAAGGTTAAAAAAGTAGACCCTTATTTCTTTCAGTTCCTTATGATTTAGGAAAATGTAATTCACATAGTCACATGGCAACAATCGTCTATGGTTAGGCAAGGTACAACCAAAATCTATTTCCCTCTCTCTGAAAGTACAGGTTGGCGGAGGAGCCACTAGGTGATAAGGGCGATAAGGGTGTCGCCAAACTTCAAGTTTTGATATCTTGTACTCTTTGTATTTCTCCAGTATTTTGTTCAAGTCATTGTGGTAGGTGTCCACAGCGCTGCTCGCTGCCCTCGTGGCATTCTTAAACGCCTGAGTCCCTTCCCCAGTCCTCTTCTTCAGCCTGACGATATGAATGAGCATCTGTGCATGGAAGGCGGCACCATTGACCCAGTGCTTGAGTGCACGTGAACTCATCTGTTGATCCACTAGGATAGAGTTTCGCAGTCTGGTGAGCTGCAAGCTCAGCTGCTTTTCTAGTCGCTCAGTTTCTTGTAACAGGCAGTGGTCATCGTACAGGTACATCTTGTAGCGTTTAAAATATTCCTCTATCAGGTTCCACACCTCTGAAGACTTTTCCTCAGCAAAGACGCGCTGCAGCATTTCCATTGGGCTTGGCTCATTGCTGCCCGACGAGTCCATTACACAATGGAAAGCTATCCGCAGGACTGTGGAGAGAACAAATGCGCCCAGACCCACTGCATTGGGCACGGATTTTAAGTCTTTGAGGACTTCACCGATCTTCTCGACAAAGTCTGGGAGGTTCTCCAGCAGCTGCCCCTGCAGATTGGATGATAAGTCCTTTAGACGAGCCAGAGAGTCTATGCCAGAAAACATCAGCAGGGACTCTTCAATGTCCACATCAGCATAGTTTGCCGGGATCTCCTGAAAGAACTGTGCTGCCAAGGCTTCACCATCTGCTGGAGGAGAGAGTGTTGAACCCATGGCCTTTCTGTGACAAACCTACAGCAGACAAGAACACGGTCTGAAGAAGAGAACATAGGACAAAGAATGTTTGGTGTGTGGTCTTATTATATAAGAAAAGCCAACCAGAGCAAACCCCACTTTGTGTCATGCTGCACTTCCAAAGTCCATGATTAGTCCTGACCCATGGTGTGCATGAATGAGTTTGTTTTTCTGTTAAAGATAAGTGGCATAGCACTACAATTTGTAGGCTTTTAATTAGAGAATGTGAACAAATAAGCATACAAGTAGTAAGCATAAATGAAAAAAACAAAGAGACATGCTGTTTCCAGTTATGACATTTTCAGGGCCCGAGCACCAAAGTTGCAAAGCCCTATTGCTTTTTGAAAGATTGTTCGTAGAGATGTCCGATATTATCGGCCCACAGATATTATCGGCCCACAGATATTATCGGCCGATAATAGCATAAAAATGTAATATCTGTTAATATCGGTATCAGATTTTTTATTGCCTCAAAAACCCGATAAAATAATGCTTAGGTTTCACCCAAATAGTGCCTATTGGCGCCTGAACGTTTACCAGCGCAAAGATAATGACCTCATCAAGCTGCGTCTTGAAGCGTACACACACTCGTGCAGGGCTGCAGTGACAAACTTGCCCACAGTTTCAACATTATGTCGGTGGTTTGGAATTATTTTCAAGTGTCTCCTTCGGACGTTAAAGTTGCGATGTGCAATGACTGCAAAGCATCGGTTATGCGAGGCGGAACCAAGATTTCTGCCTTCAATACTTCTAATTTAATCTCCCACCTCAGGATGAATCATTCAGAGAGTTACGAGACATTTGTTCAGCAAAGCAATTAGAAGAAGCAACAGGGACCGGCGGGACTGAAACAAAAGACTCAAATGACGCTCAAAGAGTCCAACGAGAAAAGGCAGAAATACGCCAAGGACCACCCCAGGGCAAAAGCCATCAATTGGAAAATAATCAAGTGTATTGCACTGGATAACCAGCCATTTTCAATCGTGCAAGAGTTCCTCGAGCCACGCTTCACCATGCCCAGTCGCAAGTATTTAACAGATGTGTGCTTACCCGAGTTGTACAGCGTTGTGTACAGCCACGTCGAGAAGTTAATAGCTGATGCTGTATCCATTAGCTTCACAACAGATATCTGGTCTTCAAGCGTTAGCCAGGTTAGCATGTTGAGCTTGACTGCTCAATGGCTAGATAACGACTTTGTGTTGAAGAAGTCTGTGCTTCATTCCCTGTTATTTTAGTTGACTTAAGATGTTGATATGCTGCACATAGTTGTTCAGGTAAAATGTTTTATCATTTGTCAAGTCAAATTTGCCTTATTTGTTGTGGGCATTGTCACGATTATCTCAGGGAGAGTGTAATCCAAACTGTTGTTTGAGACAATTAAAAAAAAAAAAAACATGGCACTTTGGTTGCCATGATCAATGGTTGCCTTGATGATTTTCAATCAGGCTTTCGTTCCAATCACAGCACAGAAACAGCTCTTACCAAAGTAATGAATGACATACGACTGAACTCTGATGCTGGCAAATCCTCAGTTTTGGTGCTCCTTGACCTTAGTGCAGCATTTGACACTGTTGACCATGACATCTTACTGCATAGACTTGAGCATTGGGTTGGTCTTACTGGTATAACTATCAAATGGTTTGAATCATACCTAAAACAAAGAAGTTTTTATGTTTCCATTGGATGTTACACCTCATCAGCTATGCCTCTGAACTGTGGAGTCCCCCAAGGTTCCATTTTAGGGCCACTACTCTTTAACATTTATATGCTGCCACTTGCACAGATTATTAGGAATAACTCAATTAAGTACCATAGTTATGCTGATGACACACAGTTATATCTAGCCTTGTCACCTAACGATTTTGACCCTCTTAATTCCCTCTACAACTGCATTGACCAAATTAACAGCTGGATGTCTCAAAACTTTCTACAGCTCAACACAGATAAAACTGAGATAATTATATTTGGGAATAATCAGCAAAGGCATAAGATTGACACAATACTTAAAACTAAAGGACTCAAAGCAAAGGACACAGTCAAAAATCTTGGTGTCCTTATTGATTGTGATCTCACATTTAACAGTCATATGAAAGCCATCACAAAGTCCGCATTCTACCATCTCAAAAACATCTCCAAGCTTAGGGGTCTAATGTCTAAGCAAGATCTTGAAAAGCTGGTACATGCCTTCATCTCAAGTAGAGTCGATTACTGCAATAGCCTCTTCACTGGCCTTCCCAAAAAGAATATCAAACAGCTCCAATTAATACAAAATGCAGCTGCAAGAGTTCTTACAAGAACAAAAAAAATTGATCACATCACCCCAATTTTAAGGTCTCTGCACTGGCTCCCAGTGAGATACAGGATTGACTTTAAGGCCTTACTACTACTGTTCAAGTCACTTAATGGGAAGGGTCCCAGTTACATACTTGATATGTTTCAGCCATATACCCCATCTAGGTCTCTGAGATCCATGGATAGAAATCTATTGACCATACCTACTGTAAAAACAAAGTGTGGTGAGGCAGCCTTTAGCTATTATACAGCAAAGCTCTGGAACCAGCTTCCAGAGGATGTAAAGAATGCCCCTACTGTAGAGAGTTTTAAAAGCAGACTCAAGACGAAAGTTTTTTCTGATGCCTTTTCCTAATTTTTATTTTTATGTTATATTTTTTATTTTATTTTCATTCTTCTTCTTCTTCTTCTTCTTCTTATTATTATTATTATTTTAATGGTTTTGCTTTATTTTAAATTGTATTTTACTTTTTAAATCTTTAATTGTATTTTATTTTAAAATTTGTGTAAAGCGCATTGAAGTGCATTTATGTATGAAATGCGCTATACAAATAATTTTGACTTTGACTTTGACTTTGACTTTTTCCCTAAGTTAAGTTGAAGTATTTCTTATTTTGCACAGACAATGTTAACATTTGGAAAGACTTGTTCCATTCAAGAATGCATCCAGTGGGGCATCCAATAACATTAAGCATATTATGTTAATTCCACAACAGGAGATATGTGATGTTACCTAAATTAGTTTTGAGTAAAAATAACCCACATATCGGTATCGGCTGATATCGGAATCGGAAATTGAGAGTTGGACAATATCGGCATATCAGATATCGGCAAAAAAGCCAATATCGGACATCTCTAATTGTTCGTTCTTTCTTTCTTCTGCAAATCCCTGCCTTTTTAAGGTACTTCCTATGCACGAAAACTCAGGAAGTTTTGTACACACATTAAAACGAATGACTGCTTCTGCGTGACAGAGGCTTGGCTGTGTGTGGCCCAGAGACTCCATAGCGCCCCCTTATATCATAGGGCCCTGTGGTCAGCATATATTTTCAGCTACACACACCAAATTGAGTAGGTGTGTTGTGGTCACCAAAGTGACCAACTTTCGTATATACATTGCATTAGCCACGGCCAACAGGAAGTGAGGTGATTAGGGTTAAAGGTGTTTGGATAATAAATTTAAATGAACTTGTCATAGACGATCATGTGAATCTGTCCAAATTTGGTATATGTCATCTGTAGACGCTGCTAGACCGTAAGGTGAACCCTGTTATCGTTTCATCAGTTGTAGAACTACACTCATTTTAGTTCATAAAAAGAACAAGTCATGTTAAGCTCACAGCAAAAAGTTTGCCCTAAAAAAAAATTAACCCTTCTGTATGACGAGGCATTTAATGCAGAGCTAGCTTCATCATGGCACAGTAAGATTTTGGCTCACGAACAATGGCACGGTTCAACATGTGATTGTTCTACACCAATAGGGTACTCACTTTATGTCAACAGAATGGCTTTATTCAAAATTAGTATCCTGAAGAAGCAAAGGACAGCACTCTCAGATTTTAAAACTTTTAATCGCCCACCGGACGTTTCGGGCTAACCACCCTTCTTCAGCGTGTAATGGCGATTGCCATGAACGGCAATCGCCATTACACGCTGAAGAAGGGTGGTTAGCCCGAAACGTCCGGTGGGCGATTAAAAGTTTTAAAATCTGAGAGTGCTGTCCTTTGCTTCTTCAGGATACTATACTTCATGTGGGATTCAGCACCCAGTTAAAAAGTTTAAAAGAGATACAGTGTGAGCGCGTTTTTCCAACACACTCATTTATTCAAAATTACCAATAAGGATGAAAACACCCAAAAGTACTCTAAAATGGGGCAAATGGGTTCTAAACACGAAGAACAATGAGGTAAATAGACAATGATGTGAGCTTTTTGTGGTAAGTCATTTAGATCAGTAAAAGGCAATAATTGTACCAATGTCAGTGACAAAGACAATTAAAGTTATTTATTCATTTATTTGTTCATAACTAAATGCAACACTGATACACCATAAAAAATCTTAGTAAAAAAAACAACATCTACATATAAACACAACATATAACAATACAAACCAGCATAAGACAACATCCAAATGTTACTACAGTGCAATTCTGAGGCAACGCACCCTACCCTACCCCACCACACAGCTTACTAACACTTCTAGTCATCAAAGGAGCTAAGTTGTAAGCAACTGGACTTCTTTTGGAGCTTCATATGTGCATCATATGCGCATTGTCTGAAGTCTGTCACGCAAGTTGCTTTGGAGGCAGTCCCGAGACAATTTGGTATTTTGATGACGGCAAAAGTGAACATGGCACCTGGCGCATACTTCAAAAGGATTGGTCTTACGTTATTTAGTAAATCATAGGTGTGTTGGGGGCGTAACATACAATAAACCAATCAGAGTTCATACTCTCATTCCCTTTAAAAGCCAACAGTCCTGGTTCCATGACCCGTTGCTATTACGATGGCAGATTTGCCTGGACGTCAAGAGTGTTTTTCTTTGAAGAAGACCAATCTGCTCCTAAGCAAGCAGTTAATCTTTGATGATGGAAAAAACACACATTCATTCATTATTTTCACTTTTTCACTTTGTCTGTTTTTATCTTACTTGTGTGAAACATGTAATTTCCTTTTGGTTCTGAACAATGTGTGTGGGGAGTGTGGGCCTCTGAGCGTTTCTACCAGTATCTTTGTGGCTTAGAGCAATACAAGCTGCTCCCAGACCACAAGCCACTGGTAACTCTTATCAACTCAAAAAACCTTGACACCACACCTATACGTTGTCATTTTTGATATGACGAGATTAAAGTCAACATGTCGACATTAAAATCAGCATGTCGACATTAAACTCGAAATTCCGAGAATAAAGTTGAAATTGGATGTCGACTTTAATCTTGATGGGTCGACTTTAAACTCGACATGTCGACATTAAACTCGGTAATGTATAGAATAAAGTTGACATCAAGTCAACTTTATTCTCGATATTCAGAACGTTTCAACTCCAACGTTCCAAGTTTCAGTCTTAGTCGCACAGCACAGCGCTACAGCTATAGTCACATGCTGAGGTTAAGGTAAGGTATTAAAGTTTTTGACACGCTGCCTGCAACTATTATTGGAAGATATAAGCCTTCAATAACGCGATATATCCCTCTCTCCCTGGTTGTGTAATAATATGTAGCCTAATGAAGAATGAATGTCACCGTGACCGAATTTCTTCAAAGCCGAGGTGTTCCCCAAGAGGCCCTTGACCTCATGGAAGAACAGAAGGTAAGGCTGTGGTGTGCTAAAGCATATTGGGATGTGGGTCACAATTTAGATGTGTAGTTTACTACGCTTATAATATCTACCGGAGAGGCACCAAAAGTCAGCCCTATGTGCCTGGTCCACCCACGAATTAGGCTCCGTGTGTTGGGCCTGACCATGTGGAGGGTCGGCGAGCGACCAAAGGAAATTCACCGGGGCCGAACCATATACTGTACAGTCCACGGGGCGAACTGAACTGGCTACCAGAGCGAATTTCAGGAGTTAAACGTCAGTTAATCCTCTATGTGTTTACTGTATGAGCGACCAAAGCTACCAAGGAAAATTCAACAGCAAAAGGAAAAAAAGAATTAAACAACGAAGCTTCTTCAGCGACCTCGGCTCCTGGTCGCTTTGCTCGCTTGTCGTCTTCTCGGTGTAATTTGAGTTAGCATTCCCATCAACATTCAAAAGTAAACTAAGTGCACAAAAGGCTGTTCTTTTCTCAGCTGCAACAAGAAAGATAGACCTAGGTCCAGGATTCTGCATCCCTCGTGATGTGGTGCGCTTTAGTTTAGAAAATGATGGGTAGGCACGGCAATGATGTTGGCGAGGCATATGACTAATAACCGTGATGACAGATGTACCCAGACGTTCTTGTTTTGATCATTGATTGTATGCTGTAATAGAAGTGGATCACAGAAGTAGTCCAAGTTCAAGCCTGACATGTGTTGCATGTACTGTAGGCCTAATGCTGTATTAATTATATGAATGGGGGGATGTTTGTTGTCTTGTCTATCAATTGTGAGTTTATGGTGCACTCCACTTGTCGTCTCCCCAGGAAGGAAAAACTCATTTTGACCCCCAGTCTCCACTGCTGTCACTAAACAATAACTTGTTTAAGATAGTTTTACATCCCTGCATAACATTGCTTGCTTCTTTACATTAAGGAAAACCAAAAAAGACATAGCTCAAAGGTGTTCCCAGGTCCCTTGCTCTGATTTTTACAAATAGTCAACAGCCAATAAGGAGGTGGAAACGTTCTGATTCCTTTTGTGTATTTAAAGACACCTGCAATACACTTAATTTAAAGAACACATTATTATTATTATTATTATTATTATTATTATTATTATTATTACTACATTACATTGCATTTGGCAGATGCTTTTTTAAACCCAAAACAACTTACAATCGAGGACATAAACGGTATCATACAACACACTTCTTGAAGGATGATAAAGATGACCCTTGTCTATTTGTAGCTCATTCCACCATTGAGGGACAATTACAGAGAACAGCTTACATTGGGTTTATAGATCAACTTACATTATACTGAGCTGACGCTTTTACCCAAAACGACTTACAGTTATTACAGGGTCCACTTCAAGGTTTGAACTGGCAACCCTCCTATCTAAAGACCAGCTCCCTAACCACTAGGCCACGGCTGCCCCTCAATTCATTGAAAAATAATTTAGACCGCAAGGTTTCTTTTGAATAGAAATATTAGACGGTACTGTATATGGTATTTCAGGGGAACATGTCTGAAAATACTGTGCTCTGATATTTTACACTTATCATGGCTGTTCTTTGTTTCACAGATCGAGAAAGATGTTGTCATGCTTATGGATGATTCAACTTTGGTCCAATACATTCCTTCATATGGAGACAGAATTGCACTTTTCAACTTCTGCAGAAATCAGGCTCCTCCCCCAAAACGCAAAATGGGTTTATTTGAAAGGCTCAAGAAGAAAATGAAGCTGAAGAGAAAAACGGAGGAAGAAAGTGAAGAGGAAACCAGCAGTAATGAAAAAGAAAAGGGAGACCATGACAAAGCACCTAAAACCTCCAGGGCAGTGCGAAGGTCAACTAAACGGAGTGTTGAGATAGGTTGGATCCACAATGATGGCAGTGACGTAAAACAGGTTAGAGCCAAACAAGGAGGGGGTACAAGAAAGGTTGTGATGGACATTAGTGGGGGATACAAAGAAATCCTTAAAGAGGGAAAAGGTCTTTTTTCCCCTAATGGCACTTCAAGTAAAGGCCATGAATCAGAATTTACATTTGATGTGTGGGACTTCAAACAAAACCCTTTCACTGATCATCACATCTCAATTGGTGCAATATACGACACTGTGAAACTGCGTCTCTATATTGCCACTCAGCCTAAACCACACTCAGCAGGCAAATATGATGATCCTATCCTTCAGGGCCAAGATGATGGTTGGTTTCAGAGGTTTCAGACAGCCAATCTACATCTCTGGTGTTCAGTCACTCAGATGAAGATCAAGACTAGGTCAGTATTCCTCCCCCAACTACCACAGATGGTTCAACTGCTACAAATCACCCTGTCAACAGACTTTCTAGTCGTGTCAGAAAGCAGTTTTCTACTTACAGAAGCATTGCAAGAGGATGTAGTTCTGCAAAACTATGTGGTAGTATCAGACCCTGAAATTACATTTGGCCCACAACCAGATGCTGAAACTGACTTGGATGACACACTGATTTACGACCCTCAAACACCTGACTACACAGCTCAGACAAAAAGAATAACCATCCACCATTCAAATTCTTTCAGTGATGATTGAAGCTTCTTCAGACCCAGACATACTGACCAGACCACTTGAAGTGAAGCAAATTCTCCCAAAGAGGAAGTTGGTGTTGGGTTAGGAGTTTTCAGAGATGTCCTCAGTGCTTTTTGGATGGATTTCTATGACCGTTGCACACTGGGCACAACCATGAAAGTGCCCTTTATCAGACACAACTTCAAAGCCGTAACCTGGAAAGCCATTGGAAGGATTTTTGTGAGAGGTTTCCAGGATTGCCACTACCTTCCGATAAAACTTGCACCTGCTTTTGTTGAGGAGATGTTGTTTGGAGCTGTTTACAGTGACCTGACAGAGAGCTTTCTCCAATTTGTCAGCTGCCAGGATAGAGAGATCCTCAAGCAAGCGTTGGAGGATTTTTCTTCTGCTGATTTAGGTGACCTTGTGGAAACTCTTGGAAATTATGAATGTAGGAGAACAATCTCAGAAGAAAACCTTCCAACCATTCTGACCGAAATTGGCCATAAAGAATTGTTACAAAAGCCCATGTTTGTAATTGATTGTTGGAGGGACATCGTAAGACCAAGAATTAGTTTTAAGATGGACTATGAGCAACTAGCAACGCTGTATGACGATCTAAAGGCAACAACAAAGAAGGTGCTGAGGCTGCTGAGGTTCCCAGCAGATATGACTGCAAAGCAAAAAGAGGTGGAACAGCATCTGTGCATGGAACTGGAAGAAGAAAAACTGTCCAAGTTTCTGAGGTTCTGCACAGGATCCAATTTGATTGTGTCTGACTCTATCAATGTTGAGTTTACAGCACATGTGGCATGTTCTAAGAGCTGCCTGACTCATATGAAAGTTTCCCAGAGTTTCGCACATAATTCAATGAAATCCTGAAGAGCAATGTCTGGGTGATGGACGTAATTTAGCCCAATATGGGCCCCCTTAGACACACACACCCCATCTAAGTTCAGCCTCTGTCTCTAATGACTCTTCCACTTTCCCCCTTCTCTCCTCTCACCTCCCCAAACCTCCTCATGCAAACCCTTTCTCCCTCTCTTTCACCATCTCATTCATCATCACTCTGATCCCAACATCCCATTTTCCTCTTAATGCCTGTTCAGTTCTTCTGTGTCTGTCTGCTGTATGTATGTATGTATGTTTGTATGTTTGTATGTATGTATGTATGTATGTATGTATGTATGTATGTATGTATGTATGTATTTATGTATGTCTGTATGTCTGTCTGTCTGTCTGTCTGTCTGTCTGTCTCTCTCTCTCTTTCTCTCTCTCTGTCATCAGGAATGTCGAGCGCAAGCTGGATTTTTCTCACTGGAAAATCATGGGACCAGTCAATCCTCAAACCAACAAACCTTGCGGGAGTAGTGTCCGTGTCCAGACAAAGTCTCCCGTCTTCGGCGCCCGCACACACACACACACACACATTTTATGCCACTTTTATATTTTTTGTCATCTCCCTCAGTTTCTGTGAACTGTTACAGGTTCACATGTTTACATTTGAGGTACTGCTGTGATGACATGTTTACAGTTGTATGAAAAAGTTTGGGCACCCCTTTGGGAAATCATTACATCTTTTGTTGAGCTTTTGAAGCAGCAACTTCATTTTAATATACGTTAAATCATAGGGAAAGAGAAACATTTTAGTTGTGAAAAATGTTAATAGGTCCAACATTTAAACATTGCTTTAAAGTTGCTGCTTCAAAAGCTCAAAAAAAATGGGTGCCCAAACTTTTTCATATGACTGTACTGACATTTTGAGCTAGAGTTCTCTGATCCTCAGTACACACAACTGCCTTAGTTTTTGTGAAGCATTATGTTACAGGTTCACATGTTCACATTGCAGGTGCTGCTGTGATGAGATGTTTACTGTATGTATTGAAAGTGTTAATGAGTTTCTCTTTATATTTTTGTAAATCTTTATACCATTCTGTAATACTAAGGACGTTATATTAAAGGTTTAATGAGAGTTCATAAAAATGATCAATTTAATTTCTGAGTTGTGTGTTAACCTGTTCCCTAAAGTAAAGAGTACACATATTAGACAAGCAAGGTATTTAGAGGCTCCCCAAATTCAAAGAGTGTGTAAGGTGAATACACATATATTGAGACAGCTTTGCAAGTACAAAAATATAGCCCTTTTATTTCCTATTCAAGCAGCTGCTCTGATCTGATCCAAGCCAAGCCGGTTACTGATTTTACATGACTTGAAGGGATTGCATATTGTTTTATTTCTTCTATTTACTGTTTATTTCAAACACTAAACCCTTCAATCACTAAACCCATTGATGCAGAGAATTTTCCACCCTTAAATGTGAGACAATATTTCAGTCTTCAATGAAGTGTACAGCTCAGCAGCAGAAAATGCATCTGTTGGAGCATTTCATCCATTTTCCTGCATCAGAAGACAACAGAGCTCAAATAAAGTCTCATCACATGGGTATTGACTTTTAGGGCTGCATTCCTCTTTACAAAGGGCCAGCTCCTCCATGTCAATTGTCTTGAGATGGTCCTCACCACCATACATCTGAGGGAGAGTGTACATCAAAATAGGGCGACCTCCAGTCACACCCTGGCCTGCCTTCACTGTCAACTTGTGTGAATTCCAGGTTTGCACAACTTCATCAAGTTCAGCCTGCATAAAGACAAAATATAAGAATAAAAAAAACTTGCAGCAAGAAGTTGAGATTGAGAAGTTACACAAACATTGTGTGTAAAGAAGAGCAGGTGTAGTGGTAAAATTAGAGGTAGATAAAATTTGATCACATGTTGGTTGCACTCTACAGCATCAGACTTACACTATTAAAAGATATCCAAAATGTGTTTGAAGAAAATGTGATATCTTACATGGTCTCTAGTGCACAGATTTACTGATGCATTGTGATTTTGAATGTGAAACTTAAATTTTAGCACATAGACCTTGCCGATCCAAATTGATTTTAAGTGCTCTGCTATTAATAGGTGGATAAATAGGCCTACGCGTGCCCAAAAGATCCAATCAGCATGTGATACGTGTTTAATATTATTAAATTGCAGGAGATTATGTTAAAGGCCTAGAGTGTAGGCCTACGCCAACTTTGCCGGGATCAGATTCAAGAAGCAGAACTGAATCAGATTCTTGTCCAAGAAATCCCCGGCGAAATGTCCATCACGTTGGAGCGTTTGAAAGACATCAATCCAAAACTGCGCACTCTGCCTCCTTAAGATTCCTCACCAGGACTCAATCCTCTGATTTGCTGTGCTACGCCCATAGAGAAAACTTCGATCTCTCGCAAAAGAATCCGCGTGGTTCCTGCGCAGGAAAATAAGCATGTTCTTGGCATGCCCATTTTCGGTTCCTCTGTCAGCACACTGTCGCTCTGGGCATCCTCCCAAACGAGCAGTGGATGATACGAAATAGTCTGCTATTACTTTGGGGTCGTTGTTTGTGGTGTAGGCCTCCATCCACTAGCCTGGCTAACACGAGTTATCAATGCTCTGCGAACAGGGCCGTCGCAAGAGGGAGGCGGGGCCCTGGGCAAACTTGACAGATGCGAGGCCCTTTTCAGGATAACCTATTTTTCATGTACTTTCGTAGTTAGCGTGCAATTTGCTGGGAGAGTTCTATCCCTCCTTCTTGTCTTTCCCAAAGTTCCTGTAGGCCAATAAAACAACATCTCGGCTTTACCTGATGAACGTCATACTCGAGAGGACAACTGCATCAATAACAAAAATAAAATGCACAACTGAAACGGCGATAGGCAAGTTATGACAGTTTTCCCCCTGACTAGTTTACATATAGCCTATTCGTCATTGCCACCCCTTTCGATCTGAGCCGACGACAACTATCTTGACGTTCAAATAGGCTACACAGGCTTGTAAATGCACGCTGTTTTTGTAATTGTGGCATGAGCGCAAGACAGCCACGCGCAGCTCTCAGTAAATTCATTGGCGCCTATAGAATTAAGTTGTAAATTAACAGGAATCAAAAAGACTACAACCCCCCTGCCATATTCAACAGATTATTACTAGCTAACTAGGTTTACGCGTGCGGTCAAAAGTTTGTTAAGGTGGTGCTAGCTGTCAGACAGTGACTAGCCTGTCATGCTATGAATTTGACGCTAGTAGAAGTCACAATAAGTAGACGCTAAATCCTACGTCAAATTATTTCAGATGCAATGAAAATAATATTACTTGTGACTGTCTTGGTAACTAGTGCCACGGCAGGCATGTGATAAAGGAAACCCTCTGTCCTACCTTAAGTTGGTGCAGCTATGATCCACTTGTGTTCTTGCTAACCCATGCTGACATCTTACTTAGTTTAATTTCACGATTGCAAGTGCACTTGTTTTTACATCAACAGTTCTTTTATTGTAGGCCAAGCAACTTGGTATATTCTGTATGCGAGCAACCCTCACTATTTGAGGAACCAGAACTCGGTATTCACCCAGTTGTGCATGTCTAGTTAGTAAGAAGCTGACTGGAGGTAGCCTGCGATGTAATTCTTGACTGATGTATCATTTTTTCGTGAGAGTGGGGAGGGGTAGCCAAGTGTGTAAACTCTGTGCATTAAATCGCGTTCAGTTCTCTTACACAGACGCCTCTCTCTGTCTCTCTCAAATTCAATTTATATTACAATGTGCTTTATTCGCATGACATCATATGTTGCATTGCAAAGCATCTATAGCGGTAACAATAATAAGAATTAAAAACAAAAAAACTCCGGGGCTATTCCCAAAAGATCCGTGGCTATAGCCCCGAATGCCCAGGTCTAACGACGCCCCTGGTAGTGATACTTGAAACATCAGATGATAATAATAATAAGGAATATTTTTATACTTTATTTTGTTTCGTGTAAAACAACGTTTATACTGAAATGAAATCCAAGCGTTTTATTTTACAGACATTAATGTCTTAGCCTACAAATGACCGCATGAAATTATTAGATAAACAAAACTCATTAGTCAAGCGCGAGGCCCGTCACAGCGCGAGGCCCAGGGCGACGGCCCCCTTCGCCCCCCCCTTGCGACGGCCTTGTCTGCGAACATTGGTCTGGCCAAGCTGTGTTGTAAACCCATTTCTCAGAGGGCGGGCTTAACCCACGTGTGTGAAATGCCTGTGTTTGCTACTGGACGAAGCTTCGACCAATCACACCCCTCTGTCCTCTGATGTATACGCAGCGACAGAAACTGCTTGATACAAACAACAAGAATCGACTTGGCAACCAGTGGGGCTAACTGATAAATTAAACTTTTACCGAAGCCAGTCAGTAGCATTGCGAAAACGTCCTTTCCTGTAAGGAATGCTTCAAGGGCTGACCTTTGCTCTATTTTCAGAGAGAACTTCTCTTTGAATTCTTCCAAAACAGCAGCTACAGCTGTATTGAAATCTTGCCGTTGCTCCACGTTCGCCATGTTGACAGTGACTGAGGTAGATTTCCGGTCGCTAAACTACCACGTCATTGCCTTTTTGAAATGCTAATTTCAAATTTCATTGGTCCCAGTTTCTCTGTTAATGTAGAAACGGTGTAGACAGGCAGCTTGGCCAGACTGACTTGCACGCGAAATCCAAATGCAGCGTCACAGGAAGTATAGGCGTGCCCAGGCTACCATCCACACAATAGGCTCGTTCGTGTAGCACACCGGTCTGTCTACGGCTGTCTAACTTCGGCTACATGCGTCAGCAAGAACTCCACCTCGCAGCATGGGCGGGTTTTTAAAAGGCGGCGGTCAAGTCGGACACAAGTCTTTTGTTTACACCACCTGATCTTCGTAGTAGATGGCGGAGAAGTCATGTGCTGTGCGTGAGGGACAAGAAGGGGGCGGGCGGTTGTAGTAGGGTGCATTGAGACTTCAAGTCAAGTCGAGTCGTTTTTTTAATAGCACATTTAAACAAAACAACAGAGATGTCCCAAAGTGCTGCACAACACAAGGATGAAAAATAACACGGCAAAACCATAACCCAAAGATCATTAATAGGTATAGCCTACTGACACAAAGCAATACAATAAAAACGAGATTAACAAATACATAAATAAATAAAAGATTGAGCTTGACAGCATCAGATACACGCCCCAGAACAAGCTAAAAAGAGAGAGAAAAGATATGTCTTCAAACTGGACTAAAAGTACATATAAGATGAGAAGTTCCGTGACAGAGCGCTACACAACATCCGTGTCCAGACGTCAATGAACTTTAAACCAACCAGGGCAAAGTTGCGTCACCACGGAGGCGTTAGTTAGACGATTGTAGCCGCGGAAAAAGCAACTGCAAGCGGCTGCACCTTTTGTCTACAGACGGCTACAAACGGCTACATCACATGGGTTTTTAGGTCATCTGACCTTGTGACGTTTTTGTGACAGCGCCACGCCTTTCTGGCAACTCTGACACAAAGTCTAACCATAATGCAACATTTTCATCCCACAATGCATCGCTGACTACAGCCGGCTGCAGCCGTCTGTAGACGTCTACCCTTATCCAAACACGGCTATTATAGCGCTAAATCCGTCAATGCAACCACTGATGGCAATGCCGTATGGCTTTAATTTATCGTATCCATCCATATGCCAGAGAGCATTGGGACCTTTGTTGCGGTATGCCTGCGACTCAGGCGCCGCGCACGCCTTTTCGCCACACCGTCAGGATCAAGCAACTTAACAAGCTGTCGTATTGTGTCCTGGGACACAACATACCCTTGCTGTATGGCTCGCAAGTGTAATCATCGGTATCCTTGCCGGTGTTCTATCATTCTATCCTACATATCATTTTATCCTACAAACACCCACGGCACATGCGCGCGCATGAGCAGATCACGATACTCCATTTCCCGCCATTTAAACATCATTTTGTCCTACATCAGCTGTTACTAAAACTTTGCAGAGCAAGCGGGGTAGATTAATGACGTAAATTCAATATTAACCACACAATGTAATATAATTCTGATTTAAAAAAGTGAGCGAGTCTTGAAATACAAAAAATATCTTCCCTAAACAGTTTAACTTTTCAACTTTTCATACTTTAGGTTGGTACAGTCATTTATTTAGGTGTGTATAGAAAACGCCAAACTGGTGGCGTGGTGGGTATACTACCTGCGTATCACGTAGACTAAATTGCTGGTAAACTTGAATTTTCATGACGTCTTGCATTCGTGTGTTGGCTAAAATAATACTCGGAAGTCTACATTATCCTTAAATGTTGGGTAGGTAGCCTATCCTAAAACATGTTATGGTAAAGACGTGTCTGATAGTGTCATTCCTCCTACCGTAGGATGCTTTGACAATGTAGGACAATCTGACAGATTATGTCTGTCGAGACATCCTACCGTAGGATTTTCTGACAATGTAGGACAGAATGACAGAACACCGGCCATTTCCAGTAATTGCGCTTTGCAAGAATGCGGCCACTTCCTCTAAGTCGGTGTAGTTTTTCCTCCTAAAAAGACGGAGTTTTTGGCACAATCTTTTCAGCATCTTAATACTTATTACCACACCGTGGTTCTGCGCTAAAACAGCGAGTATTTCTTTGTTGCTTAATCCAATAAAGTATAATTTCACCAAATTGTCCACGGGTGGCATGTTGAGCATGCAAAACTCAGAAAAATTAAAGTCGAGATTAAAGTCGACTTGACATCAACTTTATTCTCGGCATGTCCAAGTTTAATGTCGACATGCCGACTTCAATGTCGACATGTTGACTTTAATCTCGTCATATCAAAAATATCTTCTCCTTCATGAATGGCCCTAATGCTCCGTCGTAGATTGACCACCGAAACTAAAGTGTTAAAAGTTATTTGACAGAGAATGAAAAGCTAACAAAGGCACCTGACACCACATTTCACAACTTGAGAGAAGCTAATTATGCCTTCCGTAGTTCGTGCTTGTACAAGTGAGGTGTTTGGTCCAGCTGCTGCAGCCAAAGTAAAAGTGATTCCTCTGTCAAATGACACGGTGTGTTGCCGAATTGATGGTATGGCGGCAGACATCAAAATGCAAGTCATGAAGAGCGCAAAAACATCTGTCTGGTTTGCCATACAAATGGATGACGCAACAGATATTTCTAACCTGGCTATGCTGTGTATCTCAGATATGCTGATGAGGACCGGTTATTTCATGCTCTGTAAGGCGATGCAGGGAACATAACCGCCGGAGTAATATTCCGTGTGCTTGACGGACATTGTGTTCATTGTGTCGGCGTCTGCACAAGTGACCCACCCATAGGCACCCATAGCACAACGGAACACAACTTTGAAACGGTTTATCTCAAGATAAATCCTTTGATAACTTGTTGTTAGCATTGTCTGCAGATGACATATACCAAATTTCACATGAATGCCTTATGACAAGTTCGTCGACAAATTCACTTTCGACGCCTCCCAATCAAATAAATTAAAACAAAATAAATAGTGCCCCCAATAAAAGCACAAGGTGCAAGGTGTATTTACCAGGCATATTTATTCTAGCCTTCTATTCTATTCTTCTAAACTGCCCAGCTGCAGGTTAGGCTCGTGATTTTAAGACTCACGTTCATTCAGTTATTTCCTCAAAACCTATTACAAGTCGCAATTTCAGGGTGGTTTTTTGTAGCTAACTTTCTTGAAACACAAATCACGCAAGTTACACCAAACAGCAGTAGGAATCTGAAAAATAATAGTGAAACTAACGACCGAACAGTGCTTTAAAAGCTACACACTAAACGGTTAGGCTGTCTTTGACAAATTATGCATCAATCACTCACATACTACTGTAACACAGGGCAAAACATGTATGGTTAGTAGAGGGCTACTTACAGTCTGGGCAATTACGCACACCAGGCACACGAAGGTTTTCCTGAGTCACTGACGCATCTGCATCAACCACTGACCAGACTGTATAGGGAGGGGTCTCATCGCCCTGCTGGCAACGTTCCTACAGCTTTGAGGAAGTCTATTGATTTTTTATTTGGACTCAAATTTTATTAAAATTAAATTAATTAATTAAATGCAACTGCGATGTCACCCATTCATAAATCTTATAAACAGGCAGTGAAGATACTGGACAAAAAATCCAATACCTACCATCACTGTGCCATCACACAGAAGTATGGTTTATTTAGTTTGGATAACTTCATTTTCTTTTCAAACTGTTGTTTATTTTTTAAAATCATAAATGATCTTGCCCCACCTCCCCTTAAGCAATTTGTGAGTCTGTGTAGACCCACAAACGACACAAGAACTACAAGAGCGTCAACTAGGGGGGACAGCATAACGGTATTTAGATATTCTACTTTTGGCCAAAGTGCCTTCTCAGTAAAAACGTCAGGGCTATGGAATAGTATTCCCGTTAGTATTAGGCAGAGCACCACGCTCCGTACTTTTAAATCAGGGCTTAGGACATGGCTAAAAGCAGAGCAGCACTGTGGACATTTCTAGTCATTGACCTTGTGTGTTTGCGTTATTTTATCATTTTTTATCATTTTTTTTATTATTATGTTTTAATTATGTCCCAGACACTACTTTTATCTATTATTAGTGCTAATCTTTTAATCCTTTTGTAACATTCTTGTAACACTTGTAACACTTTTGTAACTTGTACCACACACTACTTTTATCTATTTTTAATGCTAATCTGTTAATCCTTCTGTAACATCTATTCCTGTCCAGGGACTACAGATGAAAATTAGCCTTGTGGCTATAATCTGGCTCAATTATATGTTGTGCACTGTCCCTGTCAAATAAAGATTAAACTAAACTAAACTAAACTAAACATATCCAATGATTAGCCTATGGTGACCGCAATTTTAAACGCAAAATTATTAAGAAACAGATCTCTTCCCACACACGTACGTCACAGTAGAGGGATCTAGCCTAACTGAGAGTTAAGTTATAAAAACAACTATGAAAGTGTTTATTACTTAAATAATAATAAATAAATAAATACATAAATAATCGATTGATGGGTTTGACCCCGGCCATAGTCCTAGTGAGCAGCCAAAGGATGTGAAACATTCATTTTAAGTTATATGTCAAAAGAACATTAGTATTAACAAAGTAAGCTTATAATGACATCTGCAAAAGCTGTCATAAATTTGTGAAAAAAGTAATTAGTTTAATTAGGCAATTGATGGGTTTTACCTGTAGGGTCTTTGGGTCTAGTCATAGTGACCATAGATGTGCAACATTCATTTCATTCACACTGTATTCATAAAATGCTAATTTATTTGTGCATATGAGCTATGGATCAGCATAAATGCGCCTACCTTTAATACATTTGGTCATGTTTACATTAAATATGAATAATAAAGTTTTCAAAAAATATAACATGTCTTTCTTATTTACTTAATATTACTATTTCTCATTTACACTCTGTCTATGCTGTTATAGAAAGTGTCAGAAGCCATGTAGTTATAGAGCTTGTTGCAGTATAGGTGTTTTATTTTTTCATCATCTTGTCCAAACAAAACTACACCTGTGTTTATATTGACATGATAATCTGGTTAATGTTATCTTACAGTCAAGCATTACGTGACTCTCTTATGACACCTAGTGGTTGCTATCAGTTGGTTCAACTCTGGTTTATATGTGGGAGATGCCTTAAAGGCTTAAACAGAATTACCAATGAAAAGTAGATACATAATTTCAACAGGCATGTAGATATGGCTATTTTTAAGGCTTTATTTGGAAGTGCCCAATTTGATTGACCAGAACATCAATGTTTTCCTGAAGATTAAAAAAGTAAACTTTTATTTCTTTCAGTTGCTTATGATTTAGGAAAATGTAATTCACATAGTCACCTGGCGACATTTCTAAATACGAACTGTGCAAGCGACATATAAATCCTATTTCACCGTCATAGAAGTCACATTCTATCGGACGAGGAACAAACAGCATACGGCCGCCAGTGATAGGGTACCGTTCAAAAATTCTAAGTGTTGATGTCTTGAACTCCTTGTATTTCTCCAGTATTTTCATTGCATTGTTCTGGTAGGTGTCCACAGCGCTGCTCGCTGCCCTCTTGGCGTTCTCAAAGCCCTGAGTCCCTTCCCCAGTCCTCTTCCTCAGCCTGACGATGTGGATGAGCATCTGTGCGTGGAAGGCAGCACCATTGACCCAGTGCTTGAGTGCACGTGAACTCATCTGTTGATCCACTAGGATGGAGTTTCGCAGTCTGGTGAGCTGCAAGCTCAGCTGCTTTTCTAGTCGCTCAGTTTCTTGTAACAGGCAGTGGTCATCACGGAGGTACATCTTGTAGCGTTTCATGTATTCCTCTATCAGGTTCCACACCTCTGAAGACTTTTCCTCAGCAAAAACAAGCCGAAGCATGTCCATCGGGCTTGGCCCATTGCTGCCCGATGAGCCGATTACACAATTGAAGGCTATCTGCAGGGCTTTGGAGATAACAAATGCGCCCAGGCCCACTGCATTGGGCACGGGGGTAAAGCCTTTGAGGACACTGGCGACCTTCTCGACATAGGTCGGGAGTTTGTCCTGCAGCTGCCACTGCAGGTTAGATGATAACTTCTTTAGATGAGTCAGGGAGTCTGTCCCAGAAAACATTAGCAGGGACTCTTCAATGCCCACATCAGCATAGTTTGCCGGGATCTTCTGAAAGAACCCTGCTCCTAAGCGCTCCCAAGCTGATGGACCAAGTCTTGAATTCATGGCCTTGCTGTGGCAAACAAAGCCTACGGTAGAGAAGAATACAGTCTGAAGAAGAGAAAGTAGGACGAAGTAGGTTTGGTGTGGGGAGAGTATTATGTAGGAAAAGCCAACCTGAGCCACCCCCACTTTGTGTCATGCTGCACGTCTAAAGTCCATTACTAATCTTGGCCCATGTTGTGCATGAATGAGTTCTTCTCAGTAACTCAATAACTGTCTTTAGCATGGAAGAGGACACTGGCCATGACTGCATGGACATGCAGTGTCAGTGACTAATTGTGTCATTTTATTGTTCTAGTGTGTAAAAGGAGTTCACATATGTGATACAAAAGTAGGACAAGGAATGGCCTGACATAGAAGCCAACAGCCAACGAGCCACGAGCTGTGCATTTTCCACGAAATTAATCAACACTGTCCAGGGGTGTAACCAGAAATAAAAAGAAATGGGGTGGGCCCAGCAAAAATAGCCCAAAACACATAGGTTATCATTATTAATAAAACAATCAATTAAACAAAGTCAACCTTCTAATTGGGTGGGCCTGATTAACAAGTGGGTGGGCAGAGGCCCATGCATGCTTCAAAGACTGCTATGCCGCTTATTGCTCCGTTACCACACTTGATAATTATCACCAGTAACTAATAGAATACACTTGTATGTTGATGATCATATGGCAAAATAAATCTAATTTGCTTCACTGTCTTTGAAAATAACCGTTAAGTAAAAAGTGTTTCATTCGTCACAGCTCTCCCCTAAGTTATTTTTAATAAAACCTACTGTAAGGGATGTAACACATTATAGAGTACTATAGAGTACCATTTTTAAACTCACAATGTCACTCAGTCACAATCAGTTGGATCAGGGACGTTTTAAACACAAAAGGACAATTTTATTGCATTATCTATACAACCAAGCAGACTGACCAATGAGATGTTATACACATACAGTTGGGTAACATCAGAAAGTGAGCAAATTACAAAAAACTCACTGGAAAGTTTTGAATTTTTAGGTCGATTTATGTGAGATGCCTTCAAATAATGAATCAAAAGTGGATATATCATTTCAACAGACGTGTAGATATTGCTATTTTTAAGACTTTATTTTAAAGTCTCCAATCTGATTGACCAGAACATCAATGTTTTTCTGAAGATTAAAAAAGTAGACCTTTATTTCTTTCAGTCGCTTATAATTTATGAACATGTAATCCACATAACCACCTGGCGACCTGTCTCTGACACCATGCAAGAAACCTATAGATCCTGTTTCGGTGTCATTGAAGCCAGTTGTTGCCGGAGGGGGAATTACCATGGGGGTCCATGCTTGATCAAGACTAACTGTAAGTGTCAATGTCTTGAACTCCTTGTATTTCTTCAGTATTTTCTGCAAGTCATTGTGGTAGCTGCTCGCTGCCCTCTTGGCGTTCTCAAATGCCTGAGTCCCTTCCCCAGTCCTCTTCTTCAGCCTGACGATGTGGATGAGCATCTGTGCATGGAAGGCAGCACCATTGACCCAGTGCTTGACTGCACGTGAACTCATTTGTTGCTCCACTAGGATGGAGTTTCGCAGTCTGGTAAGCTGCAAACTCAGCTCCTTTTCTAGTCGCTCAGTTTCTTGTAGCAGGCAGTGGTCATCACGCAGGTACATGTTGTAGCGTTTCATGTATTCCTCTATCAGGTTCCACACCTCTGAGGACTTTTCCTCAGCAAAAACAAGCCGCAGCATGTCCTTTGGGGTCCGCCCATTGCTTCCTGATGAGCCAGTGACACAATTGAAGGCTATCTGCAGGGCTGTGGCGATAACAAATGCGCCCAGGCCCACTGCATTGGGCACGGGGGTAAAGCCTTTGAGGACACTGGCGACCTTCTCGACATACGTCGGGAGTTTGTCCTGCACCTGACACTGCAGATTGGATGATAACTTCTTTAGACGAATCAGAGAGTCTATCTCAGAAAACATCAGCAGGGACTCCTCAATACCCACATTAACATAGTTTGGACTATATCGGAGTATCTGAAGGAACTCTGCTCTATCACAAGCTGATGGACCACGTCTTGAATTCATGGCTCTGCTGTGGCAGACCAAGCCTACAGTAGAGAAGAACACAGTCTGAAGAAGAGAAAGTAGGATGAAGTAGGTTTGGTGTGTGGAAACTATCATGTAGAAAAAGCTAACCAGAGCCACCCCCACTTTGTGTCATTCTGCATGTCTAAAGTCCATTACTAATCTTGGCCCAATGTGACTAGTTCTGACATTTTATTGTTTTAGTGTGCAAAAGGAGCTGACATATGTGATACAAAAATAGGACAAGGAATGGCCTGACATAGAAGCAAGCAAAGGACAACAGCCCCCAAGGCGTGCATTTTCCATGGAATTAATCAACACTGCCAAGGGGGGTAACCAGAAATAAAAAAAAAATTGGTTGGGCCCGGCAAAAAAATCAGGTGGGCATAGCCCAAAACACATAGGTTATCATTTTTAATAAAACAATGAATTAAATAAAGTCAACCTTGTAATTGGGTGGGTTAACAAGTTGATTGATTAACAAGTGGGTGGGCAGAGGCCCACTCCAGCCCAGCCTGTGGCTATGCCTATGACACCGGCAGAGCCGAATAACTTCATGACGTGAAGTTGATTAAGTCTGTAGTAATGCACGCCTCAAAGACTGCTATGCCATTTATTGCTCCGTTCCCACACTTGGTAATTGAGGAAATTTAGAAAAATGTTGCCTGTCGTGAAAAAGTGGAGCAGAAACATAACCGCTAAATTAGCTTATATGGTTGTTATCATTTTATGGGGCATTGATATGGAACGGTGCTTACACTTTAACCCGAATTGTACAACTACTTTCCATAGTTGAAACTTTCGACAAAATTAATGCATACTCCACCAGCCAATCAAAAAACACCATTTTATTTTTCCGGGTCACAAGTATTGTTAATCATTGTTGAGAGGAAAATACATGTTGAGAAACATTATAAAAACATTATGAACAGAGCAAGGGGAAAATCGCAAAATATGCAAAAAAAAAGCAACTCATGTTGAGGACACAATGTTTGTGCCAGATTCCGGTCCTAAAAGAGATGTGTGGCAGGGTAATGGACAGGATGTAGTTTATCAGGTAGAGGGTGAGCTAAAAAAAAAAAACACACCCACATTACATTTGGGATGCCCAGAAGGCAGCTAGACGGCTGAGTTACAATATCCCTTTTATGCTTAAGTTATGACCAGGGTGTGATCCTGCTTGCTCTTGGTCTAACAATTGGGTGAATGTCAGTGTGAACAGGGTGAGCAAGTTTAATAACTAGCCTACCTTGTGCAACCTCAACCATGTGTAAATTATAAATGTTATTTAAAATACTCCATGTTACAGTAAATGTACTCTTTCTCTCTCTCTCTCTCTCTCTCTCTCTCTCTCTCTCTCTCTATCTTTCTATTTCTCTATCTAGCTTTTCCCCTATAGGTCCTCCCATAGTTAATGTTTCCTTTCTTTTATGCCACCCATGTAAAAGGAACATTGGGACAGTGGCAGAATGTGTCACTGTTGCAGCAGAGGTGTTTGAAAAGTCTTAAGATGAGACATTTCACTCTCTAGTGATCCATGGTCTTTTGCAGCCCATTATTACAGTCCACCATGTGTATGTGAGTTGTTTTAGTTCAAACACACGTAATCAATCAATCAATTATTCAATCAATTCGTTTTACATTCCCCAGTTTTCTCTTCGGCGAATAAAGATAACATCTAGACGTACACCAAATATGGAACGTGGAACTATGCCAGTGTTTTTATATGTTTATATTGTAGCTTATTAAAATTGTTGTATTGCCTCACGGCATAGGCCTATGCTAGACGTGTCTGGGTTAGGCTATGGGGATACTCTGAGGTGCGTCCAATCTCCCCTGCATTGGAAAACTAATACTTTCGCTGACCACGATTTCTTATTTTAATGTGCAAGCCTCGAAAGGACAGCTGTACTTTCCGCTGAACTCTCCATTCGGACTTTTTATTCGACAGTCGACTTTTCACTTGTAGAACCGCAGTAGGCCTAGTCTACAGTTGCTCAGAAAGCGTGTAAACCTGTTAACTACGGTCTTGGATACACTCCGTTTTGGATGCATATGTCGTAGCTTACATTACAGTAGCCTAAGTATTTTCGACAGTATATTCGCCATGTAAGTTTAGGTTTGCTTGTCACCTATCACACGAGTCGTTATTAGGCTATATTGGTACCACGGCATGGAGCATGATCGATGAAACTGTGACACTGTAACCAATAGAAACGCCTTCATTCACAACACACGGGTAGTCTGGAAATTCCAAGATGGTCACCACTTATGTCAGCTGGACCTCGTGGCGCAACGGTAGCGCGTCTGACTCCAGATCAGAAGGTTGCGTGTTCAAATCACGTCGGGGTCAGTAGTTCTTTATCAACCCCAAAGTAATGATGGACGTGAGAGATGTGAAAATGAGTTGTCATAGCATCATTCGTAATCCACATGAGTGCAAAGTGCGGTGTTGATGGTATATCTTGAAACCCCGGAAGGGGCTGTGTTCAGAGATACCTACTCCTGATACTCCGCGTTTGGCAACTTTACTGTGTAGCCGTTTTTTAGGGCTACACCATTATCAACACATACACGTATCGCCCTACTGCCGTCGTCTGCTCAAGATAGCATACGTAAGAAAGAAGGCAAAAAGCAACCTAGTCTTCGCACTCATATCATGTACAGTTCTAGGGCAGGCATTAGCCTACATTTTTTTGGCCACTGGGGGGCAGTGTTCAAAAAAATCTAACTTTTTTGTGGCCTTCCAAGACAAATCACGGACAGAGATTCAGCATACCACAATTATCAAATTTAGAATATGTAAATACCTTAGGATTGATATCACATTGTATTATAGGATATACATGTCATTCCATATATAGATCAGTATAAATAGTCAGCAGTTGATGAATACAGGTAAATAAATATATGTGAATAAAATGAACTAGTCACAGAGCATGTGCTTTCTGAGCATCCTATTTATGGAACAGTCTTTCACAAAATATAAAATATAAGGGATTTAAATACAGTAAAGTTTTTTTTTAAAATCAAAATCAAAGTCACATATTTTTGCTAATTCTTATTTTTCCTAAAAACGTGTACTATCTTGGTTGCTTACCCTGCACCTTTCTTTTTTCAAATGCCCTTACTGTTTATGTATTTCTATTGTATCATCAACCCTTATGTATTTAAGCTTTATTATACTTTTAATATTTTGTATTGTTAGTGTACTAAGACCATTGTATATGGTGATTTTGTACTCTAAACAATACATTGATTGATTCATTCATTGATGGATTGGTTGATTGATTGATTGGTTGGTTGACTGATTACATATCATTGAATATTTTATTTCACTTTCTTTGAACCTACAAAAACAGTAGCGAGACACATAAGACACACATCATACTTTAAGGAAAATGCTGACTTCTTGTACACCTTATATTGCACCATGTTTTTCAGTCTCTGAGGACCTTAGACTACTTTGCACACTTCATAAGTAAATTGATTAGGTGAGATATAATTAGTGCTCGATGACTCCCTCTTGGTTAACCAACACAATAAGATTCTTTTGGAGATTGGGAAAGTAGTCTTGTATAACCAGGGTTGGGAGGGTTACTTTAGAAATGTATTCTGGTAAAGTTACTAGTTACCCCATAAAATATGTATTCAGTAACGTAATCCAAGAACCATAATATTAAAGTAATGTAACTTGATTACTTTCGGATTACTGCATAAAGTGATGTCGAAATTTCCACCCATTAAATGCGTTCTTGGTTGAAGTCATGCCAATGCTGCCGGACGACGACACGAAGTTCAAGTGAAGTGAACCAGAGACGGTCTTTACTGAGACATGTCAGTCCCGATTTCGCCCGTTGTGTAACTGCGCGCGCATGCATGTATGCATGCATGTCTGTAGGATAGTTTGTCGCTTCCCCTCCATCTCCAGTTTGAAATAAAAAAGAAATAAATAAGGTAAAATGTTTTCAAATTGTAATCCTGCTAAATAATCCCAATTTTCACTAAATGTACCCGTAATCTGAGTACGCCTTCATTTTTTGTAACTGTAGGGGAATACAGTTACTTTTTTTTTGTATCCTTTTACTTAACGCCGTTACATGTATTCCGTTACTCCCCAAGCCTGTGTATAACTCTCAGCTCTTTGTGGTTGGAGAAAATATACTTCAGGTGATCATCTGCAGACACACAGCAGGGATTATCTCCTAGAGTAATTTCAAACTTATCACGAAACACACATCTTGCGGAACAGGGTGTCAGAGACTGACAGTATATCCCATCTAATCTCTAACACAAATGTTGACTTCTTGTGTTCCTTGTATCACTCCAGTATTTCTGTCATGTCTCTCTGTGGTAGATGTCGGCAGCATTACCCAATGCTTTCTTGGCGTTCTCAAAGCCCTGAGTCTTCAGTCCAGTCCTGTTCCTGAGCCTGACGATATGGATGAGCATCTGTGCATGGAAAGCAGCACCACTGATCCAGTGCTTGACTGCATATGAACTCATCTGTTGATCCACGAGGATGGAGTTTCGCAGTCTGGTGAGGTGCAAGCTCAGTTACTTTTCTAGTTGCTCAATAGCAGCTGATGGTCATCATGAAGGTGCATCTTGTGGCGCTTCAGGTATTCGTGCATCAGGTCCTGGGTCCTGGAGGACTTTTCCTCAGCAAAGGACTGGGTCCTGGAGGACTTTTCCTCACTGCTGCCCGATGAGCCCTTTATGGCGTCAACGGCAATCTGCAGGATCATGGAGATAACCAGCACACCCAGGCCTACTGCATTTGGTACAGCGCACCTCTGTGTTGACTTAACGTTTTGTGAATGTTTAACTTGCCACAGTTTCCATGATGGAGTAGCAAGAGGAGGGCAACAGCACAGTTTGACTGCTGGCACCCTGCTGCTATGCTACCTGAGGAACACTCCACTTTTTGAATGGATTCATTAAATGTAAAGTTCAACTGTTTAACTCTAAGGAAGTTGGAAAATAAGCCTATTTTTGACAATGGTACTCCTATAGGCACCAGTTTCAAAAACTACCTATTGAACATTATTGTTTGCCAACGAGACCTTGGACCAACAAACTTGTTGGTTTCGCAACATCTGTGCATGGACAAATAAGAAATCAAGCAAACTTTGGCACAGAGTGGGGAGGGTTTTTTATTTATACTGGCCCCAACACTTCAAAACAAACTCTCTCTTCCTCACGGAGGCTACTGATAGTTCTTTTCTCCACTTGTCTGTCTGTCTGTTTTCACATTATCACCATGGGTTCGGGACCATCTTCATCAGATGACATAGAAAAGGTTTTAAGCGCATTCCCCCAAAACTACATTGACGTGGGCATCGATGAGTCCCTGCTAATGTACTCTGGGATAGACTCTTCAGCTCGCTTGACGGTGTACTCATCAAGCCTGCAGGCATTGGCGAAAGACCTCCCAGCCTTTATTGAGAAGGTCGGTGGAGTCCTCCAAGGCGGCCTTCATTCCTAAAATGGGCTCATCGGGCAACAACATCCCAAACCCGATGAACATGCTGCGGCGTGTTTTCGCAGAGGAAAAGTCCTCAGAGGCCCGGGACTTGATGGAGGAATACCTGAAGCGCTACAGAATGTACCTGCGCAATGACCACTGGTTGCTACAAGAAACAGAGCGACTGGAAAAGCAGCTGAGCTTGCAGCTCACCAGACTGCGAAACTCCATCCTGGTGGATAAACAGATAAGTTCACGTGCAGTCAAGCACTGGGTCAACGGTGCTGCCTTCCATGCACAGATGCTCATCCACATCGTCAGGCTGAAGAAGAGGACTGGACAGGGCTTTGAGGACGCCAAAAGAGAAGCGGATACTGCTGCCAGCACCTACCACAAAGACTTGACAGAAATACTGAGGCAATATCAGGAGTACAAGGTGTCAACATTTCTCTTAGACCATACTTCCTGTGTCAGTTTCGAACACCCCTGTCTGAATAAATATTGGGTAATCGGTGATACAGAAATACATTACTCAGTGTTTACTGACTGGGTAATTTGTGGTAAGAAGTCAGACCACGTGGAAAAACTTTTCTCAAAACACAAAGACATGATACAACTACGAAGCTACTTTCTTAATCTTCAGAACAATCTTGAGGTTCTGGTTAACCAAACAGGAGACTTCCAAATCGTTAGCTTGATAGCATAATTGCCTAAGTCATTTTTTTGTGTTTTTGGAAAACAAGAAAAAACACATTTTCTAAAAATCACATGCATATTTTTTATTGATATTTTCACAGAACATTCATGTAGATGTGAGAAAAAGGTTGGAAAAAGAACAAAACCGAACATCATTTTTTTTATCAAATAAAAGTGACTTAGGCAGTTTTGATGTATGCAAAATGGCTGAGAAGATGTAATGTTTATTTTATATTCTCAGAAAAACTGCCTAAGTCATAGGCATAATCTGCCTAAGTCAAATTGATTGTATAAAAACTGCCTAAGTCCAATGGTAAAACTGCCTAAGTCATAGGCATAATCTGCCTAAGTCAAATTGATTGTATAAAAACTGCCTAAGTCCAATGGTAAAACTACCTAAGTCAAATGAATGACTTAGGCAGCTATGTTTTTTTTACTTTTATGAGTGTTGTGATTGTCCAATGACATAGGCAGACAGACAGGATGATGCAGAAGTGGTAGGGGAGTAAAGTTGTGCAAAAATCTCAATTTGACCAAAAAATGAATTAGGCAATTATGCTATGAAGCTAACGAAATGTAAGAACCACCAACATGTGGCATAAATCTATCCTGTATGGGGTAACAAAGCTGTCAAAATAGCCATGTGTAAGGCAAAATATGTACACATTTGTGTATAAATAAAACTGTTATTTCTGAACTAAATCATGACAGAGTATGTATGATTCAGTCAGATTCATAATAAACTGACTTGTGGGTCCCTGTGCTCATTATACATTTAGTAAGAGAGCGATGCATACTGATGCAGTTGTGCTTTTTTGTTACAAATCTTGATGGGCGCACACTTTAGTCTGGGAAATACAGCGTGCAGACACCTGGCTTATCCTTGCCGTCTTTAATTTTCTGGTCATTGATTTCACTTGTGTCTTGCTTTCTGGTTGCTAACTGCTAATTAGACAACTTTGATAACAAATTCTGAAAACATATTACAAATGTGCATATTTACAAATCCCATACAAATAGTGCCAGTTATCATAAGGTAACATAAAAAGATCCATGCGGCACCTTGCTTCAAATTATTAAAGTTGGTTCCAAGAAGCCCTTTTTACAGTGTAACACATTTTCCTGTTAGTGGAAGAGGGTGACTTTTTTCAGTCAGGTCCTGCTGTTGCTGTCTTGCTGTTGCTAGGATGTGAGGAGGATGTTGGGCTGTTGGGAGGATGTGAGTATGTGGTAAAATGCAGCTCAAGAAAGCATTAGCATAGGCACAGGAGGGCTGGGGTGGGCCTGTGCCCACCCACTTGTCAATCAGGCCCAATCAATCAGAAGGCTGCCATTTCTTGATTGACTGTTAAAGTAATAATAGCAACCAATGTTATTAGGGCTAGGCCCACCTGATTTTTTCTGGGCCCACCCATGTTATGATTGCTAGCTATGCCCCTGCAAGAGGGTTATGGTGATGGGTATCTCATGCAGATAGAGTAATTTATATAGATGGCAAACTTAACATTTCTTTAATACTTGGACTGGTATGTGTGTGTGTGTGTGTGTGTGTGTGTGTGTGTGTGTGTGTGTGTGTGTGTGTGTGTGTGTGTTTTGTGAATGTTTAACTTGCCACAGTTTCCATGATGGAGTAGCAAGAGGAGGGCAACAGCACAGTTCGACTGCTGGCACCCTGCTGCTATGCTACCTGAGGAATACTCCACTTTTTGAATGGATTCATTAAATGTAAAGTTCAACTGTTTAACTCTAAGGAAGTTGGAAAATAAGCCTATTTTCCCCCGAAAAAAGTGAAATGTTTCTTTAAGATGATGTGGTCCATCTTATGCAAAGGTTCTACCCAGCATGCATCATGTTCAGTCGGCTCTGTGAAGTGCTGCTTCATGTTGCTTAATTGTCTTTGTAATGTTGCTATATCAACCAATGGGAACTTTTTGTGAACCATCCACACAGTCTCATTTAAAGTAACCCTGAGTTTGCTAAATGTCTAAAATTCGAAGCTATGGGTAGTATTTCTGATACATGTATTTGAAATTGAAATGTGAAAAACAATATATCCCATAAAGATTTCTATTTTTTGACAATGGTACTCCTATAGGCACCAGTTTCAAAAACTACCTATTGAACATTATTGTTTGCCAACGAGACCTTGGACCAACAAACTTGTTGGTTTCGCAACATCTGTGCATGGACAAATAAGATATCAAGCAAACTTTGGCACAGAGTGGGGAGGGTTTTTTATTTATATTGGCCTCAACACTTCAAAACAAACTCTCTTCCTCACGGAGGCTTCAGATAGGCTGGAGGCTGGCTGTTTTCACATTATCACCATGGGTTCGGGACCATCCACGTCAGATATAGAAAAGGTTTTAAGCGAGTTCCCCCAAAACTACATTGACGTGGGCATCGATGAGTCCCTGCTAATGTACTCTGGGATAGACTCTGCAGCTCGCTTGACGGTGTACTCATCAAGCCTGCAGGCATTGGCGAAAGACCTTCCAGCCTTTATTGAAAAGGTTGGTGGAGTCCTCCAAGGCTTCACCCCCGTGCCCAATGCAGTGGGTCTGGGCGCATTCGTTATCTCCATGATGCTGCAGATGGCCTTCATTGCTGAAATGGGCTCATCGGGCAGCAACATCCCAAACCCGATGAACATGCTGCGGCGTGTTTTCGCAGAGGAAAAGTCCTCAGAGGCCCGGGACTTGATGGAGGAATACCTGAAGCGCTACAGAATGTACCTGCGCAATGACCACTGGTTGCTACAAGAAACGGAGCGACTGGAAAAGCAGCTGAGCTTGCAGCTCACCAGACTGCGAAACTCCATCCTGGTGGATAAACAGATAAGTTCACGTGCAGTCAAGCACTGGGTCAACGGTGCTGCCTTCCATGCACAGATGCTCATCCATATCACTAGGCTCAGGAAGAGGACTGGACAGGGCTTTGAGGACGCCAAAAGAGCAGCGGATACTGCTGCCAGCACCTACCACAAAGACTTGACAGAAATACTGAGGCAATATCAGGAGTACAAGGTGTCAACATTTCTCTTAGACCACCCTTCCTGTATCAGTTTCGAACCCTGTCTGATTCCAAGTTGTGTAATCGGTGATACAGAAATACATTACGAAGTGTACATTGACTGGGGCAATTGTGGTGAGAAGTCAGACTACGTGGAAAAACTTTTCTCAAAACACAAAGACATGATACAACTACGAAGCTACTTTCTTAATCTTCAGAACAATCTTGAGGTTCTGGTTAACCAAACAGGAGACTTCCAAATCGTTAGCTTCATAGCATAATTGCCTAAGTCATTTTTTGGTCAAATTGAGATTTTTGCACAACTTTACTCCCCTACCACTTCTGCATCATCCTGTCTGTCTGCCTATGTCATTGGACAATCACAACACTCATAAAAGTAAAAAAAAAACATAGCTGCTTAAGTCATTCATTTGACTTAGGCAGTTTTACCATTGGACTTAGGCAGTTTTTATACAATCAATTTGACTTAGGCAGATTATGCCTATGACTTAGGCAGTTTTACCATTGGACTTAGGCAGTTTTTATACAATCAATTTGACTTAGGCAGATTATGCCTATGACTTAGGCAGTTTTTCTGAGAATATAAAATAAATATTACATCTTCTCAGCCATTTTGCATACATCAAAACTGCCTAAGTCACTTTTATTTGATAAAAAAAATGATGTTCGGTTTTGTTCTTTTTCCAAACTTTTTCTCACATCTACATGAATGTTCTGGGAAAATATCAATAAAAAGTATGCATGTGATTTTTAGAAAATGTGTTTTTTCTTGTTTTCCAAAAACACAAAAAAATGACTTAGGCAATTATGCTATCAAGCTAACGAAATGTAAGAACCACCAACATGTGGCATAAATCTATCCTGTATGAGGTAATAAAGCTGTCAAAATAGCCATGTGTAAGGCAAAATATGTACACATTTGTGTATAAATAAAACTGTTATTTCTGAACTAAATCATGACAGAGTATGTATGATTCAGTCAGATTCATAATAAACTGACTTGTGGGTCCCTGTGCTCATTATACATTTAGTAAGAGAGCGATGCATACTGATGCAGTTGTGCTTTTTTGTTACAAATCTTGATGGGCGCACACTTTAGTCTGGGAAATACAGCGTGCAGACACCTGGCTTATCCTTGCCGTCTTTAGTTTTCTGGTCATTGATTTCACCTGTGTCTTGCTTTCTGGTTGCTAACTGCTAATTAGACAACTTTGATAACAAATTCTGAAAACATATTACAAATGTGCATATTTACAAATCCCATACAAATAGTGCCAGTTATCGTAAGGTAACATAAAAAGATCCATGCGGCACCTTGCTTCAAATTTTTAAAGTTGGTTCCAAGAAGCCCTTTTTACAGTGTAACACATTTTCCTGTTAGTGGAAGAGGGTGACTTTTTTCAGTCAGGTCCTGCTGTTGCTGTCTTGCTGTTGCTAGGATGTGAGGAGGATGTTGGGATGTTGGGAGGATGTGAGTATGTGGTAAAATGCAGCTCAAGAAAGCATTAGCATAGGCACAGGAGGGCTGGGGTGGGCCTGTGCCCACCTACTTGTCAATCAGGCCCAATCAATCAGAAGGCTGCCATTTCTTGATTGACTGTTAAAGTAATAATAGCAAACAATGTTATTAGGGCTAGGCCCACCTGATTTTTTCTGGGCCCACCCATGTTATGATTGCTAGCTATGCCCCTGCAAGAGGGTTATGATGATGGGTATCTCATGCAGATAGAATAATTTATATAGATGGCAAACTTAACATTTCTTTAATACTTGGACTGGTATGTGTGTGTGTGTGTGTGTGTGTGTGTGTGTGTGTGTGTGTGTGTGTGTGTGTGTGTAGTATAGGCTTAACAAAAGACTGTAAGACACTAGCCACAACCTGGTTCCCCTTTGCTCAGTTCTTCCTGTGGTGCTGTTCTGTGTTTCGGGCTGGTGATCGCTGCCATATGCTCACAAGGTCACTCTAAGGCAAAGGTCACAGTGTCAGGGCTACATCTTCAACATTGTGCTTCACATTGCACAATTATAGAATGGCTCACACATGGTACTTATCTAGGCTTAATGACAAAGTCATAGATAGATATGTGAGGAAGACAGAGTGTCTAGGCTAGCATAAATAAGCATAATACCCTCCCCCATATGTGTCAACGTTTGTGGGATGTCTAAAGTCCTTTTTTTGTCCATGCACAAATATTGCTAAAGCCCCTTGTTTGTCTATGTACAAACCAACAAATCCTCTTTTTGAGACCTAAAAATATTTCTGGGTGAAAATGTCCAAAAATATTGCAGGGTTTATTGAAAATAAATGACAGAAAGTGTAAAACTTAAATGAAAATAAGGATTAATAAGATAAACTAAGGATTGAGTTAATCCATTTTAGATCCCGCTCCTCCTTGGTTGTCTGGTCAAAGAACTTCACTTCCTGCTGGAGCCACACCCTGTCAGGTAACATCACCTGTATAAATAGGACAGGTGGCCTACTGACCACTAGAGGGGGGAGGAGAGAGGAGCTAATGGCAATCTTAATTAGCAAAACGGACACCAAGTTTCTCAGAGCACAGAGGTCCTCTGCCTTCAACCTCCGCTGCAGTACCTAGCTATGCTGTTTGGACTCATACACATGCTAAACCTTCAATATCCCAAAGAACTGAAATTCAGTTTTGAGTTTTTTCAAAAAGTCTTCATGGAGTTTGACACAAGAAAAATGACCCCTCCAAAGTAAGTCGCCTCTGCGCTTTGCTGCACAGTTAGTGATTGACTGACGGAAACAAAGTCACTAATCTGACGCTTCAGTGCTTTGCCGAACACAGACACACACACACATACACACACACACACACACACTGTGCCCACCGCTCCCATTTCATGTCGCATGAGCTTCCTTCACCCCAGTCCCCACTACGTCTTTATTTTGTAATAGTTTAGTAGTTGTTTGTTCACTGCATGTGGTGATGTGGCAAATGATATTGTTGCTTTAATCTTTTACTCTTTGCCTGTAGTTAAAAACGTCTTGCTATGACTGTACTTTTTGAACTTTTTATTGTCATTGTGTCAATTATTTATTACTGTTTTAATATGTTTGTTATTCTATAGGCCTACATGTATTTGTTTTGCAAAAAGTCAAATCTTTTAAAAACTGTTTTGATATATAGCCTACAACACCAAAAACGCTCTCAATTAGAAATGTGAGCTAATGTTGTTTGATTATGTGTTAGGAAATTAGCAAGTTTTGCTTCCAAGCTGTACATGAGCGGTAACTTCCATCGCAATTTCTTGTGCTATCATTTTCATGTGTTAATTTAGTTGTTTTGTGTTCAGGTTCTCCAATATAGGACGATATACTGCTATGAACGCAGATGATGACATTAATCGCTATGAAAGGGGGATAGTCCTAAATTGTCCCCACCGGATATAAAAATAACTTACCAGAGGTGGGAATATAAAAAACAAAAGGGGGGAAATCCCCTCCACCTACAAATCGCGCCCTGTACATATAGCCTACATACACACCTACATACATACATACATACATAGGCTACATACATAGACAAACAGACTGACTGATTCATTAATTAGTTCTTTCATTCTTCAGTTTTTAACCACGGTTTTTTTGAATTCTAAATCACTGTGCCATGTTGTAATGAGAACTGCGTCAGTAATGTCATCTGAAGACTTTTTTGGCCACAAGAGGGCCTTGTCGAGCTAGGCCCTGACCTCGGAAATTATGTCAGAACAGTTGTTGCCGTATTGCCGTGGCTGAGAAATTGATGAGTACGGAATCAGATAAGTTTTTTTTTAAGTGAATATGAATAATAATGTACTACCCAAATTTTACTTCTCAACATTAAACCTTGACACAAATAGAATAAATAAAACAAAATGCTTATAATTAAAGGAGTCAAAACATGTCTCCTAGACAACTGTGAATTTAATCAACAGTCATTTAAAAGCCAGCAATTAATATTATTAATTTAAAGTTTGAAGTAAGGCAAATACCATTGTGTAGGACCAGCTTTCGGGATTGTGAAAAACAAGGTCGTCTTTTGTTGCATTCAGCTCAGCCTCTTGATTGGTCTTGCTCTTTTGGAGTTACCAGAAAGAATGTGTAATAAAGATCTTATAAACATCTTAAACACAGAAGTTCCATTGGAGGCGACATCCAGAGTGTGTTGGCGAAAGATTAACTGGCGTTTTCCTGACCCTAGACATGATGCAGCCAAGGTGTCTATGAAAAAGAAACAATTTACAAAATGGTCAGACAGATATGCTAATACAGACTGAGCAAGTCCAGACGCTTAAAGGAAAAAGGCAGCTTCTGGAAAGTCACGCGTCACTTTGAACTCACTGACAAGTTGGAACACATCCGTGTGTTTACTGGGACCAAAAAACACACAAAAAAAAAATCATGGAATGTGTTGACACATGACACAATACTTTAATTCAACTTAGTTGTTATTCAGTTTTAAAAAGTTACATATCGCATGTTTTCCCTCATTTAATTTGATATTATTTTCTGACATCAAGCATGGGATGACATTGGTTGCATGGATTGAAGTATGACTGGGCTACATACAGTTTTTGTCTTGTTCCTCCTCCTGTTTTCCTTGTTAATTGTCTTTGACTGCGCTATTCTACTCTGCACAGTGGTTGTGTTTTGTAAAGCACTTTCTCTTATCAGTGACCCTCCTTAACAGGCTGGGAAAGGCTGGGGCAAAGTTGGGTAAACATTCTGGTTTGAAAGAAATCATATGGTGTATAGCCATGACATTGTGGAGCCAATGCGGTGATAGTGCTCAGCTCAACACAGGCAGCCCTCAGTATGGGCCATAATATTTCAGTGCAACGCTAGGCTGGGTTAGCCTGATGGACGAGACTTCGTTTTACTTCGCTTCACTTTGTGCAAAAAGTCTCTGGCTACTCCCAATACGCTTACATTAGCCTCCTAGTGGGCAGATATTCTTTGTGAATTGTAAAACTATTAGGCCTGCTTCCAACCTAGGTTCAATGATTGGTTGCTAAAAACAATTGTGGGGGAAATCCAAGTCTCAGGAGAGTTACCCGCAGTAGTACTTTAGCAAAATACAACATTGAGTGAAAGCATTACGATGGCACTAGCCTGGCTAAGGCTGTTCTTATGTCTTATATGCGATTTGGTCACAGATTTCCAGTAGCTCTGTTTTTTTCACAACCAGTATGCGAGCACATTCTTCCTGATGCATTTTATTTATTCTGACATTGGCTTTTATTTGTGCTTTTAGTCAGTTCTCTGTAAAGTGTACGATTTCATTTGTTGTTATTTATATTGTGCTTTCAGTGATTTTATCCTGTTAACTTACTCTCGGATCCATGCTACTTTCTTTCATTACAACCAACTGAATTTATGCCACTCCTTTTTTTTGTTACTTTGTCCAGCAGTATTTTATTTACACTGAAAAATGAGCTAGCTCTGCTAAAATGAGTCAATGCTATGGAGAATGAATCGTACAATGTTGCTATTGGCTACCAGGCTCCCCGTGGGCCGAATGACGGTTATAACTTCAGGATTTGTTCCTGCTCAGTGTGTTAAGGACTATGTCAAATTGGCCAATTGATTCAGCTCATCTGCGGTTAAAGTCACCACGAAACATGAGTCAGCACATCCTGTGACAAACATGTGGCAGATGTGGCGATGAAATGTACACACACACCCCAGCACACACACACACACAC
>CM059281.1:9597625-9600125 GCA_030347295.1 Setipinna tenuifilis
AATTAAATCCTTCGTTGCACAGTGACGGTTAAAAAAAAAAAAAAAGGAAAAACCTTCCTGCTTCTTTGACCATGTGACCCCGATTCCCCCGTTGAGGTAATGGAGTTACAAAATCAGCAGGGGTTCATGAGAATCCTATCACACCCCCTTTTCTCATCCTCTCTCTCTCTCTCTCTCTCTCTCTCTCTCTCTCTCTCTCTGTGATTAAGAGGGACGGTTCAGGGACTGTTATATTTAGAGTCTGTGTCAAGGGGTTGACCAAGATTTATGAACAGAAGCCCTGTGAATGAAGCAAAGGCTTCACTCCATGATCAGAGTTTATTTTGTTGTTGATGTTGTTGTTGTTGTTTCTCTGTCTCTGTCTGTCTGTCTCTCTCTCTCAATAGATATGGCCTTTTTGGAGTCAGTTCAGTACCTGCCCGAGTGATTCAGTGACTCGCTGACTCCTCTGGAAAGGCCCTAGCCATAAACCAACTCGGACAGTTTATCCCCAAGCAAACACCCAGCACCTCCTTGTTAGGATAAGTGCCCTAACGGCTTTCAAACAGATCGCCTCAGCCGTGCGGCACGTATTAACATACGGCACGTTGGAACCCTGTGCCAATCACATTATGAACGTGGCCAGTTTCCACTGGATCGTGGCCACCTTTCTTCCACATAAAACATAATCGCACCATTCAGGTTTGAAGAAAAAGAGAGGAGCGACTGCTCCATGACGCATGCGGCTACGCGCTTTCCCTTCACCATTGCCAGTTCGCTCTACTTTTTTTACAAGGGCCGTATTGTTAAACGACACTCCAGACAATTATTTCGGGGCAGCAGAAAGATGAAGCCAACAGCGTAATGATTTTTGTGTTTTATGGTAGCCCCCTAGCTACTTACAACAAGCTGGCACTGGTGCAAGGCTGTGGGTCTCTACCTCCAGTGAGCTGTTCAATATAATGCAGCCCCCTCTGCAGAAGGAGCTGGGATGTAGGAGGTTTTTAACAGGAAAGACTATAATTGTGTGTGTCCAGTATTGACCTCTGAACAGAGGGAGGGCCATTGCTAATGTTAAGTTATGTTGAGTGTTATTATGTTATGTTTGTAATTCAACAAAACTTAGTAAATACTTACTTTTACTAACTAACTTGCATCACTGATTAAATTTGTATTTGTATAATTTTCAGACTACACAGATGGGACATATACGTGGCCTTCTTAATTTGACCATATTTAATTGAAAGAAACTACATTTCTTTTCTTAAATGTTTTTTTGGACTTTTTCTGGCTTGATTGAGATAGGAGAGTTAAGATGGTGACAGGAAGTAAGTGGGAGAGAGAGAAATGGGGAGAAGGTGGGAAAGGACCAAAAGCCAGGTTTGAACCTGGATCCCCATGAGCAAATGTCCCTTCATGATCAGGTATTCTAACCACTGTGTCACTGCATCCTAAAATACTTTAGATGCCACAGGTACTGATAGAATGCCAGTGCTGTGGAATGAAAACTTAATAACAAATACTAGTGAAAGATATGGTTCTGAAATAAATGTGATATTAGTAATAATAAAAGTGATATTTAATGTGTATGTTTGATGCATGTACATGTAAATGGAGACAAAGAAAACTTTACACCTTATACAGTGAAAGCCAGACGGCACGGAATCCACCAATAAAACTGTAGAGATATTGTCTTGGTACTCTCTTACATTCTCTCACAGAACTACATCTAATGTACCCCCTCCACTTCTCCATGGAAACCCAGCTGGAGCCGAAACTATGAAATAAGTCTGACCCTTTTGCAGCTCTGACCTCCTCTAGCCGTAGTCATGTTTACGCGGCCATCTTGTGCCCAAACACTCGTAATTGCTGATTTACAGCCGCACTGGTCCCTCGGGCAGGGACGGAGGCCATGCAGGTCAAACACTGCCTGGCCATGACCCCAGGGAGTGACCTTTCACCCCTCCCACCCTGCAGTTCTTTCCTCCACTGCATCACAATAAGACCCAACCAATCAAATGCGACATTTGACCTCCAGCCCTGCTGTTCTCCAGTGCATCGCCGTTAGTTCCAACCAATCAGATGCGACATGTGACTTGTGGTTCCTTTACTGTACAGCTCAAGTAAGTATTATGGGCTCAGGGGGTTTTGACGTGCCCAATCATTCACTCCCCTTAGGCTTAGGAAGGCCCCTTGTTTTATTCGCTCTTCTTACAAGAGCTTCAGGGTGGCTGTGAAACTACTGTGTTCACAAATCAAATTTGTCAGTGGGCACAGTTTCCCCACCCTGATATATAGCCTTCCCTTTAGGCTACCACAACTCCCTTGTGAAACTTGTATTAATTAGCACTTGCCAGTTTTACTTTTGACTCATGGTAATTGCGATTGGCTCGGATGGATAGGAATAACCACTCTCTCTCTCTCTCTCTTTCCCTGACGTTTGTCTAAAGGGCTGTTAGTTTTAACACCAGCCCTAAGTATGGTATTTTAATGCTCCAAAAAAAGAGAGATCCTCAAATCA
>CM059281.1:9605125-9615125 GCA_030347295.1 Setipinna tenuifilis
GAGAAGAGGGATAGGAGAGGGCACATCGAGGAAAGAAGTAATAGTGTAAACGAGGATAGGAGAGGAGAGGAGACAAGACGAGAGGAGACGAGAGGAGACGAGAGGAGGGGAGTGGAGAGGGAGAGGAGAGAGGAGTGGAGAGGGAGAGGACAGGGGAGAAGAGAGGGGAGAGGAGATGGGAGGAGAGGCAGAGAGAGAGAAGAAGCCCACATTAGCTGACCAAGCAGACGAGACCCACTCAGTAAAGAGGGGTTTTGTCTTGCTGTAGACGGAGAACCACAGGTTGTGGGATTTTTCCCCATTCAAATTCATCCTCTCTGTCCTACATTAAGTCCTTATAAGGAAGCAAAATTTCAATGACACTGCTGTTCTGCTGACTTAAGCAAATATGTTAAAAGTGGATTCGAGCACATTGAGACATTCTTGTTTGTTTACAATATTACTCCACAGCTGGTAAAGTATTCAACATCTTTAAACATTCAGACATATTTGCTATAGAAAGAGTGACAAACTGGTCTACTTGAATCTACTTGAAATTTGTAGCCTGTGAAATCAGTGCTGGTTGTGTTTTCATTGTAAATTCTAATTAGTAGACCATGCCTCGCTTGTAAGCTCAGTTTTCAATTCCAAATCCACTTAAGTCTGTTTTTTTTTTCTAGGCAATAAGTTTCCTTGCTTTTTAAAGTAAGGCCTACTAATTAGAATTCATGGTAACACTTGACATTTCCAAAAGTAATTTATGTTTTAACACAAGTTCCCATGACGTTCATCACCAGTGTTATTATTTATTTATTTATTCATTTGTTTGTTTGTTTGTTTATTTATTCATTATTATTATTATTATTATTATTATTATTATTCATGGTAGTAATAGTAGTAGTAGCAGAAGTAGTAGTAAACATAAATTGTGAATTATTTCATGGTAAGTGGGTGAAAAGCAGTGGCATATAACACATTTTAAAAAAATGTCAGAAAGCCTTTTTATTGTCTCCTCTGATATTGCTCAAGTGCTCCACATTTCCTCTTGTCAGTGTTACTCTAGCTTAAAACTTTGACAGGCTTCATACACAGGGACAAAAATAAAATAGCTACCGCACTCTGTGGTCTTCCCGTAAGATTTACTACCTAACTGTCATAGTAAAGTTCTCTCGGGGGATTGTCAAGAAACCTAGCTGGTAGTTCAGGTTTGTTTGGACTTGTAGCTTCTAGCTTTCCAAAAACAGCCTCCTGGCAATAAGATCGTCGTTAAGTGACAGCGCATTTCATCCATTATTAAATCACTTCAACACACATGAGTGTGGTCCGTTTTAAATAGCAAGCAGACACATTTAGTCCTTTGTGATCAGATACTCCTTAAAGGGACACAGGCCCATAAACGGCTCTGTCATTTTACCCACATGAACTTACAAGCGACAGCTAAGTATAAGTATACATCTTTTAAGTATGAATTTTTGGAACTTCATAAAAAGCAGACTTAAAAATACAGTTTTAATGTCCCGTATCTTCCATACTGCAAAGAACCATACTTGAGGTTTCTGAATGAATGTTTTCATTCTCCTGTTCTCTTTAGTGAAGGGCCCATTATGATGGAAGGGGGGAAGGAGAATGGAGAGGAGGAGAGGAGCAGAGGAGAGGAGAGCAGAGGCAGGGATTCGTTGTTGGGACAAGGCGGGGAGGAGAAGGATGTGGTGTGTGTGTGTGTGTGTGTGTGTGTGTGTGTGTGTGTGTGTGTGTGTGTGTGTGTGTGTGGTATAGTGTGGGTAACTCAGCCCTGTGGGGTGGAATCATGGGCGCATTCTCAAGGATAAACAGGCAGCATCTCCACAGACGCTTTGCCGCGCTCACAAGACACACACTCCTCACCCGTGCTCTTTCATTAAGGCCGCCCCAAACCAGAGAGAGAGAGAGACAGAGACAGACAGAGAGAGAGAGAGAGAGAGAGAGAGAGAGAGAGAAGGAGAGAGAGCGAGAGAGACAGAGAGAGAGTGAAGCCAGGGTTCAACAAGAGGACGAAAGAGCTATGAAGAGAGTGAGTGAGAGGACAGAATGAGAGAGTGGGAACAGAGATGAAGGAAGATGAGGATAAAAAAAAATGTTGGAGGGAAAGTTTAGAGATTACCGTGTATGCATGTGTTTATGTGTGTGTTTGTGTGTGTGTCTGTGTGTGTTAATGTGAAGTTTACATGCTACGGATGAAACCTTCTCTGTGTAAACAGTTACTAAGAGCAGAGAACATATGGCTGAACAGAAGAAACCATTACCCCACCTTCATCGTAAACACAGAGGTGTCAATCCCCGCCTCAGAAAGTAAAAACAATACCACATATTTGATCCAACAATTTTCAACAACTGGCTGATCATGAGCACACAAATCACCAGCAGAGTTTGTACGTTCTGAAGCTGGAATATCAAACTGTACTAAGGTGTGGGGTTTTGAACATTCTATGAAAGAATGCATTCTACAACAATGAGTCTAAAATTCAACATCATGTTCTTTGGAGAGCCCAAAATTCCCATTTCCACACTGGTGTGACCGTACACCTTTTGAAAGGTCAATAGTCCAGGAAGCACAGGCAATTTAGAATCACAATCAGAATTCATACGTGTACTGTATGTACTCCCCAGGGTTCAAACACTAACTCGACTGCCTTCTCTCACCAGATTGACCACACAGTTCAACATGACATGCAGCCCTACGTGCTTGCCACTGTTTTACATCAAAGTGATTCAATCTGAGCCGTATTAAAGGAAAGGCCTAATTGGACGAAAAGCCTGTTTGGTAACTTGATGTACATTTGAAATAAGAGACTGGGTGTGTGTGTCTGTGTGTGTGTATGGCTGTGTGTGTGTGTGTGTGTGTGTATGTGTGTGTGTGTGTGTGTTGTTGCATCTGTGTTGGTAACAGTGGGCTCATTGCGTTCATTTACTCGGAGATCACGTTTCGTCGCATTAGTTCAAAACCAAGCCATCTGCCGTCATTTCTGCTGCATCTAATTTGGAGATGAAAGTGCTCGCTAAACTACTCAGTGTGTCTGGATGTCAACGTGATGGTTTTATATTCCTTATCGCTCAGACATGTTGTCTCTCTTCAGCATGTTGACTCAGGATGGGAGTTTACTCACAAGGGTGTAGGCGGTGTGGGGGGGGGGGGTGGCGGATAAGGGATGGTGACTGCCAAGGGACAAAAAGGGTTCTTAAGGACAGATTGGAAACACCACTCTGTAATTGGAACTTGATGTGTCTTTTTTTTCCTGAGGGTGCTAGTGCAGTACTGCGCACACACACACACACACACACACATATACACAGGCATATACATACACACACACTCACATACATGTATACACACACTCACTTGCACATGCACACACATTCACAACCCGCCCCCCCCAAAACACACACATACAAACACACAAACACACACACACACACAGACTCTCCCTCTCATCTGGCAGCCATATTGTGTGCAAGTACCATACAGTAGAAATTGTGTGTGTGGGGTGGGGGGGGGGGGGGGGGGACGACAAAAAAAAGCTGACTATTTGCGAGGGTGGCTTAGTGGAGGTTTATGGGGCGGGAGGATAAGTATGTGTTAGTGAGATTAGCATGCCTTTTTGTTTTAGCGCTTAGCCATATTTCACATCTGCAACTGCAGGATGCAATAAAAAAAGAGAGAAGGGGGTTATTGGAGCTTTGATGTGGCTCCACACCACAATACACAATACATATGTAGACGGCCAATACACAGTACATACTAACAGAGCCAATACACTGCATATACTTACAGAGCCAGTACATACTACGTACTTGGAGGGCCAACACACAATACATACATAGATGGCCAATACACAGTAAAAAAGAGCACTCCAGAACAGCATTATGCTAACCAGATGAACAGAGATCTGGTTTTCATTTGTTTGGATTGCCTCACCATCAAAATCTAAATTTAGCACATTGTAAATGTTCAAGCTGGCAAAAATATGTTTTGACGTAACAAATAAATAATGAAAAGTACTTTTCACCTCCCGTCGGCCTTAATAGGTCTTCTTAACGTTCATCGTTTTACAGAACGTTATGTCCTTGTGGTGATTATATTACTTTGGTGTTGTCGTGTTCACTAATGGCATCAGGTCATGAACTCCCACCCCCTTTGCCCTGCACTCCGTCTCGTTTGAAGACTTGAAAGGCATCTGTGAGCGGACGCTAGCAGCAGCATGTTAAAAAGGTGTCAACGCTGACACCTCGTCTCCGGATATGGCACTTTGCATCATAAAGTGTCAGTAGACCCCTGCTTGTTTACGGTTCGAAAGCAGCAGCATTTTTACCCTCTCTGGTAACGAGAGACATGCTGATGATGAATGGAGTGACAGAAAGAAAGACAGAAAGAGGGAGAGAGAGAAAAAACATAGAGAGAGAAAGAAAGAAAGAAAGACAGAGAAAAAGAGAAAATGAGGGAAATTAGGCCAAGAAAGGCAGTCAGTCAGTCAACACAAGCACCACATCTGATTGGAATCAGGCCCAAATTTGGTACGTTTGTTTCTCGCTTTTTTTTTGTTCTTTCTCCTCTCCTTTTCAATTGGTCTTCATCCCTCAGGTCGGTTATTTGGAAAGTATAAATAGAACACGGAGAGGACAGGAAATAAAGCAGAGCGTGGGTCGGTGGGGTCCTGAACACGATGCCAGCTGCTGAAAGCCAACACCGGTGAGAAAGCGCTGCTCCGAGCGCCTTCGCAATCACTGTTCCTACGTCAGTTAGGCTCGTTTTATTTTTCGTGGTTTTTTTTTTTTTTTTTCAAAATGGCGGTATTTTTAGCGTAGCTCCCCAAGATAAACCTTTCAGGGGATCTGTAGCCTCTCACCCTGTTCCTTTCCCCCCCACCCCCCCTTCAGCTCCCAATGTCACCCCTCCTCCTCCCTCCCCAAAAAAGTTCAGTCCAACATCAACAAGAACCCCCCCCCACCACCACCACCTCACCCCCACCTCCTAAGAAGCGATCCACTTCAACCGCATGCTTCTCGGCAGCAGCATCATTGCCGCTAGCCATCAAGTATTCCCAGGACTTCCCCCCCCCCCCCCACACACACACACACATGCTGGTCCGCTCTCATCCATCTTCTTATCTCCACTGTGTGTGAATTGCTCAATTCTGGTCTGCAGTCTTTCTATCGCTGTCCTTGGAGGATGGGGAAGCAAGGAGTCGATTTCCTGGCTACTCTGTGAAACAGGGCCAAACGTCTGCCTCGAGCCCTCGGACAAAGAACGCCTCAGTCCTCTACTCCACACCATCTTTTAATTATTAATCAAATCAAAACAACCTGTGGAGAACTAGCAGCTGCAGCTCTCGGTCTGTGAACCCAGGTATCTCACGAGACCACCGAAGAACCAAAGAAAGACTTATTGTTCTCTTTTTTCGAGTGGGTATTTTTCTAATTTTTCCCTTCAAAATGACATTTTTGCTGTGTTCAGCGAAACACTGATGAAGTCAACAAGTCACTTATCAAAACTGTTCCGTCCCTGATCCCCATCATGCCTGTGTGTTTGGAGCCCCGGTGAAGAGACCTTGGCTCAGTGACCCGGCTACTGCTCGCGTTTCTGGTGAAGTCCTGAAGGAGATGACACTTAGCTAGGGACCTGCCCTCTATTCAGCACATAAACACACACAGAGACACACACAGTATGCAAAAACAAAAACACACAGACACACAAACACACACTCACACACAAACATGTCCACACAGAGACACACACACACACACACACACACACACAGGTTCAGGACTAGCTCTTGGCTCATTGTGAAACATAAATAATGAACAATAATAATGATTGTTATTAATGATAGTGACTGGAAAGGCCGTCTGGTTAATTACAAACACACACTCACACACAAACATGTCCACACAGAGACACACACACACACACACACACATACACTCATTACATTAAACATCGCTGAGCCACACACTCATCTGTGGGCTATCTCCTATGCAAATAAACGATGGCTCACAGCCCTTTTCACCTCCAGCGACACACACTTCCTGGCACATTGGTATTATTTATTTATCCCAATAAATGAATACATCCTCAACATGCAAATCCTAAACCACACACCATTTCAAAAAAAAAAAAAAACGCAGCCAGGACTTTGGAAGTAAATAAAAATGGCACATCCAAACAATGCTATCTTTGTGAGCACCACACACTGTAAATCACACGCTCCCACAGAGACGACCCTTTGCTGTCAGTCAAAGGAGCAACAGACGTGTAGTGTCTTCCTCAGCAGTGCGGCTGAAGCCTCCGGTGTTATATCATTTAACTCCCACTCTCTGACATGATGCAGACCAGTGTTAAATGATGAACACTGCTGCTGATCAGTAAGATTACAATTAAAGTAACCCTGAACCTACAATTCAAGCTGACCACAGTATAACTACTACATACGAAGGCTTATTTATTTTAAGCCTCAATCTGTCCCTTTCCTAACTTAGAAGCTGCCAGAAACCATCATCTATGGGGTTTTACTTCTAATTCAAACCCAGATACCCCTAGCATAGTTCAGTTAACAACATTTCTTAACTGGGGCAATTTGGCCTGGCATGGGTTTGGTAGGCCTGTTCGTTAATCTACCCCTGAGGATACACAGCAGGTTGTAACCTCTCATCACAGCCTACCACTGTTTGCTGTTCCTATGTGTCCCATCAGGTGGTTGAGCTCAATAGGTATTACAACAAGTTGTGCTATAGTGTATTGTAATTTGGCAAACCAACTAGTGTCATTCTCATAAACGTTAATGACATTGCCTCAACTATATGGCGAGACATGCCAGTATGTCGTGCAATGGCAGCATTGTTGGTTAATGAAACCTCTTATGACATTATCTGAAGATGGATGGCATCAGGGAGTGGTGACTGGGCAACATTCTTTTAACGTGAGGTGGCAGATGGCCTTTGGATGCATATCAAGAATAGGTGACAACCTCTGAAGACTTTGGTATCACTGCACTTGTGATTGCGGGTAATGCTTGGCACAATAGGTATGTGTACCTGGGATACTAGTGATTAGCATTCACTAGCATTCAGTCAAGCTGTTTTCAGAAGGGCCTTTGTTTCGTACTCGTTTGTCGGCTAGACTATAAACTGGCAGGGGTAACTTAAAGGGCCCCAACACTGACATAGAGGCCCTCGTAGAAGACGATGACCAATATTGTGATTATCCATTGGAGCTCGGTGATATCATTTATTTAGGTATTTTTGGCCATCAATACCAAAGGAAAATAGACAGGAGGTAAGTGGGAAAGTGTGTTGGGAAATGGCCCAGGCTAGATTCGAACCTGAGTCCCCATGGGCAATTGTCCATTCATTCTATGGGTGCACTAACCACTGCAGCACAGCACCACCCATGTATGTATCACTTTTTTTTTTTACAGAGGTTCAAAATGTCTATGCTCCCTGTAATAACACTGAATAACATGCCCACAATATCTCTTTGATCTACAAGTCACACACATCCCCTGTGTCGTAACAGTCTTTCTAGGAAGTGTCTTGACATGACATGCGCAACAAAACGAGCATTCTCCTCCAATCAAACGTCCCTGTAAGGAGCTGGAAATATGGCTAGTCACCAGTGGCAGCTAGGCCCAAAGGCAGAGCAGTGGTGTGGGGTTCATGCGAGGGCCAGGGTGAGTAACGACCTCCACAAACCTCAACGAGGGAATTACCTGCCTTTTGTTGTGTATACCAACCTCCAGCCAGCCTCACTTTAGAGTTTGTGGCTGGGTAGTTACAGAGGCATGTGTTAAGCAGACTTGGCATTTAGGGCACATTTGATAACCCTGGCTCGCTTATGTTTGTGTGAGTGGGAGTGTTTATGTTTATGCCTGCGAGATCATTGTTGGCGACTTGGTCGGAGCGCTGCGTCGGTCGGTCACACAGTGAGCATCTCCAAGTCTCCGTCCCCTATTGGCCAGTCCTGGCCAGTCCCTGGTTCCCTCACTGACTTTCCGCCTCTTCCTGCTTCTTCTTGGAGTACATCACTCCATTACTCTCTCTCTCTCTCTCTCTCTCTGTCCTCTTCTTCTCTCTCTCTCTCTCTCTCTCTCTCTCTATCTCTCTCTCTCTCTCTCTGTCTGGCTTCTGTCCAGAAGGGCCGTGGGAAGATTCTTTAAAAAAAAAAAAAAAGACAACTGAAAACAACAAGAGAAAAAAAAAGTCTTTCTGGATAAGCCATTCATGCTAAATTTATCCATGCTGGAGTGAATGGCCAAAGGGGGACCTACAGTAGACTACAGGCCTCTTCCCCCTTTTTCACCCTTAGAGGAGAGGTGGGGGTGGGGGGTGAGGGGTGGGGCGCTGGGACAAACCCCCCACCCCTACTTTTCACATTACCACACTTTCACTGTATTTTTATTTATAGATTGGAGTGCATGGGACTCAAGGGCAGTTGAACATATCACACACACACATACGCCTTCAAGTGTCAAGGGATAGATAGAATTAGACAAACGGTAACCTTGGAGACACTTATGGGAAGGCCATATGTGCGAACTTGTTTGACGTCACACAGCCGATATGTGAAGTCCACGCTACTTCCTTTTTTTCTGGTAGAGGAAACGGGTGAAAGCATTATCAAACAGTCACACACAGCCATCAGACTGTTTATGTTCATTTTTAATGACAACTGTGAGAACAAGTACAGTGACTCCACAGAGGATCACAAGGATCAGAATTATAGTTGTTTCTGTTTCTATGTAGCCTGGTAGACTCTTTGACTTTGTTTGAATTCGTGCAAAGAATGTGGACATTCTCAATAGGCATGTGTTGACTTCCTGATAGGCAGATACTTTATGTGAACGTAAGAACTGTTGGACCTGCCTTCAACCAATCACAACTGCCCGAATCTAGCAAACATACTCAAACGTAATGCTTAAGTTCAACGTCATTGTTTTCAGCCCTCCTACTGAGCAACAGAACCTTCCTCTGTTCACTGATTGGTAGCATAAATATTCAGTAAAGGTCAACGAAGCCTTTGCAGTTTGTTGATGGAGTACTGTAGTAAAATAGAATATTGAGCAAAGGCTCCTCGGCAGCTATAGCCTGCCTAGTTTCTATGGACACCACACCAGGAATAAAGAAAACATCAGTGACTTGAGTGGTAGGAATAGGATATGTGTGTTCTTGTTCTGCACTCGTATGTTACATACTAAGGCATCAATCTATGTTTGATTTGTGTTGATGTGTCTGTGTGGTAATGCAAATTGCCTCTGAGGCACATTGAGGTTTTCTTTCAAAGTCAAAAGTGATGTAAGAAAAAACTATGTATGTAGCACAGATCAACCCGAAACATTGGCTTGGTGTGTTTTAGGGGGTCAATACAAACATGGCCTTAGCTTTTACTGCAGCTCCCCAAGTTAGTGACAGCCTGTCCCTTAACCCAGTGTATTGTCCAAGCCAGACCTGATGCATTTGATGTGCAAAGTTTCTGGAAGGGCACCATGTTCCCTGACCTGATAACCCAGTGGAGAAACCGTACATCCCAGCACTCCATCAGGCTTCCTTGAAGGAAAATTATTCTCTGGATGAGGTTCAGGACTAGCTCTGACTGGCTCATTGTGAAACATTAATAATGAACAATAATAATGATTGTTATTAATGATAGTGACTGGAAAGGCCGTCTGGTTAATTACAAACACACACAGACACACAGACACAAACACACACACACACACACACACACACACACACACACACACACACACACACACACACACACACACACACACACACACACACAGACTACATTCCATTTTAGTACTGGGCCTTGAACTTGGTTGCTTCAGAACCCAGTACATCTGTGCTGTCTCGCTAAGACTTTCATGCTTTCTTTCAGGTTTTCATGCCGTAGCATTTGTGCTCATTTATTTCATACCTTAAAACCACACCACAAATGGCAGCCAAGTTTTCTGGAGGACTGTCAATTATTTCTTTATATAAAACGTGTGGA
>CM059281.1:9620125-9622625 GCA_030347295.1 Setipinna tenuifilis
ACATTAAGCAGAAACAAGTGCACAGATTTTCTTTGGCTCTGCTTCTTAAAAAGAGAATGCTTTCACAAACTTTAAAATCAGTCCCTTTGGGAAGGTCTAGAGGTTTTCCATCCATCTTTAAAAAGAAAAAAAAACGTCTCTCTATTGAGCAGCCTTTGTAGATCCAGGTTGAGACAAAAAAAAGTGTCTACCTGGCGGTGAAATCATTGCTCTCTGTCTGTCAGACAGCCGGGAAGGGTCAAGATATCAACTGGGCTGCTTTCCCCTCCAGGAACCGACCCCCCCCCCCCCCTTTTATGAGTTCCACACACAGCCATTTTGGTTTTTTTATAGTTGTTAATTTAAATTCAAGATGGCTGCTGCTCGGGCGCACCAATTCCACATTATATGCGCGATTTGATGAGATTTCAAGAGAAGCGACCCAGCTGAGGTGCCAGTTGGAACGAGCATCCTGAGGGCAGTCTTTAACAGTCAATCACGCACGAGGCTCCATGATGGCCTCATATGAGGCCGCCCTGTGACACGGAGTGGATTTGTTGCACATGATTAATGGGCTTTTGCGTTTGGGGGTTGAGGCTGCTGCAAACTCAGCGCTGGGGCCTGTCCATCATTTAACAGCTACCCCACTACCCTTCACTTCTTGATGCCAGCCATCTGTTAAAGTTGAGAGGGCAGGTTTCCCAGAGGCAGTTTGCCTGCCATAATTGAGTAAGAGAGACAATTCGAAATGACACATTCACGAAGAAAAGCTTTTTGGAAAACCTATTTTGAACTTGGTTACACTTCTAGTGTTGCATGTAGGTGAACCGACGCATTCCTGCCGTCACGCTACACATCTGGTGACATGGCATACTGTATTCTGCTTATTCGCAAGAGGGGTTGCTCACACATCCTCTGGGCATATCATGCACCTGGGAACACCTGGACTACTATGACCATTCTGCCCATGAGATCCCATCCCAGCAACTTTAACTGCTCCCCACCATCAGAGTAGTTTCAGTCTTCAGATCATGGGACCACAACGAATCTCACCCCAATTCACACCTTGAGGAAGACTCATGTGACCCTTTGTCACGTGCTGAGAGGTGTGGCTTACAGGCTCCACCCCCAGTGATCCAGAGATTTAACTCCTGGTTCCCTACCATCATGCCAGAACTGAAGAAGCCTTTTGGATGAAAGGTGAAACATCTTTAAACTACTTAAGTCCAGTTGCTTACAACTTTGGGCCTTTGACTAACATGACATGGATGAATGAGAATCTTCACAGACATACGACTACTATGAATCTGACTCGTAGAGGGCCAATAACTCAGAGTTCTTTAATATACTGTAACTAATCAATGTTGATCAGCTTGAACACCAATAATCTGATGCAGATAAGACTAAAAGGCACAAACAGTGTTTAGAAGGTATCAACAGGGAATAGCTCAGCAGTAAGTTCACACCACCGTGTATCTGTTATGAGTGACGTTCACATGATGTAGATGTCGGGCTGTCATTTAGTTTAAAACAGTCATGCTATCCTCTGCCTAGGATGACAGTGTGACATCACATCAGTTCCAAATTAAATAGGTTCCAGTGTTTGCTCAGTACCCCAACCCGTTTAATCTCTCTCTCTCTCTCTCTTTCTCTTTCTCTCTCTGGGTGCAGTGACTGGAGGTGAAAATCCTGTAGTCTTTTTAAATTCTACTTTTTTCTCTGATGACATAGTACTCTATTCATGCTCATCTGATCCATAAACCTGCAATAGTGTTATTGGTTATGCCTCACCAAGCTAGATGGACAGATGGATGGATGCACGGATGGATGGATGGATGGATTGTTTGATGGATGGATGATTGGAATAAATGGAATAATTGTAAAAAAAAATGTAATTCCCTGCATATGTTCTGTTTTCCACCACAGAGCTGAGGTGTTATGCCTGCTTTAGCAAGCTTTGCAAGGATTGGACACTTTTTTGGCAGTAAGACAGCCCTCCACATGAGCAATTCAGTTATCTCCATTGTGTCTGTGCATACCGAAAAAATGTGTGTGGTCTTTGCGCTGGAATTACCGTCTCAAACAGTCGCTTTCCTCTAACTTGATGCCTTAAGCTTCATTAAATCTGTTTTTGTCTTCTCACAGTAAAAGACAAACAGGCAAACACATGCAGACAGGTTGTGGCAATACCCTTTCATTCCACATGTAAAAAGATTTTCTTAAAAATCCCTCTGGTCATACTCTAGGAGTATTCTTTTCTTTTCTCTTTGTATCTTTCTCTAGAGACTATCAGTGTGTCAATAATATGAACTACAAACAGTCCGTGTTAGGTAGATTAGGTGTTGCAGAGTGTAGAGTGCTGTGTGATATATAGAAATACTGTAACTTCACTGAACTTACCGTGACAGTTTGAGCTGAGACCAGTGTTTTAAACAGAGGTGACTGCTACTTCAATAGTATACTGTACTTTTAAAGAAGGGGTGAATGTACATGCACACACACACACACACACACACACACA
>CM059281.1:9637625-9647625 GCA_030347295.1 Setipinna tenuifilis
GGGCCCAGAATTTTCTAGCGGCACCCCTGACCTGAGACATCCATGCCTGTCAATGGGGTGACCAGATACCAACAGACCAAATGTGGGCTAAGCAGCACGTGTGTGTGTGTGTGTGTGTGTGTGTGTGTGTGTGTGTGTGTGTGTGTGTGTGTGTGTGGCACAATATGGGGCCTGCTTCTAATGTTGGGAGGTCATCTTAAGCTTTGGCTTGAATGTCTCTCTAACTGAATGAAAAACTTTGATCTCTTGCCCGTAGAACTGTAATCACTTATGTTCATACAAACGGACCATGATATTGCGTAAGAGAGGCGTTTAAAAGTGTCTCGTCTTCAGTTTGATTGAAAGCCATCACAGCCTCTTGATGTCTGCCTTCACTGATGCACTGATCTCAGTCACTGGATGCAAAGTAGTTGTATGAGCAAATTTTCTGGTCTTAACACAGTACTGCTATACTACAAAGGTACATTAGAGATGGTGCCACAATGACATAAGTGACTTGTGTTTCTGGGGAGATTTGAAAGAACACTTTCATATTTGTTTCTAAGCACGTAAAAAGAACTTGCACACCTCCTTTGGACGGGTGCGTCAGAGAGGGTCACCAAAGTAAACTCAAGTAAACAAACAAAGTAAACTCCCGCACATTCATGTCCCTATTTGCAGTCAGACGAATTTATTTTGCAACGTGTAGGTCAGATGACCATCATCAGGCAATTTTCTAATATATTGTAATTTTTTGTTTATAACCATTTCATAACAAATGATGTAGATAACAAAACTTAGGAACTTATTTCAATATGTCGGGCAAGGGACAAAAGGTCAGAAAGCTCACACAAGTGTCGCACAATCTAAAATAGGAATGCTGTTCGCCATAGATGCCACTGCTTTGTTACTGCTGGCAACAATTTTGCCCACTGCTGCCACTGTTCACAGTAAATGTCTGTCACATTTTCGCATTCTTTCAGTCTATCTCTTGTCTGAGAAGAAAAAGAAGCTGGAACTGACCATTTTTTGGACTAAACAACTTAAGTGTTAACACTAAGTGTTTGTTGTTTTGAGTATGTGTTTGCATGTGCGATAGAGAGCTGAGAGGAAAGGAAAGGGTTAAGCCCGAGAGTAATCCTCTCTGGGCCCGGCTGTGTCATCTCTTGTCTAAACATGACACAGCTCTGGCCAAGGAGCCAAGGCTTTTGTTGTCTTTTTCACACACGCAGACACACACACACACACACACAGACACACACACACACAGACACTTGTTCCTGAGGCCCTAGATGGGCTCAGTTCACTTGTTTGGCATTCTCTCTCTCTGCCCCTCCTCTGCCTCTTCTCCTCTCCTTCCCCTCTTCTCTCTCTCTCTCTGTCTCTCTCTCTCTGTCTCTCCCCCCCCCCTCTCTCGCTCTCGCTCTCTCACTATCTCTCTTTCTGTCTTTCTCTCTCTGTCACACATACACACAAATACACATAGGCATGAATAGACACACACAGACACACAGACACACAGACACACACACACACACACACACATAGACAAAAAAATGCATGTCCTGCCAATTGCACTTTTGGCTTACTTTGCGCTCAGGCAAACACAGCATATTGCAGCTTCTCTGTGGAAGTTAACAAATGTGTGCACTCTCTGACCACTGGCAGCCTCGGCAACCGCTTATGTCACTTTCCTAGAGACCAATCACAGCTTCGGCTCCCTCATTGTTCTAGTCAGAGATACAATTGTTGATGATGAGCTCTGTCTGCTAGCAATTAAGGGCCGATTTCAACATATAAACAACAGAAAGACTCCCTCGGAAGATTGCATCATTATTCTCTCTGTCTTTTTCCCTCTCTCTCTCTCTCTCTCTCTCTGTCTTCATCCCTTTCTCCCTATTCCTCTTTTTCTCACTCACTTACTAGCCCCCTGCTTCTCTATCCCTCTCTCTCTCTCTCTCTCACACACTCTCTCTCACACACACATACACACACACACACACACACACACACATACACGTTTCCATGCAGTTTTGTTGCCTCACTCTTTTGTATCTTCTTCAAGCCATTTACACAAACACAGGTGTTCTGTCTCTCTTGCCTGTCTCACAGTTGTTTGTCCATACAGGCACAGTGTTTTGGGTTATGTGGGTATATTGTTGAGGGGGGTTTGTTATACAATTGGTTGATATATTGTATTATGTTTTGAGCAAGACACAACACACTTTTCTTTTGTGTGTGAGTGTGTGTGTGTGTGTGTGTGCGCACTCTTTTGTGTGTATTTGTGTCAGTGCATGCACGCTTGTGTGTGTGTTTGAGTGTTGTTTGATGAGTGTGTTTGGTGTGTGTGTATGTGTGTGTGTGTGTGTGTGTGTGTGTGTGTGTGTGTGTGTGTGTTTGGGGTTCTGTGTGTTTTTTGTTTCACTCATGCCTACCATGCTAGACTGCACGGGGTACAAATTTGTCTTCAAAAGGTGTCAAGGAGATAATAACAAGGATCCACCATCCACATTGGTCCCCTGTGGACAGCAGGCATACCTCAGAGAGAGAGAGAGTGGAAATTTTCTGTGTAGAAGGAGTAGAATTATCTCAGGAGTTTTGTACAGTCCTAAAAGAGGATTTTTTTACATAATAAAGTCTCTATGGTGAACCTTCAAGTGCATTATGGGAAAAAAGGGTTCCCTTGTTGGTAAAGTTTCCACGTCTCACTGCAGCGGGGAAAAAAACTTCTATTCTTAGGCCATTTGACTCCTTAAACAGAAAAGGACTTCTCATACACAGTACCCCATGAGCATCATGATCATGCCATTTTTCCACATAATTCATACACATAGTTTTGCACTATGCTGCTTGTATTGACCTACAGTACCTTGAAACTGATCTGTATGATAGTTTATACAGTATAGTCACTTTATACTCTCTTCTCCCTGCTTCTTCCTTCTATACCTTATCTATCTATCTATCTATCTATCTATCTATCTATCTATCTATCTATCTATCTATCTATCTATCTATCTGTCTGTCTGTCTGTCTGTCCTTCTGTCTGTTTGTCCATCCGTCTACTTCAACAAAACATAATTTTTGCTCACGAGTAAACCTTATGGTAGAAACACTAAATGTAAATGATATAGTTTTTCTGCTGACCATGTTAAGTGTAAATAAATGGATGACCGTTTTATGCGAGTGTCCGACCACGACAGACACACTTTCGCAAACGCTGTGAGCTGGACGGTAGCCAGGGTGGTCTCGTGTTGTTCGAGCGGCGAGCTTTTAAGGGGCCGGGGTCCCTTACGCCCGCACGGTCTGGAAATGATTAAGGGGGGGTTTCATGTGTAACTAAGCCAGCGGCAATTAAAAGTAATTGAATTAAAATGTCACTTTTGTCTCACACAGTCAGATTAAAAAAAGGGGCCCAGCTGGAGCCCGTGCGATCTCTCCCTGACCTCGCCCGGATGTGTGTTAACCTCGTTAGCTTGATAACACACTATAACCATAAAAGCCAACAGCAGTTTTTATCAACACTAGCGAGCTATCTTCAGGGATAGTTATGCATTGTAGGAACCTTAAGAGAAAGTAATGAATAAGTAATAATTAATATTTTTTGTCTAATGTTGTGTCAAAGATGTGTGTTAATCTCATCAGTTTAATAGCACACCATAAAACCTAACAGCATTTCTTTAATCAACGCTAGCGTGCTATCTTCAGTAATAGTTATGCATTATAAGAAACTTCAGAGAAAGTAATGAATAAGTAATAATTAATATTTTTTCTCTAATTTTTTTGTGATAGCTCTCTCCCTGACATCACTGCATGTGTGTTAACCTCATCAGTTTAATAGCACACCATAAAATCTAACAGCAGTGTTTTAATGAACACTAGCGTGCCATCTTCAGGAATAGTTATTGCATTGTAAGAGCTTTAAGGGAAAGTAATGAATAAGTAATAATTAATTATTTTTGTCTAATGTTGTGTCATAGCTCTCTCCCTGACCTCACTGCATCTGTGTTAACCTCATCAGTTTAAGAGCACACCATAAAATCCAACAGCGGTTTTCATCAACAGTAGCGGGCTATCTTTAGGAATGTTTGTGTGTTAATGCATATAAGTCAAAGTCAAAGTCAGCTTTTATTGTCAAAACCCATATGTACAGGTTACACACACAGAATTTGAAATTGCAGCGCTCCCTAGGCCCACAGTGAACATTAAACATCTTTTAAACATGACAATAAAACATGATAACATCATGTTCAACAACAACAATATAAACATAGCAAAAAGTACAATGGTCTAGGGAAGTTCTGGTCTAGGGAACTCTGTAGAAGTTAAGTTTGTCTAAGAATGAGGTATTTTGTTATGTGTTTCAGTCAGCAAGCAGCAAGTCCTCACTCCACCACACTGTGTATCCATTTTTATTCGGCTGCTGCCAGCATACTGTCTAGTACAGGTCTTTCATCAGCACAAATAGGTTATCTTTGGGGAATATTTTCCTACGCAGTCCAGCCCCAGCCCCAGGCTCGAACCCGCAACCTCACAATAACTCCGGTTTGGGAGACAGACCTGTTACTAAGTGAGCTAAAAGCCCAGCTATTTTATTTACTAAGTCAATTAGACCTTATCCTTTTGAGGTATCCGAGGGAGGTTTTACTAATGTTCTAACGCCGAGCTGTGCTAGCTAGCATGCGTTAGAAATGCATACACGTCTGGGTTTTTTTTTTAATTAAGTATGTAGTTATGTGTTTTAGTGAGCAAGTATAATCCTCTACTCTATGTATCATTTTTATGAAGTCCCTGCCAAGCACACTGTCTGGTACACTGTGTTCTTTCGTTTTAATATGTTTTCCTGCAATTTGTTAAAATATTATAGACACGGTGCGAGAGCTACTAGGGTGCAGTTTTGAAGGGCAAGCTATTTTTCTCATTTTTTGCTCTCCATGACTAAAGAGCAATGAGGATCATATCTCAAGGGCTTCTTAGCTGTAATGGTTTCCATCTTGCAGATTGTCACTGACAATTTAAAATAATCTATTCTGCAGTAATTTCATCTCATCTTTATACACACACACACTCGCACGCGTATGCGACCGCACACACAGACACACGCATACACGCATGCCACACACACACAGATATTAAACAAATGCACACACACACACACACACACACACACACACACACACACACACACATATTAAACACACACAACCGCACACACACACACACACGGATATTAAACACACACACATGCACACACACACACACACACACACACATATTAAACACATACAACCACACACACACACACACACAGATATTAAACACACACAACCACACACACGCGCACACACACACACACAGTACAGTATATGGCTTAATAGAGTGGAACATCTTGTCCTTTTCCATCCTTCTCACTGAAGCCAACATTCTTCTTGCTTGGTTTCTGCACCCCCACTTTTTTTGGGGAGGGCGAGGTGGGGGGTGGGGAGGGCAAGGCAAGGGGGAGGGGGTGGGAGTGATTCACCCCTCTTCTCTTCTCTTCTCACAGTTTCTCCTCTCTCCCTCAACTCAATGTTCTCCACATGTCCACAGGTATGACTGCTGTGCTTGTGGGGTGCGGGTGGTGTGTGTGTGTGTGTGTGTGTGTGAGTGTGTGTGTGTGTGTGTGTGTGTGTGTGTGTGTGTCTGTGTGTCAGTGTGTGTGTGTGTGTGTGTGTATGTGAGTGTGTGGATGGTGGGGTTTGGGGGGTGGGGGGGGTTAAGAGGTGTGATGGAAAGTTTGGGGATGGAAGGTGGTGGCGTTAAGGAGAGGGGTGTGGGGGTGTGGGGAGGTGGGGGTGAGGCTTGCGTGTGGAGTCCGGCTGGAGCGCGGCAGGAGATGCCGTATATCTGCCAGAGTGGCGGCAGCGGGGTCAGCCGAGCGGGGGATTGGGGGTGGATGGAGGCGGCCCTGGATGGGGTTAGGTGTGTGTGTGTGTGCCTCTTTGTGTGGGTGTGTGCGTGTGTGTATGTGTCTACTTGTGTGTGTGTTTGTGTGTGTATGTGTCTACTTGTGTGTGTGTGTTTGACTCTTTGTGTGTGTGCGTCTATGTGTCTACTTGTGTGTGTGTGTGTGTATGTGTGTGTGTGTGTGTGTCGGCGTCTACTTGTGTGTGTGTGCGTCTCTTTGTGTGTGTTTGTGTGTGTGTGTGTGTATGTGTCTACTTGTCTGTGTGTGTGTGTGTAGGTGTCTACTTGTGTGTGTGTGTGTGTTTGTGTCTACTTGTGTGTGTGTGTGTGTGTTTGTGTGTGTGTGTGTGTATGTGTCTACTTGTGTGTGTGTGTGTTTGTGTCTACTTGTGTGTGTGTGTGTGTGTGTGTGTGTCTACTTGTGTGTGTGTCTGTTTGTGTGTGTGTGTGTGTGTGTGTATGTGTCTACTTGTGTGTGTGTGTGTGTGTGTGTGTCTGTTTGTGTGTGTTTGTCTGGAAGTTTCAACTGGAGGAGTGATGGCTGAATCATCAACTCTACCCCCCAATTATTCATTCAGCCGACCCCCACCCCCCTTCCTGACCTGCCTAATAGCCTACCATTGCTTTCATTAATGCCAGATTTTCCTAATAACATGACATTATCCTCTTCCCCCCTCCTCCTCCCCTCTCTGACTCCTCTCCTGTCTCTCCATCCCTCTGAGTCCCTCTGTCTCTCTATCTTTCTCTCTCTTTCTCCCCCCTCTCTCTCCCTCTCTCTCTATTTCTCTTCCTCTCTCTCAACCACGCCTCTCCCAGCAGTCAGTCATTCTGCCCTATTCTCCTTAAATAGGAAACACATTTTATGGGCCAAAGGAAGAAAGATGGTGATGGTGATGGTGGTGATGATGGTGGTGGTGGTGGTGGGTGGGGTTGGACGTTGTATCGGTTTCATTTAATTTGTTTGTTTATTTTGGGGGGTCTCTGGCATGCCGCTCTATGCTGGTTAGACCCCAGGGGTCCTCCATGCCTAAAACACACTCGTTACACTTAACACACTCCCCTTTATTTGGGTCAGTTATATACAGCCCTCTGGCATACACACACACACACACACACACACACACACACACACACAAACATACACACACAAGCTTATGTGCGCACACACAAACAGACACATATGCACACATATACACATACATACATATATTATATATACACAAAAACAAACATAACCAATAGCACACACACACACACACACACACATACACATATATATTATATACACACAAACACACACACGGTTCGAATCCTGATCAATCCTGATCAACCATTGCAAGTTTCCATCACTTTTAATTTAAAAAAATCGTGCTTAATACTGTTATTACTTTATTCATTTTGCTGTTTAATATCACTTCTCCTTTATACACCAGTTCACATTCCTCAACAATGAAATAAAAAAAGATAACAGTTGCACACACCCAGTGACACCCCACGCCTCCAGAATGTGGAACCAATGCTGTACATGTGTGTCTGACATGATGAAAGGAGACGTCACCACCTACCTGTCATCCCCTCTGTTAAAGTATGACGAAAACGCTGTGAGAACGCACTCGGAGAACTCTGTGAGAACGTTTGGGCCAGGAGGGAAAGGGTGCTGGACCTGATCATCTGACCCAGTGGGCGATTTTTTTGGGGGGGGGGGGGGTCACGGCATGAGGCTCTTACTACCCCCTTCACAGAATATCACAGAGGCACATCTCAATACTTTAGCCATGATGACGGCGCCCAGGGAGCAGTGTGTGTGGGGACGGTGATGGTCATTTTTGTATACCACAGATGATTCTGTAGACTCAGTTAAGATGTTCAATCAGGAGACAGGCTTTATTCTTTCAGTGATGCACATCAAGGGAGGGAAACAAGTTTCACGCTGGCGATTCACCTATATCTCTGAATTAATCAGAGATGTTCAAACAGTAAATACTCTTAGGTCAACAGGGGGTGTAACCCTTAGACCCACCCTAAATTAATCTGCATTAGACAACTGTATGTAACAACGGTACCATGCCCAGGCCACCTCAGTGGCACTACTGGGAGTTAGTGGATTACGTTAACCACCAAGCCACCACTGCCCCAAAAAGAGACAAAGGTTGAACTGAATTGAATTGGTTGAGCTTGAACTAAGGATTCTGTTCAATAAAAGCACACACTGAATACACTGTCTCAACCAAAAGATGTTGCATCTTTGTTTGAGTCCGGATATTCTTCCTACAGGAAATTACATTATACAAACATAGACTAGACTGCTTAATGTATCATACTGTGGATAGGTCAGTAATAACACTCAGTAATACAATATGGAACCTAACTAAGAAGTGATCTACTAGTATGGAACAACTCCAATGCCTCCTCCGGTGTGTCTCTAGACCCCTAAAGGGTTTCCTGTAGGGACGGTTCTCCTTCTACGTGGCTCTTAAATCTGGAACAGAAGTCCTGACGACCGTCACACAGGAGGACTCATGAGGAGAAGGTTGCATGGGGAGGCAGTATGAAATATGCCACAATTACAGTTTTATTCCACACTGACCGTTTTCACACACACACACACACACACACAAACACACACACACATACACACATATGTATATTATATGCACAAAAACACACACAACAAACACACAAACACACACACACACACACACACACACACACACACAGTCACAGTCACATATACACATGTATTCACATACACACATATTTTTTCGAGTAGATGAAGCAGCCATTAAAACCACTGTCCAGTTTAGGAGCGTGATAAATCAGTTCACAGAAAACAGGAAGAAAGGGCTGTAAATGGTGATGGGCCTTTAAAAAAACCTCAAAAGTAGAAGAAACAATAGTGTACTTGTGTGGATTAAGTGTTGCCAGCCAGTTCCCTTATAATGCAAAGCTTAGCATAATACAGGCAGAGATGGCTCTCGAAGCACCATATGTAAACCACATTACTCTCATTGAACGTGTGTGTGTGTGTGTGTGTGTGTGGTTGGGGGGGGGGGGGGGGGTGTGCATATGTGTGTGGAGAGAGAGAAATGTGGTACTTTCAAACTTGTATAATTGTGCATGTGTTTGTGTGTGTCGGTGTGTGTGTGTGAGAGAGAGAGAGAAAGACCGAGAGAGAAAGTGTGTGTGTGTATGTGTGTAAGAGAGAGAGAGAGAGAGAGAGAGAGAAAGAGAGAAAGTGTGGCCACTTTCAAATTAGTATACTTGTGTGTGTTTTGTGTGTGTATATGTGTGTGAGTGTGTGTGTGCATGCGTGTGAGTGAGTGAGTGAGTGCATGTGTGTGTGTGTGTGGTTGTTTGTACCTCCCTGGAAGGTCATAGAGGACGTTCACATAACAGGTAAGCCGTGTGGAAATTAAAAATTGCAAATTGAAACAGTGCTTTGTGAGGAGAGAAGCAGCCTTTCTCTCAGGTTAATAACACCTCATTTTAGAGTGGAAAGCTGTGGAGCCAAGCCTACCCCATTTTAACACATTGTTCTTGGCAAGACCTCTCCACAGCCCCTGGCCTGGAAAAACATGTGCAACACTCCACACACATGGACCTACACACACACACAGAGTGCACACACACACACACACACAGTGCACACACACAGTGCACACGCATGCACACACTGCACACACACACATACACATAATGCACACACATGGACACACATGCACACGCACACGCTGCGCACACATACACACACATACACACACACGCACACACACACACACACACACACACACACACACACACACACATACACACACACACACACGCACACATGCACCAATACAGCAAAAATATTTACTCAGCAGCAATTTTCTGAGGAATTTGGGATACTAATTAAAAGAATGTGTGGTGCTGAGCCACAAAGGCCTCTTTTCAGTCAGGCTTGGCAGCGAGCCATGGGCCAGGTCTCCACAGCCTGCCGAGAGGAAGACGAGGATCCTCTTCCTCATGAAGGAGAGCAGTGAGGAAGAAGAAGAAGAAGAAAGGCAGCCTCAAAAAGTGCGTCTTGATTCCTTTACTT
>CM059281.1:9652625-9745125 GCA_030347295.1 Setipinna tenuifilis
CATTTATATTTGCTTTTCCAGTTCAACTATTTGGTTCTGTTCTCTCCACATACATTCCCTGCATTGGTGTATACTATGTAGTGCTTACTGAGTTCATGTAGTATTTAGAATCAACACATTTGAGAGCAAAGGTGTCAATCCGGGTTTAGAAAGTGAAAATCCCGGACACGTTTTCCTTCTAACACAGGTGACTTCAATGAGTAGCTGATCTACCTGTATTGAGTGCTCATTACGATCAACTGATTTAGAGATAGTTGGGTCAAATTTGTGGCAGGGTTTTTACTTTCTGAACCCGGGATTGACACCTCTCTTAAGGAGTCATCTGAAGAGAACAAAATAAAAAGACTCAGTGGAAGTCAAATGTAATCCTTGATGCAACTTTAAAAGAACATTGGCGCAACGTTATCCTGCTACATGTTCTCAGTCGAAACACATGAAGGCACAAGCAGGCTCAGCATTTCAGTCAAATAAGAAACATCTCATGCCAATCTCCTGTGGAGAAATGTACTTTTCATGGGATAACTCTTGCCGAAGTTGATTTCAATCAGTGTTGCCAAGCTTTTTTTTTTTTCCAGACTCCACTGCTGAGAACATGTCTGAAATGCTCTGAAAAAAGTCCCAGACAGGAAAGAAACAAGCAAAAACAAAACAAAACAAAACAAAAAAAAACAAGAAGAAACTCCTAGTCAGTTTTCGTCGTTTGAACTTTTCATTGTCTGGTTGGTGGCAAGTGTGCAAGACAAGTTCTGTGGAGTTAGCCAAAAGCTTTCTTGAGCAACAAGCTGCTGGCGAAGTCGAAGAGAAGTCGAGCGGATCAACAATGCAGGGCGCAAGCCCAGGCCACAGGGCGACCCCTTTGTAAAGGGTTGTATCGGCGAAGTATCGCGCCGAGCAAAAAAAAGGGTCGGAGGAAATGAATGGCTTCCAAATTACAGCAAAGTACCCTAAATTAAGCTCACGGTCCCTCTTACTTTCTCTTTGTTGTTGTGTGTGTATGTTTGTAAGTGTGTGTGTGCGTGTGTGTGTGCGTGTGTGTGTGTGTGTGTGTGTGTGTGTGTGTGTGTGTGTTTGTGTGTGTCTATGTAAACAGTAAGTATGTGTATATGTGGTGTACCCTGTGTGTGTGTGTGTGTGCGTGTGATCTATGTTGATATGCTAGTCAGCTCAGAGAGTATGTGTGTTGTATTCACTCCTTTTTTTCAGCTTGTGTGTGAGAAGAGCCTTGGGGTTATTTTTAGACCACTGGTGGTCTCATGGTATAGTGCTTGACCGCCCAGTCCAGGCGGGAATGCAGGGCTTCAAAATGCAATAGTCTCTTGGAGCCTCCACATCTGTACAAATCAGACATCCATGTGTGTGTGTGTGTGTGTGTGTGTGTGTGTGTGTGTGGAGTTCAAATTTCATGCTAAGACTCTGTGTGGGGGGAGGGTTTTCCACTTTTTGTTTTTTATCTCGGATATGTCAGGGAAATGCTACAGTCACATTGCCCATGTAAAAGGACAACACTGTCATCATTATCATCATTCAACACAAACAAGGGCAAAAAATAATAATGAACAATACCAATGTCTTTTTTTTTTACAAAAAAGGGACAAACGTACACAAAGGCAACAAAGGAGGGAAGTAACCTTCACAAAAGTACGAATCACAGCAATGGCCCACACGCAAGACAGGGAAGAACGCGTCCTTGTCCCGTCTTTGTCATGTCTCAGCTTGTCTTTCACAGCAACCAATCTCCTTTTGAAGGATGGTGTCTCTCTTAAGGGAGTGGGGGTTTTGGGGACATGTTTAAAAAAAAAAGAAAAGGGTTGAACTTGAGCTGCAGCATGAAGCAAAACAAAACGGCATTACAAAAAAAAACTGTCTTGGTAGCTACATTTTCTGTACATTTCCTTATGCATTTCCTCTCCACCTACCCGGGAGAGAAAGAGAGAGAAAGAGAGAGAGAAAGTGACAGCGAGAAAAGGAATGAAGTCAGTTCATCTTGTTTCATTTTTTTTTTCTCCCCCATCAGTGCAACATTCTCAAACAGGAGCCAGAGGAGCGGAGACGAAAGAAAAGAAAATGGCTCATCGCCACGGCGAAGAGCGCAGCAGTCCTGGTGTGTCGTCCTGCCGTGTCGCATGCTGTCACACACGCACACACAGACTTCTGTGCATTTCCTGTTCCCTCCCTCTCTCTCCCCAACCCCAACCCCCCCCCTCCACCCTCTTCCCACACACATCCACCAACTCCCTCCAGCTCCTTCTCTCCCCTCTTTCGTCTTCACACTCCCTTCCCCATTCCTCCTCCCCCTGGCTCCCCCTTGACTCTCAGTCCTTGGGCCAGGGCCAATGTTACTGTCTTCCCAGCACACTCCCCATGTCTCCCCCCCGTCCAGCAACCATGATTGCAAAGTTTTACATCTTTGTGTTTTATGGGTATAAAAAAAAAATCATTACGATACAAGCCAGCCAGACATATGAGAATGCAACAAGAAAAGGCACCTTCATTTTCAAGAGCAAAAGGGATGAAAAAAAAAAACCTCTGTAGGCAATTGCACTTCCTTTCAATACTGGGTTATTTTTTGGCAAGCAAAAGTTTAGCTGGCTGGGTTTTTTGCTTGCTCTCGACAGTTAGCAGTTAGTCGTCAGCGTGCCCATTGTAGGGGGAGAAGGGAGTATAGGTTCAAAGCCAGAGCGCCCACTATGGGCTGGAGGTCTGAACTGCAGTCTGAGTCATGGAAGTGACCGAGCTGGAAGCTGTCTCTTTTTTTATTTCCAGCTTAGAAGTATGAAGGTTTCAGGCTGGCCAAGTTGTTGTTGGTGTTGCCCTGTCCTCCTTGCACGAGCAGCGCCTCGTACTCTATGCCGTTTGGCGTCTGCGGTGGGCACGGCGTGATCTCCGGCTGCTTTTGTGGAGACACGCCGCCGTTCTCGAGGCAGGTCTTGACCCCCTCCAGCTCCAGAGGCGTGGGCTCCTCTGCGTCCAGCTCCACATGAGCCTTGGCCTGCTTCCTCCTGCGAAGGAACCGGATGACCAGCACGCAGGCCATCACCACCATCACCAGAGCCAGGCCGGCCAGGGCCAGCACGAGGGAGGAGACCACCGGCCCCTCGGTGTGCGGTGGTGCCGACACCAGGACCGGCGAGCCGGCAGTCCTCGCCTCTGTGCAGGTTTCCGTGTCGGTCTCCCCGAAGTTGCTGGCGCAGACCAGGTAGGTGCTGTTGGGTCTCAGGCCCCGCAGAGTGTACTCGGGATACGAGACCGGGATGCTCAGGTGCAGGGGCCGCTGGTCGGGCCCCGAGAGGTTGCGGTAGGTGAGGCGGATGCCGCGGATGTGCGGCCTCGTCTCGATGTAGCGGTGCAGGTCGATGAGGATGGACGTGCTGGTCACCATCCGCAAGCTGATGTGCGGCTCCGGAGTGGCCGCCGTAATGACCGCTATCCTCGGCGAAGAGGGTAAAGACGGCGACTCCTCGAGGTTCTCGCAATAGAGCCCTGTGGTGTCAGAGGGACACAAACACTCCACCTGCCCCTGCTGGTTGAACTTGCACGTGCCCCCGTTCAGGCAGATGGTGGAGGGGCACATGAGTTCCTCGTGGTCTTCTTCGGCACTGCTGGGCGAAGGGTGGGGGGGACCGTGACCGTCCTCCTCCAGGGAAGGGGTGAGATAGCTGGGAGGGGCAGGGGTGGTGGTCCCCACCCGGGCTGTGGGGGACGGAGGGGCCAGAGTGCTGCTGACCACGGGTGGGCGGGTTGCCACCGTGGTGGTGACGGGGCAGCCGAAATCCTTGTGGTCCAGCTCCACCAGAACCCTCCCGGCGTTACTGGGTGGGAAGTGGCACCGGGTCTCCTCCTTGCGGCCCAGCTCCACCTTATGGCTCCGCAGCCAGGAGGGGAACCAGGCGAGCGGGCACAGGCAGTTGAAGGGGTTTTCCGCGGCCGTCAGGTCGTGCAGTCTGGGGAAGAGCTGGAAGAAGCCCTCGGGAAAGCCCTGGAGGTTGAGGTGGCTGAGGTCAAGCTGTTGGAGCGAACCCAGATTCTCAAAGTCCTCCTTCACCAGCTGTCCCAGCTGGTTGGAGGCCAAGCTGAGGCTGATCAGCCCCCGCGCAGACTTCAGGGCCGGGGGCATGGCCGACAGCTGGTTCTGGGACAGGTCCAAGTCGTGGAGGTTGGTCAGGGAGCTCATCAGCTCCTCGTCCAGGTCGGTCAGGCCGAGGCCGGCCATCTTGAGGGACTCCAGGTTGGGGCTCTGGAGGTGTGCAGCGCCGGGCGGCTGGATGCGGTTGTGGCTGATGTCCAGGAGGAGGAGCTTGGGCAGGCGGATAGGGGGCAGGACGGTGAAGGCATTCAGCTGGAGCTTGAGCTCCAGAAGCTTCTCCAGGCCCTCGAAGGTGGCCGGGTGGATGCTCTGGATGCGGTTGTTGAAGAGGTAGAGCCTCTCCAGCGCCACCAGCCCCGAGAAGCTGCGCTCGGACACATGCGCGATGTGATTCGCCGACAGGTCCAGGTTGCGGAGAGAGGAGAGGTGCCCGAACACGCCGTCCGGAAGGTCCACCAGCTCATTCTGACTCAGGTCCAGCGATTCGAGGCCCTCGAGGCCCGCGAAGTCGTCCTCGGACAGGATCTCGATGTCGTTCTGGAAGACGTAGAGATACTTGGCGGATGCAGGGATGGAGCTGGGCATGTGACTGGACCGCCGTTCCATGCAGAAGATACTGTCGCCAGGCATGCATGTGCAGCTCTCCGGACACTCGCTGCCACGAGCCGAGGACGGCAGGAGGAACAGCAGCAGGAGAAGCGGCCATGATGGAGCGGAGAACCACATCCTGTCCAGTCTGTCCCCTCCCACACTGACTGACTGTCCTGGTGTCCTGCAGGAACACAGAACAGAGAGAGAGAGGGAGAGCTCAGAGATTAGGCTGATTACCATGATAATACATGGAGATTGTAAAAAAAACTGTTATTGTGTGAATTCAGGCTGCTAATATATACAAATAAATGGATAAATCAATGAATCAATGAATCAGTGAAGCAGAGAGAGGTGCCAGCCTTCTTATACATTTTTAAGATTTATTAATTCTCACAAGTTTTTATTTTGAATCACAGTTAGCAATGACATAAAATATTTCCACACAAACCATGAACCATGGTATGAACCAAGAAATCTTCTGTTGTATTTTCAAACCACTTTGGTATGTTCTGTATGTGAAGCTGCATTGCCAACTGAAAAGCCACCCACACCATACTACATAAATGAATGTGCAGTTTTTGCCAGGGTGTCCTGAAAGAGTCTGTACAAATATTCGGCTAGTTCCTATTGTTGCAGGTTTCCATTTACACTTAAGAGAAGAGTTACGGAGCCTCTTGCACAAACAGTATGTTTTTTTTTCCATTCCGTGTGGTTGCTACAGACACGGGTTTGACATTTGTGAAGGCTTGGCAGGGTGCTCGGACGAACTCCTGGTCACCTGCCCAGTAAAACACGGTTGTTCGGCCGTGCTGGACTGCGCCTGTTTTTGTGTGCTATACTCTCTCTCTCTCTCTCTCTGTCTCTCTCTTTCTCTTTCTCTCTTGCTCTCTCTCTCTCTCTCTGTATCTCTCTCTCTCTCTCTCTCTTTGTCTTACGCACAGCGTCGATGGGTGCCCTGGAGGCGAGCCCACCCATGTGCTCAGAGGCGTCCCCAAACTCTGGGCGAGAGTGGCGTGTGGCGCCCCTGGCTCGGTACCTACACAAACAGTGACGGCCTATTCCATACAAACATGCCTGTGCAAATACACACACACACACACACACACACACACACACACACACTTACACACGTAGACTCTTCCACACACGCACACACACACACAGTCTCACCTACCCAGCCACATGCGAAGCACGGATACCACACACGACCGTAAGCCCTCTGGCTCCATGTGCAGCTCATAAGAGCGGCTGAAGTGAGACAAATAAACAGGCCAGGCAGGACGGGTGTCCGGCCTACTTTCCCACCTTCGGCCCCACACACACACAGACACACACACACACACACACAGTGCCTGTGTCTAGATATATGTGCAAATGCTTGAAGGATAACATGAGATTATGTGTGTGTATGTGTGTGATTAAATGTGTGTGTGTGTGTGTGTGTGTGTCTGTGTGTGTGTATGTGTGTGTGTCTGTGTGTGTGTGTGTCTGTGTGCGTCTGTGTGTGTGTGTGTGTGTGTGTGTCTGTGTGTGTGTGTATGTGTGTCTGTGTGTGTGTGTGTCTCTGAGCCAGCCAGCCAGTGAGTGAGTGAAGGAGTGAGCGTTGACTCTTGAACTGATATCACAAATCTCCCCCTTAAAACCTTGAGCGGCGTTTAGGGCATAAAAAACAAATTCTGCCTAAATCACAGGATAACGCGAAGCGAGAGAGTGAGTACCGCAAAACCAGAACGAAAGAAAAAAAAGGATGAAAGAAAGAAAGAAAGAAAAGTCCGGAGTGTGCGGTCTGTGGGCATCATACCATGTCTTCATTGTACTCCGAAAGAAAAAAGAGAAAGAAAAAAAAGACAAAAGACAAAAGTGTCTGGTGTTGCCTTTCTTTGGTGAGTGTGCTATGAGGGTGGGGGGGGGGGGGTGTGAAGCCCTTGCACTGCACACATCCTTTTGTAAGTCGGTGCAGGGGGGTGGGGTGGGGTGAACATCAAAAAGCACATGTCAACATCTCTGACCACTGGTTACCCCCTTCTGCGTTGGGATGACATCATTTGGCATGACATATCGCTTTCCACTGCGCTGGATCTTACTGCTTTTCACGGCCGGGATATCCACCGAGATAAGACCCTCTTCCAAAAAAAAAAAAAAGAAAAGAAAAAAAAAACTGCCTAAAAGAGGTATGGTTGTGAGATTTACGGTCATACTTTGTTGAAGGAGGTTTTGGGACCATGAACATATGGTTCAACTCATCACACGTGTCTTCAATTTCAGTCCAGTCCACCTTTCTTCACCCAACCCCACAAACTGACACACACACACACACACACACACACTCATCCATCCCCATAATAACGTTAAAACCGAAGAAAAGTTTGTTGATTTCCAGCATTCTGCAACATGTCCATACCCCAGATGCATCAGTGCTCTCGACATATTCATGCTTTACTGCGCAGTAATTCCATACATGTGTTATCACTTCTGGCTAAATCTCTCCGAACAGAGCCACAGACACGGTGGATCATTTTCATGGGGTTATTTGGTCGGCTGAGCTGTCACATTCCCTAACATACGGTATGCCTTGCGCGCAGACCCGCTCTTATTTGTTTCTTGGCAGCCACGCGGCGGCATCTCATTATAGCATTCCCGAGCATAATTTGCCTCATATCTCTCATTTTGAGGGACCTGCTGTAATTCAAAAAACACTTTTTATGACAACTGCACCATTTCAGAGTATTAAGGAGCGGTACAAAAAAGGCTTGTTGTGGTTGTTGTTGTTGTGTGTGTGTGGGTGGAATTCATCTAGATTGGAGTTTATAACACAGATGGAAATACAGTCAGTGGAAATTGTCATACAAATGTCTTCTGAGTATTTTTTTTATGGTTGCCACATGTCACCAGGGCAAATCATATGCACCATACTGAAATAAAAACATACCTGTTTCGGCTCTGGACCATCGTCAGGAACTACATGCTGACTACATGCCTAGGGCCAAAATGCATACGTGTCTCTGTGGGCACTCCACTTACAAAAATACAAGAGTGTGTTTTTTTTCTAGTATGCTTAAGACGCCGTTTATTTGACAGTGGTGCGTGCCTCTCTTTAATTCACAAATCATATGTCCACACCCCCACCCCCACCCCCACCCCACCCCCAGGCCTACTAGTCCTGTACGGGTCCTGGCTTCTGCCCCCTCCGCCAACTCCCTTGCTTCCTCTGGGCCCTCTCTCCTCTTGACCTCCTGTCAGCCTGTGGTCCCACATATTGCAACCTCCACCCTAACCCCCCCCCCCCCAGGCCTCACTTGCTCTACACCTCCTCAACGCTTACACCCTCAGACGCAGAGGGGGGGGGGGGGGGGGGGGGGGAACGACAGAGAAAAACACACGACTTTATTCCAGTCACCCCCTCCTCCCTCAAACCCCCACCACCCCCCACCACCCCCCCCCCCAACCCCCCTCACTCAGGGTGGAAGCTGGCCTGAAATCTGATCCCCTTTTTCATTAAAGCGGGCGACAGCTCCTCTCCCTCCTTCCTCCTCTTTTCTCCTCTCCACTTCTCTCCTCTCCTCTCCTTTCCTTTGCTCTGCTCTGCTCTGCTCTGCCCATCCACTCCTCTCCTCTCCTCACCCACCCAGTCCTCCCCTCCTGGCCAGAGCCTGATCCCGCCGGCATGGCTGGAATTCGCAATAACCCTAAAAATTCATCTTCATCACAGGAAGGCAGGAGGAGGCCAACACTGGGGTCACAGCTGAGAGAGGGAGAGAGAGAGAGGAAAGGAGGGAGGGGGAGAGGGAAGGAGGGAAGGAGGGAAGGAGGGAGAAAGGGTGGAAGGACGAATGCAGGCAAGGGGTAGGATGAAGATGTATGGTAGGTATGAGAGACGCTTTTTGAACTTTTCTCTTCTCAAAGGAAACAGACTCAAACAACAAGTAAGATGTCGAATTTACTGGCATCTCCGGAGAGATTATAAAGTATCCTTTCAATTATAAGCCACTGTAGTCTGAACTTTCAAAAAAAAAAAAACATTGTTTAGAATTGAATAGCCAAACAGTCAACAGTCATCTGGCCAACTGGTTCTTGTGGCCTAACCTTGTTAAATCAAATTAATTGGCTGTTGACAGCACGCACAAGCACTCACAAAGCCATCCCAACATTCCACTGCATCACATAAGGATGTGACCTCATAGAACCTTTTGCTCTAATACCTCATTTTCCCTCCATTGTCCCTCCTCTCTCTCTCTCTATTGACAGACAACCGCAGTGCCAAACTGGTTTGGTGTTGCTGCTGTCAGGTAGGCTAAGTCATGTGGTAACTGTTTGACATCCAAAAGTAACCCCATAAGCACATAAGAATAGCTAGTGTCACGCAGTTAGCCAAAAGTGCTCGCAGGCATAGCGTAGCTAATCCATGCTCAATGCTCTAGTCCTTCTTTGGAGCCCGGGACTGGTCCTTGGCTAAAGGGTGGGTGGTGTTGGTGTGTGTGTGTGTGTGTGTGTGTGTGTGTGTGTGTGTGTGTGTGTGTGTGTGTGTGTGTGTGTGTGCGCGTGTGGGGGTGGGTGTGGGTGGGTGGTGTGTGTCTGTATGTGTGTGTGTGTGTGTAAGAGAGAGGTGTATGTGTGTGTGTGGGTGGTGTGTGCATTTGTGAGATGTGTCTGTGTGTGCGTGTGTGTGTGTGGGTGTGTGTCTGTGTGTGTGGGTAGATGTGTGTCTGTGCATGTGTGTGTGTGAGAGACAGAGGTGTGTGCGTGTGTGTGTGTGTGTGTGTGTGTGTGTGTGTGTGTGTGTGTGGATTGTGAGTTCGCAGGATAAACAGGTAAGGGCACACACACTGTAAGCGGGCGGACGTGCGCACACGCTGTATGTGTGGCTGGGTGTCGTGTGACTGCAAAAACAGATCCGATGCTCTGCCCCAAGAAACCACAAATCTCTGGGGCTGCAGCAAAACATCATTACAGACTAATGAAATATGTATCAATAAACCTCCCTTATCTCCATCCAAACTCCATATTCCATCTCTCTCTTTCTTTTGCTCTTTCTTCTCCTTCTTTTCTCTCTCTCTCTCTCCCCTTTCTTTCCCTCCCTTTGTCTGTGTCTGTATATCTTACTACTCTCTCTCAGCCTCTCTCTTTTTCTGACCTTTTATTCAGATGTTGGCCAATCTGACTGTACGCTTTGGCTTGCCAACATGAACATGGTGAACGAATGCCCAGAAGTTATGAAATCCCGAAAAAATAATAATAATGTCCATCTGTACCCTGCTTATTAGGCCTTGCTGTTCTTTCTCAGAAAAATTCTTCTCCCCAAAATCATTTGGCTTTGAATGTTAAGCCACGGAGCGCGGGATCAAATGGGCAAAAGGGTGGGAGGGATGAGGGGAAGGAATGAGAGGCTTACGGCCAAATTTCCCCCCCCCCCATATTATTTGCTTTGGTCTCTCTCCCTCTCTGTCTCTCTCTCTCTCTCTCTTTCTCTCCTTCTCTCTTCCCCTTGTTCTCTGTTCTCTTTCCTTCTCTCCCTCTGGTCCTGTCTCTCTCCCTTTCTCTGTCTCTCCTTCTTTGTCACACTGTCTTTTTCTCTCACTCTCTCCCTCCATCCCTAAGTATCTCTCCTTTTGTCACTCTCTCTTCCTGTCTTTCTCCCTCTATCTGTCTCTGTCTCCCACTTTCTCTCTTTCTCCCCCCCCTCTTTCGTTCATTCTGTCTCTGTCTCTGTCTTTCTCCATTTCTCTTACTCCTTGTCTCAGACACCCTATTAGCATGTTAAAAACAGATGACTTTTTACTGTAAATTGTGAAAACAATAGTTTTCTCAATGTGTCATGGCTCTTCCTCAACTAACTGCCGTTTGAGGTTAATCTGCTACATTGCATTTCCGGAGCTGGATCAAAAAAATGCACAAAATAAATAAAAACACAAACTGTGCTTGACATCATCAAATACTACTGCTTTAAAGAAAACATGGCTACAACCAGTAACACAAGGAGCACCACGTAAAGTTAATGGGCAAAGAATAAATGCTGGCAGACAGGTTTGGCCAGTGTCAGTCCACTACAGTAGCTACTGCTGCTTTAACTTTATTTGACCACACCTTCTTTGGAAGTGACAGTCCCTGTGTTAACACATTGCACAGATGTGGTAATACACTAACATCACACACCAGTTTTTATTGGTACTGTACAGTCACAGCAACACAGATTAAAGATTCTGAATATGTGCTCATATCATAATATAACACGGCAACCAGATCAATCAATCCTAAAATATAAGTGAGGATATCCTTAATGCCTTTGTGTTCTTTAGATTGTTGTAACACTATGTGGGATTTTTTAGAAACTCGTGGTAAGGAGCACTAGGCAACATGCCTGAAAAATGTTGTACAATGTTGTAGAAAACATTTTGCATGACACATGTTCCCTTGCCACTGCCATCTGCTGCTTATTGTAGATGACTGCTGGATACTGACAGATTTGTTGCCTAATTGGGATGTTCGAATTTGAGCCTAGTTTATCATTCGCCTGAAGGCGGAAACTCATCCCGACCTCCCAGTGAAATTATTTAATCCCTTTTGAATGCGTCTCAGTGTTTTATATATTCTCCAACAAAATAAAAAAGACAAGCTAGTAATTCCCCTTCCCTTTTTCAATGCACATTAGATGTTTGACTTGACTTAAACACAACTACATTTAAGCCAAGCCAAGTCATTCTGTACAGGCCACATAGTTTGGAGATTAATCGTAAAAAGCTCATCTTCTTTACTCCTACCATAATTACAGTCCTGTAATTGCAGTCGACTGCAAAAACCACTAGATCATACGCATATATGTAGAAGTTCTTCAATTTCAAAACCAAAAGGGTAAGTGACTCATGCCAGCAGATTGTTGCTTGTTTGTTGAAGCCTCTGGCTACGGTGTTGTTTTTTGTGTCTTCCACTTGGCAAGTAGCCTTTCAGATGTTGAAATACCAATTAAGCTTAAGCAATATATAAAATTGAAATCAAAGATGGGAACTTTTAAACAATTCACCCCTTTTTCCAGCTCCACCACTTCAAAAGGGGTTGCCGCAAAGCACAACAAAGTGTCCCAAAATGCTGTCGTGTGCTGGGTAACACCACTAAGTGCCTTAAAGTCGGCACAGATTAATGCCTAAGAACACCACAAGGAGGTAATTAAATACAGAAAGACGCTGCTGAAACACCGCATCAATCACAATACTGCATTGAAAGACAGTATCATTTTCAGTAAGCAAAGCAGAGGTTGTGGGTTTTAGAGAAACGTACTACTTTTTTGTACAACGCTTGCGTTGGACTGGAATATGAATATGGGACGTGAATATGCATTTTAAGAATTATTTGCCATAAAATGACCTCACCCACTGTGAAACTGAGTTTCCGTGTCATAGCACCGATCTGACTCCAGGGGCCAAACCTCAGCAATACAGCAGAAATCTCTCCCAAAGCCCTCTTGCGTTCACTCTACCCACAAAAGTTTAACCCACAGCTCTGGCAGATGTCATCAACAACAAATGAATGAGCTAAACTCTACTCAGCTCAGTGGGCTTCAGTAGTACAAGCCTAAACAACAAGACATGCAAGGCCGTTTGCAAGTGTGTCTCTGAGGCCACAAGCTTAGACGGGTTTCGCGACAGACGGTTGGCCTCGGAGCTGCTGGTTGGTTACAGGGCTGGTTGGTCGGCCCACCGGCATGTACCAGAAGTCAGCAGTAATCCTGCAAGCCGCTCTGAACCCGACACTGGTGGCGATAAAAACCCGACCCTGTGGGTGGCAGGGAGAGCTCCCCGCGGAGCAAGAGAGCGAAGCAGAGCAGAGAAGCGGCCCCAGTCGCCCCCAGTCAGCTCCCGGCCCACGGCACGCTGTGTGTGTGTGTGTGTGTGTGTGGGTGTGTGTGTGTGTGTGTGTGATACACAACACCGACTGTAGCGGAATGCATCAGTGAATGTAAAGTGCAACGCAAACATGCACCCGACACACACACACACACACACACAGATACACACACACACGCACACGCACGTACACACGCACACACACACAGACATGGCAATTAGATCCTGTGACTCCACAGAAAGGGCCTTATTCACCAGAGGCCCACCGTTGGCATTCAAAGCCAAGCCACAAAGCTACTTCCTGTTGGAAAAAAAAACTGACCCTTTACCCCTCATTAGTGTCTACCCACCCCCCCCACCCCCCCAACCCCCCACTTGAGCCTCAACACACAGACCTGCAGACACACACCAAAAGAAATCCCCCCCCCCCGCCCTTCCTTCATACACACAAACACAAAAGCCGCTTACTAAGCAGGCTAGTTGCCGGCACACGTGAAAAGAGACACTTAACCCCCCCCCCACACCACTCGCCAACCTCCCCACCCCCCTCCCCCCATCCCCCACCCCAGTCTGGGGCCGGGGGGAGAAACACGGGGCTAGAGTTACACTCCCTTGTGTGGCTCGGAGCTGAGCGCACGCGTGGATATGTGTGGTACAGCTGGACTACAAAGACATTTGGGGGTGGGGGTGGGGGTGGGGGTGAGGGGTGGAGGGGGGGGGGGGCACACTTCAGTGCTCACTTACACTGTAAAGCCTTACGGCTAAACGGCACACGTTTGTGGGCTTATCAGAGACATACTGTAGACAGAGGGAGAGAGAGAGAGAGAGAGAGAGAGAGAGAGAGAGAGAGAGAGAGAGAGAGAGAGAACTATATGCTCATGCATGTTTTGTGTGCTGTCTTTTGGCTTTTTAGAGAGATAGAGAGAGTGAGGGGCTGAGAGAGAGAGGGAGAGAGAGAGAGAGAGAGAGAGAGAGAGAGAGAGAGAGAAAGAGAGAGAGAGAAAGACTGTGTCTGTGTATCTGTGTCTGTGAATTTCTACATGTACATTAGAGCATGTCCATACTCATGCCAGAACATTTGTGTAAGTGATGCGTATTTAAGCTCTGTGATCCATGTATTTTTTTAAATTTATGAATTTACTGACGTATGTGCATGTGTGTCTGTACCTGTGTCTGTGTGTGACTGCGTGTCTGCTTATGCCATTGCAAGCCAATAAGTTAAAGTTGTATTCAATGTGGGTGACTCTTAAGTCTGTGCTTACCCCATCAATAAACTAAACCCCCACAGGCAAACACACACACACCCACACACAAACTCAAAGACACACACACACACACACACACACACACACACACACGGATGCACACACACCCAAAAACACTCAGAAAGAAAGACACACAGACACACACACAGACTTACACACACACACACACGCACACCCACACACACACACACAAACGTGCAGACACATATGCACACACACAACATATGCACACCCACACACACAAACACACATACCCACAAACACACATACACACACACACACACACACATACTGGAGTAACTGGAGCCTTGTGCAAACACACGGGCGTATCTGCGTGTTGATCTAGCTGCACACAGCCCTGCTCTTTGTTTGTCATAGAAGCCCCTCAACCGCCGTCTGTCCTTCTGTCCATCCGTCCGTCCGTCTGTCTGTGGCACCTCCTTCTATGGCCACTGCCCGATGTGTGATGGGGCAACTCTCAAATCACCCTACCCCACTCCCGTTTCCACCCTAACCCTAACCCACCCCCCTACATGTCAGCTAGCATAACAAGTGTCTTTGTGTGTGTGTGTGTGTGTGTGTGTGTGTGTGTGTGTGTGTGTGTGTGTGTGTGCAAGCTCTTCATTTTAACATTATCTGTGTATGGTTGTGTGTATATTGCCTGTGTTTCTCCTGAGACACATTTGACACAATTGTTGCCCTTCTTTACCCTCTCTCTTGTTTTGTCTCTTTCTCTCTCTCTCTCTCTCTCTCTCTCTCTCTCTCTCTCTGTGCTCTTCATCTTATCTGCCCCTGTGTATGGTTGTGTGTCTGTGCCTGGTTGTGTGTCTGTGCCTGTGTGTCTCTCCTGGGCTCAGGCAGAGTTGTTGCCCTTTTTAACCTTCTCTCTCCTTCTCCCTCTCTCTCTCTCTCTCACACACACACACACACACACACACACACACACACACACACAAAACACACACACAGCCCCTCGTTATCAGATAAAGCTCTGAGCATGATTCATTCACATGAGCCTATGGCTGAAGGTGACGAAAGCTGTGAGGGGCCCCACTCTGCCCTCAACCCACCCTCACCCTACCCTACCCCACCCCTCTCCGCTCCTCTCCTCTCCTCTGCCCTCACCTCCTCTCCCCTCCTCTCCCCTCCTCTCCTCTCCCCTCCCCCCTCATCGCCTTCTCAGCTCTCCTTCAGAAGATTCAAAACAACACCTACAAAGACTGACTGTAAGCCTGAACTCACCACCATATTTGAAGTAGATTTTATACTGTTTGTATGAGTAACCTGTGCGTATGTTAGTTTTCATACACTCTAAAAAAATAATGGGGCTCATCAATGTACCGGCTCATCAATGCCATAGAAGAACCTTCACTCTCCATGGAACCATGCAGAGATGTTTAAAGAACCATTTAAGCACCTTAATTTTTGTGTGTGTATGTGAAAGGTACTTCACATTGGAAATGGTTCTTCAGAGCTTCAGATCATAATGGGCTAAGTTATGTCATATTGGCGTCAATTGGTTCTTTAAAGAGCTGTTTGCCTTGACACTTCTTTGAAGCACTGAAAAAGGTTCTTCTATGGCATCTCTCTGAAGAACCATCATTTGTAGTCCAGTGTAGTCCAGTGTTTCTCCTCTATGTCTTCAGCAGTTGTACACCACTGCTGCTCAAATGATGAACACTGCTGCTGCTGGTCAGTAGGATCATGATCGAAGTAATGCTTAAAGCATTTGCACGCTGTGTAAGCAGTACAACCGAGGACTTATTTTGTCCATGTCTTTACTCAGCAACAAGTACTGACAACATCACAGAACTGACAGCACTACTGCTACAACAACATTTTAGGGGGAAACACTGCCGTAATTATTGTATTAACCCCATCCCCAACCCACCCCACCCCCTCCCCCACTTCCCCTCTTATATTCTTCTCTGCACTCTTTCAGAAGACTCAAAACAAACCTACAAAGACCGACTGTTAGTCTAATTCACCACCACAGTTAGAGTACATTTTAAATATAAAAGTAACCTGTGCGTATGTTAGGTATCACAGTAATTATTGTATTATGTCGACACGTAACTTGGGCATACCACATTTTATCAAAGCAATGACTGTATTGTATATACATGTACCTTGTGCACGATAGCAATTAAAGTAATTACTGTTTTTAGAGTTGCTCCTTACTGAAGTGGGTTACCAGTATATCAAAGGTATACGTGTTCAAATATGTGTTGTTGGTTAAGTCAGTCTTGCCCTTTAACACTGTGCCATCCGGTATATGTTGTCAGTGGATCCGTCAGCCAACAAACTGTGCACAAAAAAACTTGTAGTTGATGGTCACACTCCAAAACGTTCTTCCTAATCAATTATTTTTATTTATTTCATTTGTATATTGAGCATATTTTTATGAACTATTTATCGAGTATTACTGTATCTTTTTTTTCATTTCAGCAGACAGTGTCAACAAATGTTTCGACCTTGCAACCTTTTGTCAGTATACTTCACATTATTTGTTTACTTTTTCCCAACTGAGTGACAGTTGAATTTTTCTGTTAGTTATTGACTGACAGTGGGATGTGTTTTTTTTTATTCCCAATTGCCTTACAATTGACTGGAGACATTTCCTATTGCTGTAAATGACCCTCTTAACACTTTGACATAAAAACTGAGGAGATAGTTCACTGGGTTGGACATGTATGTGGTATTTGGCCCCGAGCTTACTGTATATAAATCCTCCCAATCACGCTGACATTAAATGATAACAGTGCCAGAGGATTTGGCATAGGGAGTGCCTGGATCAGTCAGGCGGTCTGTCTGTCTGTGTGTCTATCTATTTATTTATTTATTCTAGTTGCATCTTACCCTTTTTGCTAACTGACAGTTCTAGCCCGCGGTGCTCAACAACATGCAGATGTTTCATGACGTGCCAATAATAAAAAAAGAGAGAATGACAGCAGCTCCCTCCCACACACGCGTACACAAAAAAACATAACACACACACACGCATAACACCACCCATACATTTCACAAATACTGGGGGGAGCAGTGTGTGTGTGTGTGTGTGTGTGTGTGGTGCTGCCAGTCTCTGTCTTTTTTTACTGCCATGTAATACACCCAATTATTTACAAGGAACACATTATGTTTCACAAATCAGTACAAAGACTGTTGGTATACAATCCACAGACAAGCAACACATACACACACACACACACACACACACACACACACACACACACACACACACACACACACACACACACATACACACACACACACATTCTGACATGCTTTCCCACATATCCACACACACTCACAACCCCTGACACATACAGCACAGTAAACACTATCCAGTCCAGTACAGGTGCGGTGGTGATAAGGGCTCGAGCTTTCATAAAAATCTCACACCTGCAGGAGCACCATGCCTCCCTATCTACCCCCTTCTGTCAGTAAAGCTGTATCAAGGCCCGCATTCCTTCTCGTTGAGGTCCAAGTTGGATGTGTTTCAACAAAATGTTCCGTGTTCCCACAACAGTTTACTTCCTGGCACAGCAACCACAACTGTCATGACGCCTGACATTTACACTTAGTAATCAGTTTTAATTTGCGGTTTTCTGATTTTTTTTTTTTGTAATGTTTTTTTTTTCTGGAGAAGTACACAAGGTTAAAAAGAGGTATTATGAATAAGTTATCTTGGTTTTGGCTAGATATGGAGAGTGGAGTGGAGGTGAGAGGTGTCAGACACAAATTCAGATACAAATGTTGTCAAATAAAAGGGCTATAAGTCATCTCCCGAGATCCCACCAATGAACACTTGACCATGAGTAACAAGAAGAGAAGGGAAGCACGTGTGCAGTGAGAGTAAGAAAGTGAGATAGAGAGACAAACAGAGAGAAAAAGAGAGGGAAAGAAGGGAGAGAGAGAGAGAGAGAAGGAGAGCCGTTCCATTCTCTCACAGCTTTTCTCTGTTTGTTTTAACTGCAGAACTGCTCATGAGGTCAACCATGCAGATAGCAGTGAGTTAGAGGCCATCCTGAGAAAGGAGGGGGGAGGCCTGCTTGACAGGGAGAGAGAGAGAGAAAGAGAGAGAGAGGGAAAGAGAGAGAGAGATGGAGACAGAGAGAGAGAGAGAAAGAGAGAGAGAGGGAAAGAGAGAGAGAGAGAGAGAGAGAGAGAGAAAGAGAGAGAGAGTAAGAGAGAGAGAGAGACTGGGCGGTAATGGGGCAAAGGTGGGGTTATCACTTTGGCATCTCACCCAGATTACAGCTCAGAGCTGGGCCAAATCAAGGCCACCACGTGCCTGCTTAGAAGTGACTGTGGGACTTAATGTTTTGATGTTTTCATAATAATTCATCCAGATTTTATTCGAAATGCACTCAGCGCTTTATAGCGGCCACCTTAACAACACATTCCTCCCACCTTAACTAAGCTGTCGCAACTGAACGCTAAAATTAGACACGGGCTTAAAATACAGCGATAAAATTACAGGAAAATGTCTGACAATAGACACTTAATCCATTGATTGCCTTCTATTTATACCAGCCGGAAAGCCTAAACAGACACAATGGAAAAAACTAATATGAATAGTTTAAAGTGATATATTTCTCAACAATATCCTCATACCTCTCCGCAACAACCACCACCTTAACTAACACAGTTCCTTCTGGAAGACACTGATGAACATGTTGCTTCAGTTCAAAATGTTGAATCAAAAGTTGCGTGTGAGTTTGTGTGAAGTGTTTTTGTAAGTAGAAACTTTGATTATTACTCTACTAATTCTATGCCACTTTAGAGATTATTGCTCTATTCATTTGTGTAAGTGTCTACATCAACAACAAGTCCTCACAGAAGATGAGGAATACTTATGGAAAATAACCTCTGCTATCCACACCAGACAGGTGACTGCAGAAACAACAACCAGCTACTGTTTCAGACAAGTGAAGAGGAGCAAAACAGCCCATGGACTGTCAGCATTTTGTCACTGGTGTGTGGAGAGGGATCTCTGTTTTTACAAGTCAGCCATCCACGACGGCATCTTTGAAGGATGCTGTCGCTCCCGGCGATTTTACAGTTTTTGATGCCACTACCTGTTTTTCAGGACTGCTGTCGCTGTCACCACCTCAGCCCCCGCTTGTCTTTCACCAACCTAAGTAAATAAAGTTTCTGTGCCTTTCCAAAAGGAAATATATAAATAAATATGTAAATAAATAAATAAATAAATAATACAAGCCACACTGTGCTTAAAGGGAAAGAGCTTACTTAAATGTTGGCTGAGGTTGCTATGGGAATGCAAACTTTCTCTCACACACGTACACACACACAAACCCACACACACACACACACACACACACGCACGCACATACACAGACCCACACACACACACACACACACTAAGATCAAAGCTGTATCTTTAAGTAGCCGGCCCTGCTTGGAAGTGCACAGATGCACGCAGAGCTGCTGAAATAGTTAATCACCATTGCTTGACAAGTGCTGCAGGTGTGTCATGAGGGCTCTTTCTGTGTGTGTGTGTGTGTGTGTGTGTGTGTGTGTGTGTGTGTGTGTGTGTGTGTGTGTAAATGTTATCAGTGCATGCTTGAATATAACTGGGTATAAGTGCATATGTATGAACAGTGAGCCTAAAGATGAATATTGATGTTTGGATGCATTACTGTTAAGTTGTCATCTGCAAACTAGAATTACATTTCAGAGTGGCATGCATTCAGCAGCAGCAGTAGTAGTAGTATTAGTAGTAGGGGACAACTTTATTGTCCCTGTGGGGCAATTGGATTTGCAGTACAGTTACAATCACAGGCACTTGTTACAGGACACCAAATATATGACACAGACAGCAACAGACATATCAGACAGCAACAGACAAGATAAGGGACATTCTTCCTGACCACACTAGGACATTACTCATTGGGTTTTGCCAGGCCAGCTGCATGATTGCCTTACTCTCATTTAAACTCATTTAAAGCTTTAATTGCTTATGGGATAAAAGAGAAGTTTTTGGTCAAAATGGGAGTGCAGAAAGGAGGAGTTTGAATAAAAGAGGTCAGTGGATGTGTATAGTCAGTCACACAGATGGTGTTATTTGCCCTTTTTTACCACTCTGTTTTTGAAATGCTCTCCATACTTGGTAGAGCAATCCGAAGTAGCTTACTGTCTTTCTGACTGACATTTTCTGTACCTCAGTGACATTGCCAAACACTTTAAATTAAAGTTAAAACACTTTTGATAAAAGCAGTATAAAACATAAGGAGCATTTGGTTGTTGAAATAGTAATTTCTTTAATAAGTACATTCTTTTCTGTGTCTTAGTATGCAAAGAGATCAGTCCATGAGTCCCATTTTAGCTTGTTGTCTGGCTCAATGCCATATTTGTTATTAGTGGCATCTTTAGAATAGTCTATCCCTTAATGACTATCACAGAGGATGGTTGTGACCTTCTAAAATCTATCTTATTAGTGTTTAAAATAAGGTTTGACTCATTGCACCAGTTTCAATAGGAATCTAAAACTGGACCATGACCTCCAAAGCTGTTGTTGTCCGCATACAGTATTTAATAAAGTGCCTGTTGGGTAAAGTGCCAGTGCATGAATTTCTGCATAAAATAAAAAAAGTAGGCCTGAAAAAAAAAAAACACATCCCTGTGGAGAACCTGTAGATGCCATCATTGTATTGAAGCTAAAATTGTAACAATTGCAATGATACAATTATGAACAGGTCCTGAGGGTCCTGCCAACATAGGACCATAAAATTGGGGACACAGCAAAAAAAACATAAAGACATTTGCTCAGCCTGTTCTCTCTTGTTTCAAAAGCCACGGCTAATAACTTGACGACGTCAGTGCGCCTCCAGAGTGACTGACTGTCCGTTCAAGTTGACTGCCGTTCTGGTATTCTGACATGGAGACACGATTTGTCTCCGTCAGTGAGACCTTAAAGCTTTGAGGCGTGTTTGCGTTGCCCCGCGGGTCAACGACCTCGGAGCAGCCCTTTAAAAAAACTCCACAAGACACACACACACATGCACACACACACACACAAGACATTTGGATGAGTGAAATTTTGTTGCTAGTTTGACATGCCGCCCGCTAAAACGCGCTTAGGCGCTCATGTGTCCGGGATTCTCGGTTCGTTTCACCATAATGGCCCCTTTTTTTGTTTTGATGGTCTCCTTCTTTGTGGCGTAAAAAACGTTGTGGGTTTAATCAGGAACATGCAGCGGAGACTTGGCACACCGCTGTGACAAGACCACATCATTCAACGTAGGCCATACTGCGGAACAGCAAACATCAGGCAAACCATTGAGAGTGAGCGAGCGAGAGAGAGAGAGAGAGAGAGAGAGAGAGAGAGAGAGAGAGAGAGGAGAGAGAGAGACAGAGCGACAGAGAGAGAGAGAGAGAAAGAAAGAGAGCATTTGTCAGGCTGCGCTTTGGGGAAAAGGTGTTGACATATGACTCCTGGCGCCTTTATCCTGTCCTGTGTGTGTGTGTGTGTGTGTGTGTGTATGTGTGTGTGTGTGTGTGCTGGTTCTGAATGGGGTGCTGGACGTGCCTTTGCACTTGAGTAAGCAACAAAAGCGCAAGAACAAGCGAACGCTCACATTTGTTTTCACCCCATCCTCCGTAGGTGCGGACAGAGAAGCATTGTTATGCGCTCACAAAGCCTGTGTGTACACCCGGCCGACCGCTGGACCTCAACATATACAAACTCACAGAGATAAGCACACAGACAAAAATACACAGACGTACGCACAGACACACACACAGACACAGATATACACACAGACACACAGACACACACACACACACACTTTCTATCTCTGTCTCTCTCTCTCTCTGTCTCTCTCTCTCTTACACACACACACACACACACACACAAGCATCCAAAAGTCTGGGCAACAGAAACGGGAGTAAAACTCAATATAAGAGATTTATGGCTCTTTTCATCTGCTACCTTCTATCTTCTTTTATGTCTTTGTCTTGTCTTTTCCATTATCTCTCTATTTCACCACTTTTCTTTCTTCTTCACCCTTTCTGTTTCTCCATCTCTCCACTAACATGTTGTTCTTGTCATACTTCCATTTTGTTTTTTTGTTTTTTTGGGCATTTCCCGACTTACCTCATCTCCACATTCATGTTCCTCCTTTGATCTCTCTGCCTACTCCGCTGTTTTTCTGTCTATTCCTCTTTATCTCTAACTCGATTATCTCTTTCTCTCTCCCTCTCTCTGTCTTTGTCTCTCACTCTGTCTGTGTGTGCACCTCTGTGTGTGTGAAAAAGAGAGTAAGTGTGTGTGTGTGTGTGTGTGTGTGTGTGTGTGTGTGTGTGTGTGTGTGTGTGCGCGCGAGCGTCAGCAATGAAAATTGTCTGGTAAATTTTACCATTTATTTATCAAAATTCAGATTTTGCAAAGTAATTTCTATAGTGTGTGTGTGTGTGTGTCTGTCTGCATGCATATATGTTTTTTGTATGTGTTTGTGTGCCTTATTGTGAGTCTGTGGGTGTGTCTGTGTTTGTGCATGTGTGTGTATACACATGTGTGTGTCTCTGCGTGTGTGCATGTTTTCTGTGTGTGTGTGTGTGTGTGTGTGTTTATGTGCCTGTGTGTGCATCTGTGCGTGTGCGTGAATGTGTGTGTACGCATGTGTGTGTGTGTGTGTGTGTGTGTTCGTGTTCGTTTGTGCAGGCAAGCACGCATTCTGATTTTATGTACTTGATAACATCTTGTTCACAGATGAGCTGCTGGTCCCATTTTCAAAGCCACATCTTTGGGGATCAGACAGTGTGGCGGTGGCGCTGTTTAATGTCCCTCGTTTGAGAGGCACATTTCATTTCGTTAAAAAAAAGAGAGAGAGAGACAGACAGACACATATGAAGAGAGAACGAGTGCAGGATCTACGTCTTTTAGAGAGAGGGAGAAAGAGAGAAAAAACAAAGACAGATAGAATGAGAAAAAGCGGCAGAGAGATAGAGAGACAGAGAGACAGAGAAAGAGTGGAATAGTGAGAAGGTGAAGGAGAGAGAGAAAGAGCAAGAAAGAGAGAGGGAGGGAGGGAAAGAAAGAAGGAGAGAGGGAGGAAGGGAAAGAGAGAGAGAGAGAGAGAGAGCAAGAAAGAATGCAGGAAGACTGATGATGAGGCAAGATACTAATGTGCCATCCCAGAGGCCCTGTCTATTTTTATGTTTCATTACGAACATGAGGAACAGACTGCAGACAGCAGATGGTTCTGGGTCAGCTCCATTTCACACGAAAACGCTGGAATGCATGTTTGCGGCTTCTCCTATTAGGACCACAATTAAGGGTAAAGGAATATACAGTCGGTAATAAAAAATGAGAAAAAGAACTGGTTTGTGTCACAGATATAGCCAATCCTTTGGGTGTGTGTGGGGGGGGGGGGACTTGACAGACCAACTAACTACAACAAAGAAGAAAGATTTTTTTCTTGAATTGAATTGATTTTGGTAAAAGGAAAAGACAGTCGGTAATAAAAATGAGAGAAAAGAGCTGGTTTGTGTCACAGATATAGCCGACCTTTTGGGGGACTTGACAGACCAACTAAAATACAACAACGATAGATTTTCTCTTGGATTGAATTGAATTGATTTTGTCTTTGATTTTGGAAAAGGAATAGACAGTTGGTAATATAAATGAGAAAAAGAACCGGTTTGTGTCACAGATGTAGCCGACCCTTTGCCGATGGCAGAAACTTGACAGACAGACTAACCGCAACATAGATAAATTTCCCCTTTCCCTCCATTTGTCTTGTTGTTACCAAGACTGTGCTGTCCATATTGCCATGGCAGCGTCGTCTCCCAAATCATAACACTCAAATCCCAGAGGTTATATCAGGGCAACTTTAGTGGGGATGATGAATGGAGAACTCACTCTCGACGCCACCACCCTTTACTGGTGACTTTAGCCTGACTCTTCAGTAGGGATGAGCGATCTGTTATATTCCCCATATTGTCCAATATATATTTTTAAGTATATATTTTTGGGCTTTGACAGTGAAGAGCAGGACAGGAAGTGAGTGGGAAAGAGATGGGGTAGGGCTGGGAAATGACCCAGGCCAGATTCAAACCTGGGTCCCCATGGACACTTGCCCATTCATGGGACGGGTGTTCTACGCAATGTGCCCCCAATATTGTTTTTTTTTAATCACAATTTGTTTCCCAACACTGACAGTTTGAGAGCATCTGGATTGACTATCTTTAAACGACCGTTTTTAAAGGCACCAGCATATCTCACATAGCAGCTTATTTTGCTCCATGTCACTTTGGCCAAGAACAAACCATCGCCGCACTGAGAACTGAGAACTGATTTGTGACCTTTTTTTTTTGTCAACAATGACATCAGCTTTACGGGAAGATGATTAAATATGCCGAACGTTGACATGAAATTTATCACAATCACAATGTTTGCGAATGATTAATTGCCCAGCCCTACTCTCCAGACACCACTCTGCTGGATATGAACCGAGAGATCTTTCAGCAAGCTAGTGCTTTTTCAGACAAATAACATCAAAGGAAAGCTGACAGGCATTACATTCAGGTTTGCATCTTCTTTACATCTACAAACCCCCCCCCCCTTCCCCAATACATGCCAGACATATTGTGTAAAAAATAAACTTACCAAAATATTTTTGTATAAGTCTTGTTTTGTACTTTGACCTGAAGCTGGCTCACACCAGACTGGATATGAACTTCCAGTAATGAAGAATGACAAACAGATCAAACAAATAACTTGACAGGCGCTACATTCGTGTGTATACATGCTTTATATATTTATATCTATACATCTTATACATCTTATTAATATACTGTACATTTGACAGGGAGCACACTGCCAATTGTCACGGCATACCAAACATATTATATAAGAACAAAATTTAGCCAAATTTTTTTGTATACATCTTGATTTGCAATATTCCCTCTTATAGGTATACCACGCCTTGGAGTTTGAAGCTTGGAATGTTTTTTTTTAACTTCCTGTCAGTGGTATGTGTACCACTGACAGGAAGTGTGTATGTGTACATGGCCTGTACTGACGACACATGACCGTGCTCATGTGTTAAAGTCCTTGGATATTACTGTAAATGACTTGTATGATTATGTCTAATTTTGGTAGTGAGTGACTCTCACAATCACTGCACTGATAGGCGTCAGTTTGTCTCTGGTAACCTCTTTCCACCATATTTAATTCTGCTTATTCAAACAGCATACCTCGCTAAAGGTTGGTCTAAAAAGGCTTTGTTAAAGCTGGCACCTGGCTCAGAACTGCAGGCCAAGAATGCTCACCTACACAGTCCCCCGCTTGTAAAACTATGACAGACATGTCGCTGACTGAGTGCTTTGGAATGACACAAGCTCGGACTGAATAGACACATGGACACAAACATGTGTGCACAACAATGAAACTGCCTACACACTGACACATGCACGTATGCATACACACATACACACACACACACTTATGCACATGCACACACCCCCCCCCCCCCCCCCCCCCCACACACACACACACACACTCCCTGCTGCTGCAATTCATGCTTTGTCAGTTCTCTGTGAATAGTTATTTGAGCTGACCCCCTGCCTGCGTGACTTTTAACCTGCTAAACCCTTATCCACTCCAGAGAGAAGGATTAGAGAGAAACACAGAGAGAAAGATAGAGAGAGACAGATATGGAGTGGAGAGAAAGAGTCAGAGAGAAAGAGAGAGAGAAAGAAACAGAGAGAAACAGAAAGAAAGATAGAGAGAGATAGAAAAAGACAGATACAGAGAGAGAAAGATTGAGAGAGACAGATACAGGGACTGAAAGAGAGAAAGCATGAAGGAAACTCTTAACATACTTTCGTCATCCTCTCAGCACCTTTTAAAAAATGTGTCAGTATCTATTCAATGCAAATTCAAAGAAACACACCCTCCGTGAATGCCATATTAGGAGAGGCATTGTCCTTTCAACACCATTGCACCTGTGTGTTTGGCTGCTGTAGTTAACTTTGTGCACACTACCAACATTCCTACTCTGAAGGTCTAGGTTAACACACACTGAAAGGTTGCCAGACAAGAATCTTTTGTAATAATTTATTAGCAGAAAAGTAAAAAAAAAAAAAAAAAAAAAGAGTTCGAGTTCAAAAGAAGATGGAGACTCTTCGCATTAACTTTTTGACTCCTGTTTTTTTCCTGCACCTGCCACGAGTATTTTCTCATCTCATCATGACAATATTTCCTCAACGTACAGACTGCTCTTAAGGTTTAAAAACAGCTTAAGGAGACATGAAAGGCTACAGCAGACAGCAGTGCATATATATATATATAACTATGGCTTGTTCGTCACTGAAAGGCTTCTGGTATGACAGAATTATTAACATGTACATCACAGCGTCACATGTTTGTCTTTATTACATTACAAGGAATGCAGGCGTTTCGTGTCTGCCAGGCTGTTATTATCACTGGTGCCAATCTTCTGTGCCAATCTACAGACCTCAGGAGGTTCAAGTATGCAGAGCCAGTCATCAAGTCATAATTTAACATAATTGCAGCTGCCTGCTGCCTTTGCTGCAAGTACAAATGCGGTACAAATCCTGCAAGTGGCCTGCCGGAGGTTTGACTGTGGGCCTGTGGTGGTGGAAAATCTTTGCGTTTAACCCTGGCCAAAAAAAAAAAAAAAAAAAAACCTGACCCCTGTTTTCAGACGTTCTGCCCCCCACCCCCCCATTCCACAACCCTCAGCAGCAACTAAAACTGCAGGGACTACAAAGTCCATTTTGGGACCTTCTTTACAAAACCACAGTAGTCTTCACACCAACATGACAGCACTGAATACCACCTACCACCTAGCATACCTCAACACACAGCTAGCTCACAGTCAGTTAGACTGCGTTTCCATAACAACAGCAAAGTCATAGTAAGGTGATAATACAGAAAGTATAAGTACATACTGAGTCACTTGGAGTCATTTTCGAAAACTTCAGCATATTAAAATTGTGGTTGGATGGATTAGTAAGAACACAACTGTGTTGCGTCACATACAAAAAAACATGTTGTGTTGTTGTTCGGTAAGAGAGCTCTTGTTATACCGAGTTGTTAAAAACATTTCGTGAGTTCCTCATGTATTGAGTTCCAAATGAACTGATCGACCTATTGCCCTCAACAAACCAGATGGGGGAAAAAAAAAGGCAATAAGCTTGTCTCAGTTCTCTTGGCGTGACTTATAGTCGAGAGTAAGGTATTTTTGCCTCTTTGCTAAACACTGCTGTGATTTAGTGGTGCTGTGGTGGTTTTTCTGAGGAGGTGACCGATGCCAGAGCTTACTGTGCCTCTCTGGTGGCCGTGTGCGGCCATGTTTCCCTTGGCACTGCCCATTCCGGCCCGCGGCGCCCCTCTTCATAAGCCCGCGTGTTTGCACAGACAGCGGGGGAAATGCCTATGGGATGTTATTGCAAGTGCATGCTAAAACTAGATACACACTGAAATGCACGCACACACACACACACACACACACACACACACACACACACAGCCACACAGGCACGAAAACACCCACACAAACGTGCAGACACACACACACACACACACAAACAAACGTACACAAATACACACACTGAAAAAAGATATGCATGCAAACACACACACACACACACACACTTCAAGACTTCTAAGACTTCCTTTATTGCCTGTACAATGTATAACGCCTGTACACACGCACAAGTATACACACACACACACACAAACATACACACGCACAGGGACACAAACACACCCACACAAACACATGCACACAAATAAACAGAAGTACACACATTCACATCCAGTTATAACACTGTATAGTGGAATGCATGTGTGCCTTTTTGAACTAAAAGAATGCATTACAATAATATTTGAATGAATATTTGTGTTGTAAATGTATGGAAAAGGTTTAGGAAATCTCTCTCTGTCTCTTTTTCTCTCTGTCTGCCTCTGTCTCTTCGTGTGTGTGTGTGTATGTCAGCGCATGTGTGTCCAGTGTATGTGTGCACGTGCATTGCTATGCATGTGTGTGTGTGTTTATGTGTATGTTTGTGTGTGTGTGTGTGTATGTATGTGGCTTATCATGTCATCGCTATGTCAGCATACATAAGTGTGAGCACTGTGTGCGCATACTTCACATACACCACCTGAACCGTACACCCTCAGGATGCTCGACCCAGACACCCAACTATTTCTCCCCAGCCCACGTAGGGGACCAACAGCTTTTAAAGCCACCATAAGCCCCCACAACACACACACAGACTCACACCACACACCCACGCCACACACACACACACACACTCACACACACACACAGTCACACACCACATACACACACACTCTCTCTCTCTCACACACACACACCACACACACACATGCTCCATGTCATCCCCGCCCTGGTTCTGCACGTCAGAGAACCCCTCCAGCACAGGTAGGGACCAACAGCTTAACAAGGCACCATAAAACCCCACTTCCCATACACACACACTCACTCATACACACATACAGGCACACACGTATCCCCACCCAGGTTCTGCAATCAAGCCCACTTCCCCATACCCCCAAGCACAGGTAGGGACCAACAGCTTAACAGCCACCCTAAACTCACACACATACACACACACACACACACACACACACACACACACACACACTCCCATACCGGGACATACTTATCTCCACCCTGCTTCCACACACCACAGCCCCCCCCCACTCCACACTCCATGCCCCCAACCTCTCCAACACCCCCCACCCTCCACCCCCCACTCCCCACCCTCCACCCCCAGGCTCCTGGCTCTATAAGTGCAGCAGCGGCAGGGCATTCTATGGGCTGAGCAGCAGTGAACCCGGGGCCCCTGGAATGTAATGAAGTTGCTGATGTGACATGCTCCGCGCCTTCACACAGAGACAGCATGTTTACACAACACCCCTAAAACAGCCTGGGAGAGGGAGAGGGAGAGGTAGGGGGGCGGGGACGGGGAGGGGGAGGGAGGGAATGGGGGACACAGGCAAGGGTGGGAGTACAGGCTTGGGTTGGGTTGGCTTGGGGGGTACAGTTGATGGTCGTGGGGGGATTAATAGCTCCTGCTAAAGGCAACAGGGGGAGTGGAGGAGAGTTAAGTTGAGTTGAGGAGGTGTTCCACTTCAGTGAGCGAGCGGCTCTACCTCCCTCTTCCCTAAGCACTAACTACTCACTAAGTAGTGCCCTACGTGTGACTTCTAATTCATTTTCACTTCTTCTTATGAGTCAAGTAGGGGAGGTGTTCCACTTCAGTAAAACAGCACTACCTCCCCGTTCTCCAATAAGCACTAACTATCCATAGGTAGTGCCTTATGTGACTTCAGACTCGTTTTTTTTGTTTTTGTTCTTGTTTAATTTGTTCTTGTGAGACGAGTAGAAGAGGATTTTACTTCAGAGAGCAGCACTACCTTCCTGTTACCTAAGTAGCGGCCTTTGTTTGACTTTTCACTCTTCCTTTTTGCCTTCTTTTCTCCATTTCTTCTTGTGAGTTAAGTAGAAAATGGTTCAACTTCAGTAAGCGCTAACTACTCATTACATAGTACCTACCTCTACCTGTACCTCTAACTTTTTTTTCTTCTTCTCGTTCAATTTCTTTTTTGTGTTTTTGAAGTTAAATGTTGTGTTTGTGGTAGTTAATGGTTGGCACTTGATAGCAAACTGGTTGCCAGAGGCTAAAGACTTCATAGCAGGATTAACAAGAGGATTGCTGTTTTTTCAGATTGTGGGATTGTGATGGTCTGCTAGCGATTTTCTGGGGTAATTTTCCCCAAATAATCGCGCTAACGACCTGGGGTCACAGACAACAGCTTGCTGGGTCAGGGATAGAGAGCAGTGGGGGCAGGAAGGAGATTGGGAGAGGGGGGGGCAAATAATTCTTTAATTGCACCCCCCTAATTCCTATGCCATTAAAGACCTGTGTGTGTGTGTGTGTGTGTGTGTGTGTGTGTGTGTGTGTGTGTGTGTGTGTGTGTGTGTTAAAGAGTGAGAAAGACAGACAGAAAGAGAGAGAGAGAGAGTGTGTGTGTGTGTGTGTGTATGTGTCAGTAGAAAATGTGAACAGAAAGGCATCACAACACAGTCAAATTTCACACTGTGTGTGCTTGTGTGCATGTATGTGCCTGGGGCATACGTGTGTGTGTGTGTGTGTGTGTGTGTGTGTGTGTGTGTGTGTATGTCTGTCTGCACTCTCCACACATGTGGAGGGAGCCTTTTCTCCTTACTCCTTTTGTTCCCCTCTCCTCAAAGAAAAAAAAAAGCAAAGCATCGGTCACATCCACTCCTCACTCTCAACACAGACATACTTCCGAGTACCCCTTAAAGCCCCTCAAAACCTCCACAATACAAAAAGTCAAATCCCTACTTTTTTACTTATACTTCTTAACTCCGAGTTACTCACCCCTGTGTCTACACTTCGCCCAAAAAAAAGAAGAGAAAAAAAACACCCCATTTCATGTCACGGTGGCACGACCCCAAACACTTATTAGCTGACCCTGTGGGATTAGTCCAATGGAACGGCTACAGGGGGGGGGGGTGCTGGGGGGGTTTGCCGCAGGTGGAGTTGGAGAGGGGGCACTTGGAGTGCCTACTTAACCATCACACAGCTCTTTAATTAAATTGCCGAGGCGCAGAGTCAGGAATGTTTGCTTTTTTCTCTGCTCGTCCTTATACTCGCTTTCTCTCTCTCTCTTTCTCTCCCTCTCTCTTTCTCCAATAACTCTCCATCTCTCTCTCTTTACTTTTCTCATCGGTATATGCTTCCATGGAAGCTGGAAGTGACAGACAGGGGCCCTACAAAGTTGAGTTTGTGCTTAATAACAAGCTGTGTGTACTCAAGCAACCTCCCCCCCCCCTCTTTCAACACACATATACACACAGAATCACACACACATACACCCAACCGACCCAAAGGCGAGCTTATGCACAGATGAAGTGTGAAGGATATGCGATGCACAGTCCCATGGGAAGACTCCACCGCTAATGTGCTTGCTCATCTTCCTCTGGCTTTTTTTAATTGCCACTGAGGGATGACAGGGAGGGAGATGGGGAGCAGCAACACATCTGGAGCTGACTTTTCTTTTTTTTTAGTGTTTGCAACAAATATATGTGAAGCCCTGAAGTGTCAGCCAACATGTGTGGGACATACATGATCAACCAAATCATGGCAAAAAAAAGGGTCTGTTTCATGCAGTGGGAGTGCTTGTTTTCCCCTCTATCTCTCTCTCTCGGTGTGTGTGTGTGTGCAAAAACCGCTGGACTAAAAAGTCTATTAATAGGCAGGCCTCCCACTTATGATAAAGGGAGAGAAAGAGAAGACACAATTTCTACTGTCTTATGACAACAATAGAACAACACAGTGGTTTTGTAGCAGTGACCTAAACAACAAGGTTTCAACATTGAATTATTGTGAGATTAGTTGTTATTGACATGATTTAACTTGATTTTATAGCATTTTGCTATCGAAGTACTTGCGGTGCAGTCTGGTGATGCCATTGCAGTTGTAGTATTTAGGGGGAGGGGACGTATTCTCTACGCTACGGTTAGTTCAACTTAAACACATAAAAGCCACAACCACGCGCAACTAACCGTTTAAAAAGCGCGTCGGCCAAGACCTCTGGAAGTGACAAGACCTGCTCTATCAAATGTCATCAAATGCCCTTTGAAAACGTCTTTGCTCAGTCTAATTCTCTTCAGTATAATCGGTCGTCCCGACTCAATGGACACTTAATCTGGGCGCTATTGTAAAACGTTCTCTTTGCTCAATGTTCTCTAAATCACTTCTACGGAAAGAAAAAGAGGGAATTAAAAACCGGTATAACTGCACCTAATCGTCTTTATGCCCCGTGTAATTAAACAAGATTTTCGTCTTATCGCTAAATTACGGTCATGATTAATGTGAGATTTTGTTAACCTGTTGCTCGACTTGAACTTTCTGACAGTTGTTTTTTTAAAACATTTGGAAATACCGGTACTTTATGGTTAGTCTTCACGCACATTATGTTTGGCCATTATTTGCAGTTGTAAAAAAGAACAAGGCAAACACATGGCGTACACTTTTCTTATGTGGGGCAGAAGTGTACAAATCAAAACTGGACTCTGTGAGCCACCTCTGGCATATGTAAAATTATCACAATATACGCATATGATTGAGGCTAAAAATAATCAGTCGGCCTTTACAATAAAACACAATAGTTGAAGCCGTGTGTGAATGGAGAGATGAGGTGGTGGAGTTAACCCGGTCTGTAATTGCAACACCTACCTGGTCACGATGTGCGGGCGAGTAAAATTGTGGTGTATCCAGTCCCCACAGAAAAAAAATGAAAACGCCTTCAGTATCGACTTTAAAATCCCATTGCAGTCAGCACCGGAATGATTGGATTTCTTAAAACGGGTCTTTAACATGCATTGCGTTCAGCACCCGACAAATTTCTTGGCATGTGTGTGTGTGGACGTTATAACTCCCGTGTCAGAGACGTTCGAACTTTCAGACAAGAGCGAAGTTTGCTACCCAGCAGCGCGAGCAAAGGATTTAAGAAGTGCAGGATTGGAGGAGGAGCGTGTACAGTTCAACTCGCTACAACCTCTCCGCCTGCAAGCAGAGGGCACACCATACACCTTGCTCGTTGAGGTAAAAGCAAAGCGTAAAATGAAGACTTCATCAGTCAAAACAAAATGTACATTTTATCAGTTAAGTAACATAATGTTCCAAACTAGCGTTATAGTTATAACTCTCAGGTGGACTGGAGCATATAGCCTAAAACTCTTGTCAGTACACAACTATGTTAGTTTTTCAGTGAAAGGCTATGCCACTAGTTTTGTCTCAGATATCTATATTGACTTGCAAGGGGGTATGCGAACACTAGCACAAAACCGGTTTTTGAACACCCCCGGTAAATTTTCGCCGACTCAAACGCGGCCTCTCTGTCCGCACCAGTGTATTATGTCTTTTAAATTGCATAAACATAGTTATATTTAAACATATTGCCTCGAGAAAGATGCTCCTTGGACATGCAATACTTCCGACAGTCGCAGAATGCGCGGGTTGTCTGACTAAGCACTATTTAAGTCTGGGTATGATCCATGCGCACCGAGGAACGGTAACGTGATCTCCGGCGCAGCCATTCTTACCTACCGTCCGGCCGTTGCTGCCAAGCAACTCCTACTGCAATATTGCAGTACGCCAGTATGAGCCAAGACGGCCTGTGAAGCACTTAGTCTAGCTTTGTCTGTGAATCATCTATGTGGAGGAAATAAATAAATGAAATAAATGTGTGTCATCTCTCTCTCTCTCTCTCTCTCTCTCTCTCTCCCTCTCTCTAATAGCATAATTAATGGGGAAAGAGACTCATAATTGTATTCTTTCATAAGATTAAAAAGTTTTAGTGGTGTCCCTGTACACACACACACACACACATTTTGGGTCTTGACTCTGTAGCACTCAAGAATGAGTGACGATTACAACCCAACATAACATGTATAACCTAAATAGATTTTTTAGATTGAAACAAAACAGAGCTCACTCCTTCACTGGTGTTGAGAAGTTACATGCTTACTTTACAGACTCCAAACACTGATGAATCAGTATATACCCCCCTCTCCCTCTCTGTCTTCCTCTACCTCCACCTTCAAGGGAAGAAAAGAGGTCTGTGGATTTTCCAGAATCCCATGCACACATATACCACACAGTAAATGATGGCTTTTAGATAAACACCAAGCCTCGGTTGAGCCTCGGCCCAATAAGAAAGGATTTGAGGGAATGGGTTTTTGGTTGATCCTTAATGCGGGTGTAGACTTGGTGCTGATTGTATAAATATAGTATTAGTATAAATGATGTCTTTGTCAATGACTAGTGACCATCCATGGCACCCAGACAGGCCGTGTTTACCAGATGTCTGTGTAGAAGCAATACTAAGGCAAATGTACACAGATAATATCCACCTGGGCAGAGGATGAAGAATGAACAGATCTGTAGAAAAGTGAGGACTTTGCGTGTGTGTGTGTGTGTGTCTGTATGCTAGATAGAGAGAGAGAGAAAGAGAGAGTGTAAATGTGTGTGTGTTTGCACACAATCATAAGTGTGTATCTGTGTGTGTGTGTGTGTGTGTGGCTGTCTGTATGCTAGATAGACAGATAGAGAGAGAGAGAGAGAGTGTAAATGTGTGTGTGCGTTTGCACACAAGTGTGTATCTGTGTGTGTGTGTGTGTGTGTGTGTGTGTGTATGCTAGAGAGAGAGAGAGAGAAAGAGAGACAGCGTGTAAATGTGTGTGTGCGTGTGTGTGTGTTTGTTTGTGTGTGTGTGCATGTCTGTATGCTATAGAGAGAGAGAGGGCATGTAAATGTGTGTGCGCTGTGATAGAGAGAGAGAGAAAGAGAGAGTGTAAATGTGTGTGTGTTTGCACACAATCATAAGTGTGTATCTGTGTGTGTGTGTGTCTGTATGCTAGATAGATAGAGAGAGAGAGAGTGTGTGTGTAAATGTGTGTGTGCGTTTGCACACAAGTGTGTATCTGTGTGTGTGTGTGTGTGTGTGTCTGTCTGTATGCTAGAGAGAGAGAGAGAGAGAGAGAGAGAGAGAAAGAGAGACAGCGTGTAAATGTGTGTGTGTATGTGTGTGTGTGTGTGTGTATTCTCCTGCACGTGGGCCTCTTTGGTTGGTTGAAGTGCCTCCTATGCTTTTGTGTAGAGACCTACATGGAACTGCCATTGTGTGAAACTGTGTGCCCTTGGTAGGTAGGCAGGCCAGACAGGCCATCCTTGGAAGTGTGGATGATTAGTTTTTTTTTGTTCTGTCTAGCATTCTTTAATGTCTGTAATGAGGACTTTGTCCTTTCCTCTGTGGCAAACTTCCCATGCATCCATTCTCAGGCGAGACCACCACTGTTTGGGTAAGCCCTGTTTGTTTGTTTTAGGATGTGACTGACTGTAAGGTGGTGTAAAATGCAGGGCTGTCAGCCTTTCAGAGTTTACTTTGTCACCATATGTCTTCTCATTTCTCATACACGTCTGGGTCTTGATTGTTTTCTTCCGTATTTGTTTGGGGTTGAATTGGTCCTTGTAATTCACAGTGGCCATAAAAGAGCATGGAGTTTTATTGTTGGGGATTATGTCACTAACACACACACACATATGCAAACACAGACACACAGACACAGACACAGACACACACACACACACACATTATCAAACAAATGTACACACACATACTCTCTCACACACACACACACACACACACACACGCACACACATGCATGCACACAAACACCTGCTGAAAGTGTAAATCCCATGCTAGCGATCACTCAGCGGCAGGAGGTTGTTGTGGCGGGTTCCTGTCGGGGGCTTTGGCCTCTCACACACACACACCCCCCCCCCAAATTAAGATGTGGAAATAACTGCCGTGCCCCTTGTGCCACCCGCCCACACACAGCGGCTGACTGCCCGTGTCACATGACCCAGACCAGAGGTCAGGTGTTATATATAGATATGCACTGTATACGGTCAAACATCACTGAGCGCTTTATTAAGAGTGACGACATTGTGACACATTGTAATTTTGGGATGACATTCACTGCAGGTGATATCCAGTGTCGGTTGTGTGAAATTGTTTTAGTAACACTTTATTTTACGGTTATAGTATACGGTTATTTTATAGTTATAGTGTATCTACTTAATTAGGTACAGTGGTACAACCTGTGTAATAATATGTAATATGATGTACTACATAATGAGGTTTGCAGTAAATGATAATATATGCATAATGCATTTTTTTAATTGCACATATTTAAAGAATTGGTAGATACACTATAGCATAGACACTGTAAAATAAAGTATTACCATTGTTTTAATAGTCCCTTTTACAATGTATCTACATGTAACAACAGATAACAAGTCAGTTAGAGGTCTGTTCCACTCTCTCCCAGACTCTTTTGTGTGTGTGTGTGTGTGTGTGTGTGTGTGTGTGTGTGTGTGTGTGCGTGCTGGTATGCTGGTCTGCGTCTGTGTGTATGCTCTTGTGTTGGTGTGCGCCTGTGTGTGTGTGTGTGTGTGTGTGTGTGTGTGTGTGTGTGTGTGTGTGTGTGTGTGTGTGTGTGTGTATTTTGTACTTAGATTGTATATGTGACGTAAGGAGAGGTCAGGTGCTATATATAAGGCCAAACGCCATGGAGGGCTTTATTACTGTAAGGGCACTGAACTGGAGTGACAATATTTTCACAAGTTGCATCACTTTTAAAAAAAATGTGATGACATTCACTGCAGGTGAATGAAACCTTAATGACACCTTAATTTCCTTCGGGATTAATAAAGTATCTCTACTCTCTACTCTGCTACTGCTACTAAATGTCATCCTGTGTTTGTTGAATTGAGTAAATCAGCTCAAGATTTATTTTTATTTTGTGGTTCTCATAGCAGCCTACCATCTACTCAGACGAAGGAGTTTAACTGAGATTTCAGACCTGGAGTTCCACTAAAGGTATGCCTCTCTTACCACTGATGAATGTCACCATGGTCAGTATACAGTAGGTAGCATATGTAGGGGGAAAGAAGCATAATACTAATACACTTAACATAACACTTAACACTTAATGGTAACACTTTATTTTACAGGAATGGTCCTTTTTACAATTTATCTATACACTAAGCACAAAAAAGTTTTGAGTAAAATTTATGGAAAACAGCAAAAGTTCACACTACAATGGTATTATATTATGAAAATAGGGCATTAAAGTAGAAGCATGCAATGGTGATTTCCTCATCTCAAACAATTTATTGAAACAAAAGCCAACAACAGTGGTGGGTGGGTGACAAAAATAACAGTGTCTAAATAACTTGTCAATTGTCAACAAGTCCTGAAACATTGAACTGTTGGACATGCGCATTCAAAAGTTTAGAGAAGGTCACATTAAGTCCATCTGTAAAGGTTATAGTGCATTTTCGGTTCATCCTGAAATGACACCATCTATGTTTCACGACCTTTTGCACATCTTGCTATTTTGTAACAAGGATTTTAACGGCAAAATGCACAACAGGTGTTTGATCCATGAATTGACCAATTAAATGTCCTTGTTCAATTAGAGTTGGTATTTAAACAGTCCTCCTCATCATTCTGTTCACATTTTGACATCATGAGACCAAGACGACACCTACAAATTGGCAAGTTATTGAGACATTGTTATATTTTTGCCACCCACACACTCACCCATGACTGTTGGTGGCTTTTGTTTCAATAAATTGTTTTAGATGAGGAAATCACCATTGCACGCTTCTACTTAAATGCCACGCTTTCATGATATAATATTACTATAGTGTGAACTTTTGACATTTTCATACATTTCACTCAAATTCCAAATATCCCTAACTTTTTTGTGAGTAGTGTACATATAACAAAAAGACTTTGTGCATACATTGTATATACTGTATGACCCTGAGGAGAGTAGGTGTTGACTGGAGGGAGGACTGACTGACCTCCTGGAAACACTGGCGGTTTGAATCTAAATGACCCCAGGCCTAATTTACTGGTTAATAAGCAAAATCCACACAGCAGCTTGGCGGTTAAATATCCTGAGATGGTTTTGATATTACAGCCAGAGGCACTTTGCTGGTTAATGAGCATTTGGCTGGTTGTACTATTCTATCTGACTTCTGCCAAAAAATTCAGTGTCCAACCAGGAGGCACCACCTACATTCCAAGGGCCTGGCATGAAATAGGATAATAATATTTCTATTATTTAATAAGGATGCCCAAAATATTTTCGGTAACACTTTATTTGAAGGTGTTGACATAAGAGTGACATTGAGAATGTTATAAAGATGACATGACACAAACATTAATGACATGTTCATGACTGTTGCCATTAAGTGTTATTCAGTTTTTTGTAATGTTAAGTTGATATTTCTTGAAGTGTTACCTTATTTACTTTTTTTAGTGCCCAATGTATTTCGCGCGGTGCTTGGGTCCAGTGTCCAAGACTTTGCCACGTTGTCCTCTGTGCTCAGACGGTGCTGGAAGTGCATAATGACTTTTTTTTTAGTGGAAACACTCAACAAGGCCCAAAGAGAGAGTAGCACGGGAGCCAAACGTGGCCTTCTGCCGCAGTAATGTTATCTCTTCCTCAGTTTACCCACTTTAATGACATTTCCGCTGGCAGACCCTTTTTTCGGGGCTTGGCATCGCTCGTGTGGCCCGCTCCGATCGCAATCTTGTCAGGTTTTCCTGTTCAGACAGGTTTCACTGGTACAGTAGGTCACCCAGCGGAGCGTGGCTCACTCTCGCCCACGCCAAGGTCACTTCCCCAGGGAGCTGTTTTTAAACCTCGTCCTAAAAATGGCAGTAGGCTACTCTAAGCTTCCTTGGCGCACTGACCAGAAATGCAGAAATGTAATGGTGATTTATTCTGTAGCAAAGCCCGAGGAAGGAGTGTTATTAACCTTTAGTAACCCTCCTGACAGACATTGAGGGAACTAACAGAGGTTTGTATAATAATACTCTGTGATAACAGTCAGATTCACGTACAATTTTAGACTTCAGATGTGCAATACAGCACAGTATATGGCAAAAATAAACTGTAATATATCATGGAATTTAATCATGGGTGCCATATTATAAATCATAGTAATATGGTTTTATGGTTTACATATCATTGTAGTATAGCACTGTAACCTCTGTGCCAATTCCAACCCCCCCAAAAAACCCATAGTTAAGGTTGCTTAAAATGACTTAAATGATTGTATGACTTAAATGACTACAATGTTTGACAGGAAGTGGTTGGAGTAACAGTAATTGAATTCAATTCCATCTTTATTGTACACGCAAAGCAGGCTCCATATCATAAAAAAGAATAAAATAAAATGAAAGGCCAATAAAAGATAAGATAACGGTAACTTGTGTCATTGACATAAAGCGATAAAATGCCTTTGTTGAAAAAAACAAAACAAAACTCCTTTCCTGTTTCCCTCTCACTTAAACTCAACATGGCAGCAGGCTACACCCTTGTGTCATCCAGTTGTTCAGATTTTGCTGAAAGTTGATGCTGGTCACTGCCTGGTGTTGTTCTGAGAGTGTGTGTGTGTGTGTGTGTGTGTGAGAGAGAGCAAGAGAGAGAGCCGTCCCTGCGAGAATGAATCCATGTCAGCCCCAGTGTTTGCCATAGGTCATTAGCGAAGGCCGCTGTACGCCGCCTCTCCGAGGATGAAAGAGGAACGCGTTTGACAGCAGCGTGGAAAAACAAACACGCTCTGTTTGACCTTACATGGTTGTTGACTTGCCTCGCTCCTACAGTGAGCTGTGAGCCCAGTCACTTTTTTGTCATTTCTCATCATCCATGCACCCCTACCCCCCCTCCCCCCCCCTTCCACGAACCTCCATCTTCTTGACTTTTTCCTCATCATCCAGTTGTGTTTTTTTTTTTTTTGGTCGGGGGGGGGGCTTGTGAGGGGTGTTGTGTCACTTTACATTCCCGCCAAACTAGCCCAAGCCCTTTCCTTGTTGAGGAAGCTGGTGAATTGTTGTCTGTCTCTCTGTGTCTCTTTCTCTGATGTTTTGTGAGTTAAATAGAGAGAAGTGTTTATGTTAAGCACACTCCAGTTATGGCACAGAAAAGGGGAGAGTGACCTCCCTCAGGCCTTAGCACATAGCGGAAATCACTTTTTTTTCACTTGATGGAATCCTTCTTTCACACTCCCTCCCTTCTTTTCTCTCTCTCTCTCTCTCTCTCTCTCTCTCTCTCTCTCCCCTGACCTCTCTCTTTCTCTCCCTCCATTTTCTCCCCCTTGCACTTTCTTTCTTCATTCCTCCTAGTTTCAAGGAATGTAAACATTGTTGAAAAAGTTTGCAAGTCAGTTAGAGGTCTGTCTCACTCTCTCCCAGACTCTTTTGTGTGTGTGTGTGTGTGTGTATGTGGTGTGCGTCTGTGTGTATGCCCTTGTGTTGGTATGCGCCTGTGTGTGTGTGTGTATGTGTGTGTGTGTGTGTGTGTGTGTGTGTGTGTGTCTGTGAGTGTTGACCGAATTAATCAGCATTACAGTAATGATGTCTAAAAATGTGCCTGCAGGTTAAGAGGGATTGTTTTGTTTTTTTTGGTCTTAAATTGCTCTGGCATCACGATTTTGGGTTAAATTGCCAACTGTAATTTTACGTCTTGAGAAACACGTCCCAAGGGAGGCAGAGGGAAAAAAAAACAAACAACGGAGAGAAAAAAAAGTTTTTAGGCCTGGGCCAAACCATCAAGAACTCAACACGTTCAGTCAGTTTATTCTGTTTCGCTACATCACGTCTTACATCATACAGTTTATTTCACAAATCTTATCCTCTCTGTTACTCCCTCTTTTTCTCTTTCCTCACGTTCCAAGTTACCCTTCCCCCCTCCCTTTTTCTGACCTCTACTTCATAGTGTTTCTTTTTTTTCCCTCCAGCTTACTCATGTATGTTTGTAGTAGGCCACTTTTATCAGATAGGGAGGGAGGTCACACAAGCACATACCCAGCCGAGCCCGCCAAGTCCCCGAGTCTGCATGTGGATTGAACACATGTACGTACACAAAGTGCAGTATCATTCGTTTTTATTCTGAGTCTGTCACTAAACTCTACTTCACTGATCACCTAACCGACACTTACATGTACATGTATTCTCAACTCAACTCCCCACACTTACCTTTACATTACCTATCGCTGTAGATAAAAACATCTGCTTTTGTATGAAGCATCTGCAATGTAATGTAAATGGTTACAATATCTCTGATGGTGAAATTGTTATATTTTCATAGCGATAGCTGTCGTGCTTTCCTCACTTTTCCAGCTGAGCCTCCAATCATAGTCCGCTGTTCACCACAGTGGTGGACGCGCTTATAGTGGATTATAGTGTGCTGTGGTCATTATGGATTTCCTGGCTGCCGGCCTGTGCCATGCTGTGGAAAGATCCCAGTTCAATGATTAATCACTAGTTAACAAGCCTTTCGCCCAAAACATGTGATTACCGAGAGCCATTACTTGCAAATGCGCTGAGAAACTCTTCACCCCTTAGCTGAGAGAGACAGAGATCAGGGAGATAGCTCATGCTACTGAATGGTGGTGCGTGAGAGTTTTGGGTTTTCATTGTTTCCAAGGGAATTTCACCAAATGTGTCTGGTAATTAAAAGTATGTTAACAAGAGCTCTCTGTGTTGCTCTTTTTTTTTTCTTCCATTCCCATCCACAGGTTTGTGTGTGTTCCATCTAGGTAGGTATGCTAATACAGACCCCAAACGATCACATGAATACCACTCAAAGAGCCAGTTAAACTGTGCTCAATGAAACTGGAAACAATGTTTTTAATATACCTTGTGTCATCAAAGTAGACAAATTAAGTTAGTGTCTGTGTCAATCACAGTCATGACATACCGTGTCAGTGGAAAGATATTCAGAGGTGTCAATCCCAGATTCAGAAAGTAAAAACCCTGCCACAAATTTGATCCAACCAACTCTGAATCAGCTGATTGTAATGAGCAATCAAGAAGTCACTCAGTGAAGTCACCTGTGTTGGAAGGAAAACATGGCAGGGTTTTTACTTTCTGAACCCGGGATTGACACCTCTGCAGCAGGTGCATAAAAACCAGTCAAGTTTTGCACACTAGTTTTGCACACTACGTAACTTGAAGATTAAAATCTTCACACTTTCTAAACACACAATCTTAGCACATTTTGTGATAATAATAATAATAACCTTTACTTGTATAGCACAGTTCATACATACAAGATGCAGCTCAAAGTGCTTTACAGTTTGACAAGGTCACAAACAAAACAGCATTTCTTGCAGTCCAATGGCATTTGAATGCAATAATGGAGTGGCGTAGTGTTTTAACAATGCAAAATCACAACAACGCAACAACGATGGGAACTGGGGTGGGGGTGGTGGTGATAGTGTCCCCTCCCTAAAGCTGAGAACAAATCTACACCCCCCTTGATCTCGCGTACCTATAGAATAGAAACCTACATGATTTACTTTGAGACTTCAAAACGCCACAGCAGCTTGTCATATACATTACATGTCCATTGACATGATGGCTACTGTATTTCACCATGGGCCTGATTATCGTCCGTCAACACTCTAACTGATAAATGTCTCCCTCTCTGGCCCTCGGTGTGTAACTGTGGATATACAGTTTCTTCTGACCATCTCTTCCCCTCCCTCCAGCGTTCAGAAGCATCTCTGAAGAGTATTAATAGAAACACTGGCGCCTCTAATGAAACTGCCACCTGGACTGTTCTGGAAACGGAACTAACAGATTCACACGCTCTCTCTCTCTCTCTCTCTGTCTTTCCCTTACCCTCTCTCTCTCTCTGTCTTTCTCCCTCTCTTCCTCTCTCTCTCTCTCTCTCTCTCTCTGGACCGCTCTCTGTCTTGTCTGCTTTCTCTCTCTCTCTCTCTCCCCCTCACTCTTTCCCGCTCACGCACATGCGCGCTCCCCTCTTTCTCATCCTCTTTTTCTCACGCCCACACATGCATACATACACAGATGGGCTTTGACACACACACTTTACACACTTCCACATACAAACACACACACACACACACATACACGTACACACTCACAGGCACACACACACACACACACAGAGTCACAGGGTCACAAAGACACACACACACACACACACACACACACACACACACACAGGCACACAAAGTCACATATGCTATTTATCTCCCTCTGTCGTTCACACTTTTGCACAGGCATATTCCCACACTAAATCGTTCAAACATCTGACACTCACTTACTCACATAGTGACACACGTACTCTGTACACAAAAATACCTGCACACTTTCTCACACATATATGGTGACACTCTTTCTTGGTCTCTCTCTCTCTCTCTCGCTCTAGTTCCCTCTCCCGTTCTGTGCCCCATGTCTCAATTTTGTCCATTTTTGTCCTGGTCACAGCACCAAAGAGATGGACCAATATTTACTTACAACAGTAATATCAGCACAAGGCACAGCATTAGAAAATGTATTATAATAATAATAATAATAATAATAATAATAACAGCAATAATAACAATGATAATAATAATAATAATAATAATAATAATAATAATAATGGTAATGATAATGATAATAATAATGATAATAATAATAATAATAACGTATATAGTTCTTTTTTTAGTGTATCTACATGTGACAACATGTAATATTATGTACTTACACTGTACAGACTTACAGTAAAATTAACCCTAACCCTAACCCTATGGTACAGTGTAGATACATAATGTTACATAATATTACATACTTTGTTAAACTGTATATAATGGATGTAACAGAGACAGTAAAGTGTACCCAATAATAATAATAATAATAATAATCAAAATCAAAATCACAATCATAGTCATTGCAGTATTAATAATAATTCTCATAATCGCCGTAATAATACGTCAAAATAATAAAAGGCCTCTGGCATTTTGAGATGTATAAGTACACATATGCACATACACAAACACATATGCATTAAATATACCAACTATTCTATTTGTGCAAAACTCTTGTGTATGTAACATTTGCGTCTACATGTGTACATAAGCCTACCTCTGTTTTAGATACACACGGGGACATTGGACTGTCATGCGTAAAATACCTCTGACATTTTGAGACATGTATGTAACTGTGTGTTAAACGCCTATCAACATCTCTATGTACAGTAAGCATAACACTATTTTAGATACACACAGGCAGTCATGGGCTGTCTTGCATGCCTGAAAACAGCTCTCCCACATCCATCACATTTATGCCACAATTAAGCGTCACCATCTTCCTCTTATTTGACAGAGGACCTTTTGTTTACATATCACACAAGCATGTGATACCAGCTTACAACACGTCCCCACCCAAAAGTGATTTACTGATAGGACTGTCCCTTCAGAATCAATAAATAATCAAAAGTCACCATCATCTTTCGTACTGACTGAGGCCCTTTTGTGTACGTATCACACCGCATGTGATACCAGCTTACAACACGTCCACACCAGAAAGTGATTTACTGATAGGACTGTACCTTTCAGAATGGGTGACATTGATAAAGATGACCTGTAGTGTGTGTGTGTGTGTGTGTGTGTGTGTGTGTGTGTCTGTGTGTCTGTGTGTGTGTGTGTGTGTGTTTGGACTCCGGGATAATTACTGTGGTAAACACATTAAAGCAGCAGTGCTCTCCCTTGGCACCCACAGACGTCCAGAGAGGACAGCTGTGTTTGTTTTTACAGCCTGGGAGCGCATGAGAGAGAGAGAGAGAGAGAGAGAGAGAGAGAGAGAGAGAGAGAGAGAGAGAGAGAGAAAGAGTGTGTGTGTGTGTGTGTGTGTGTGTGTGTGTGTGTGTGTGTGTGTGATCGCATACATGATGCTGCGCTTACAACACAACCCCTCTCCCTCCACTCCCATCACCCCCCCCCCCACCCCTTTATGTTCAAGTGTGATTGCACAGAGTGGTGTGGGTGGTGTGTGTGTGCGTGTGTGTCTTTGAGTGTGTGTGTTTGTGTGTGGTGTGGGGAAGGGGCGAAGACAGTTTTAAGGGGGTAGGACTTGTATGGCGGTTTATGGCTTTGCTTATGCGCTGTTTATATGAGCGTGTTGTGTTTGTGTATGTTCTGTTGCCTTTGGCAGAGCCAGCATGGGGCCTACTGCAGCCTGGGTCTCAAGCAGTTCCCACAGCCCAGGGAGCAAGCTGGCCTGTCAGGCAGCGTGGGAACCAGGGGCCGCAAGGGGGGGACCGAGGCCTGGATGTCCATCTGTGGGCAAGGAAGCTCTTCAAACAGATATTTGAAAACGGACCACGGATCGCACATAGCATGGATGTCTTAAAACACTTGTTTGTTTTGTTTTGTGTTTTTGTCTCGTTTAGTGTGTGTTACAACACAAAATCTAGAAAAATACAGGATTATGTGAACCACGCATACACACAAACATTCACACACATGCAACTATATCATTTCATTATACTGTAAAAAACTGAGAGAATACTTTGGATAGCTGATGTTATTGTTTTGCGAAATATTACATTGAATAGCAGTATTGTTATTTTATTGGTTTATACATATAGGCGAACCACCCCACCACTGGAACCTGTCTCAATTGATGGGGTAAATGTTGAGGCAGTCTGCACATACAAGTACTTGGGGGTACTCCTTGACAATAAACTGGACTGGTCTGCTAATTCAGATGCCCTATACAGGAAGGGGCAAAGCAGGCTGTACTTCCTGAGGCGACTGAGGTCCTTCAATGTCTGCAACAGACTGCTGCTGATGTTCTACCAGTCTGTTATGGCCAGTGTGCTCTTCTATGCTGTGGCATGTTGGGGTGGTAGCACTAAGAAGCGGGATACTGGTCGTCTGGACAGACTGGTGAGGAAGGCAGGGTCTGTGGTGGGCACGGAGCTGGATGCTCTCTCTACCATAACTGAGAGGAGGACCCTGAGCAGGCTGCACTCCATATTGGACAATGACTGTCACCCCCTGCACACCATCTTCATTAATCAGAGGAGTTTGATCAGTGACAGACTCCGGTCCCTCCCCTGCAGGACTGACAGGCTTCGGAGGTCCTTTGTTCACAGGGCCATACAGCTTTACAACACCACACAGAGGGAGCTGGGCATAATTGACTGGACTGCTTGAGCTGCACCCCACATACACACACACATACACACACACACACACACACACACACACACACACACACACGCACACGCACACGCACACGCACACGCACACGCACACGCACACGCACACTCACACACTCACACTCACACACCACGCTGTGCTGGTGACCCCTACACCTTCCTGGACATACATTGCACTGCACTACCCGGATTACATCCTCCACTACAAGACTATTCCATGGTCAACCTACACTATCCTACACTACCCTGGACAACGTGTACTGCACTGTTTGCATTGCCACTTTGTTTTTACTTGCACTAAGGACCATTCCCCAACTCAAACTTAACCTGTTCACTTAAATTACGGCAATGCACCTTATATAGACACGTCTTAGTACCCCCCCCCCCCCCTCCTAACCCATTTCAGTGAATGTTGTATGTATGTTGATGTGTGCAATATGGTGATTCGTCTTGATTCGTTTTGTAATGTGTATTTATTATGGGTAATGTGTATTATGTGTATGCTACAAGACACCTTAATTTCCTTCGGGATTAATAAAGTTACTCTACTCTACTCTACTCTACTCTACTCTACTCTACATTTCAAATGACCTAAAATATTCGCTGTGGCTGACTCTAGGAATGAATGTTATCCTGTGAGAATAACTCTATTATTAGGTTATCATCAGATCATCAACCAAGCCCTAATGTTTTGTGGACAACGCCATTACATCCAGACAACAAAAAAGGACAGAGCTGGGCCGTGCAGATGTTTCTCACACAGCTGCTCCGCTCCTGACCTAGCATCTTCCCACAATCCTACACACCACACACACAGACAGACACCCTCTTCTTGGGCTCCGTCCCAATCCACCTAGAAAAAGTCACCGCCCCGTGATTCCACTCCTCCTCCTGTTCCCACTGACTAACTGACTGACTGACGTGAAACAAGTAAACAAGTCATTTAAATGATGGTTTCTTCAGCCAGGTTCTCGCCTACGTGATTTCATTTCCGAAGACAGCAGCCTCAGAGATCGAAACAGCAATGCTAGCTTTTTTTTCAGTTGTTGTTGTTTACTTGTTGGCTTGTTTGTTTTCCTGCATTCTTGTGTGTTTGTTTGTTGGTTTAGTGATGTGACAGCTCGAGCTTTAGTAGCAGCTGATGTACGTTTAGTGTTACAAGGAAGTGCCCTTTCAGAAGATAGTGAAAGGCATGCTATTACACACTACAGCAAGGATATCAACCTCTCTCGTCTCTCATATTAATCTCTCTCATCTTTCAGTTTATTTACAGTTCTAGCCGTCTTGAAACAAAAAAATTAGCTACTTTGTACAAAGCCCTGCTGCAGTATCTCCACTTCTCCACCATGATGTGCGGGCTGGGCTCTGGACTTGGACATTTTTGGGTCCTTAAAAAAAATCTACCTTTCAGTATGGTACAGCCTATATTGTGATGTATAAAATGAGTAGTGTCTTCAGTTGCTGGGAGACTCCTCTACCTACGGAGCCACTGTCGTCCTTAATAATATTAGTAGTGTCTTCAAAGGGGCTCCGTGTCAGTGCTGGGTGCAGTAGCGGTTTTAGGCGCGGGCGAACAGGGCAGCCGCCCGTGGCGCCATGTCGTGGGGGGCACCACGAGCGCTTGGGGAAAAAAAATAAAATAAAAAGCTCCGTGTATCATGTCACTGTAATCGGCACATTGGCGTCCCCTAAGTGAACTGCAGGCGCGATCGCTTGCTGAGAAGGTGCCGTGTACTCAGAAGTAGCGTGACTCTCTACCTCGGGGCGGGGGAAGGGGGTGCCCGGGGAGTAAAACACTGTAGAACCGCCACTGGTTGGGTGCTTAGAATCATTGTAACTTTTCCCTACCTGATGGGGGCCCCTGGGTAGGGTGGCTGGTCGCTGAACTTTCAGAAGTCCTTAGAAAAGTCGCCTCTCAGCACGGTTGAGGGCTGCTGCTGTGTTGGAGTAAAAGGACCTCTAGGTGTAAAATATGACCCTGCTCTAATATGAAATGATAGCGTACCAAACCTGTCACAGCCATAACTCAGCAGCACTTAGTGTACTTCCACAGCACTGCATTACATAGCCATGGTGCCACCTTACCCCTGTCTCCCTCTGGTTATCTGTGTCAGTGACTGTCGTAATACCTCATATAGCCCACTGCTGGTTAGCTGGTTTTACCGCCATGTATTTCTTTTTATTTATTTCTTTTATTTGTTTTATTTTTATTTTTAGCCTTCTCTCTGTCTCTACACTACATTACCTAGTAATTACAAGTTAATTTTCCGGCTTGGGATCAATAAAGTCAATCAATCAATCAATCAATCAATCAATCAATCAATCAAACAGTCTTATCTATCTATCTATCTATCTATCTATCTATCTATCTATCTATCTATCTATCTAAATTTAACTATCTTCTTCCTGAGACGTAAATGACTTTCATACCTACATACATGTCTTGTATCAGTACATTCACTCCACACTAGCTGCTGCTAGCATTAGCTTAGCATAATTCATTTGGCCAAACACTTCAGTTTTTCCCTATTTACAAATGACTATTAGTGGGTACACATGTACATATGGTGATTTTCTAAGCGGATACAAATGAATAACTACATTGTATGGCAGGAGCCCAATTGGGAAGCTCGGTGAAGTAGTAAATAACAAATGAGAATCCTTCAGTTGGTCTGCATAGATCCAGTCTGTATTTATCATTCATTCATGAATTTGGCTCAGTGTGTGTGTGTGTGTGTGTGTCTAGCTGGCAGTGGTATTGCTTATTAAGCTTTTGGGCTGAAGACACTGGACAGCTGAGCTGGTCTCTGTGAGATCCACTGGTATTTGTTTAATCCAAAATGTTAGCCTCCGCTCTTTCAGCCACTCAGCCACTCAGCCAGTGCTCCACAGCAATGCCTCTTTTTAATTAGAGGCTTCACAGAGCAGCTCGTCATCCTCCCAACACTGCGACCATACTCCTCACGTGCTCCAGCAGTTTAAAATTTAGACACTTCAACAGGATATTTTCGTCAGAGTTTTGTTGTTTCTATGTTGTAATATTGTTTTGTTGTTTTGTTATCATAGTCAGGTGTTTCTGTCTAAATGCCTGCTATTGTGCTCTGTATCACAGAGTTCTGTATCATCGCACCACACTTTGTATTTTTTTTTTTTTTTCAATTTTATTGTTATATTTCAAAGATACTTCAGCAGAAGATTTTTTAGTTTTTTTTGTTCAGTCTTGTTTTACTGTCGACACCACAAACCTTGGTGTGTCTGACTACATTTCAGCTGACACTGCTCAATGCAGATATAAAGAAGAAGAATACTAAAAACAGAAGTTCATGACCCCTTCAGCGTCAACCAGGCTGTACACATTAGCCGCTCCATGTTGTTTTCTGATTTATTTTTTAGCATCCATGTCTATGGCGGGCTGTGCTGACACCTGTTTGTCTTGGGCGGGCTGGATATGATTGGCACAGGAACCTCCATGCCTGTGGTTTTGGAAGGGAAACGGGAGAAGGCTTCCTCTCGCAAAGAAAAAAAACAAAAAAAAAAAACAGAAAATGTTGGCAACATATTGGACATTTTTTAAAACTATGTTTGTTCAGGGTGGAAAACAAAAAGATATGGAATAGTTTCCTTTTTACGCAAGTTGGAACACTTAGGAAGAGACCAAGCAGGAATGCCAAAGGTGTCTGAATGCTAATTTGGAAAACTGAGTCCTGCTAGCTGACATTTAGGGACATTCAGTGGTTCAAACTGTGCAACTGAGCTAATTCACACAAGGAAACCAGAACCGCAACAAAGCTAGCAAAACTATAAAGGAAATACTTTGAATGTTACAAGTGGGTCACTCATTTAGTGTTTTTATTATCTATAATTTCATTCCTCCTAAGAAACATAATGTATTTTGATGGAAACTTAACACTGATTTTTTTGTTTTTGCAGTTTTTTGGGGGAGTTTTTAGATGATTTTTGCTCTGACCGCTTATGTTTTCCCCCAGACAGCGGAGCAGACAGGCTGGGTAGTGACATGGCAACCGTGGCTAAGGAAGACTGCACCACACACACCCCCTCACAGAGCAGAGCCGGGCAGTGGAGGCACAGGGGGCTGCAGTCAGTGTGTGTGTGTGTGTGTGCGTGTGCGTGTGTGTGTCTGTGTGTCTGTGTGTGTGTGTGTGAGAGAGAGAGAGAGAGAGAGAGAGACAGAGAGGGAGAGAGAAAGTCTTTGGCTTCATGTATGTGTGTGTGTGTGTGTGTGTGTGTGTGTGTGTGTGTGTGTGTGTGTGTGAGAGAGAGAGAGAGAGAGGGGGGGGGGGGGGGGAGAGAGAGAGTCTTTGACTTCATGTATGTGTGTGTGTGTGTGTGTGTGTGTGTGTGTGTGTGAGAGAGAGAGAGAGAGAGAGAGAGAGAGAGAGAGAGAGACAGAGGCAGAGGCAGAGACAGGGGGGGGTTGGTCTTTGTCTTTATGTGTGTGTGTATAGGTGCGTGCATGTGTGTGTGTGTGTGTGTGTGCGTGTGTGTGTGCGTGCATGGGAGAGCAGGGCATGGCTAAGGGTGCCTCCTGCCCACCAGTGATCAGGTCATTTGGGGACCCCAGAGGTCCTGAGAGGCTCTGGGAATTCCGTGGTGTCAGAAAAGCTCTGTTTCTCACACACACACACACACACACACACACACACACACACACACACACACACACACATCCTTCAGGTCAGCAAAGGGAGCAGGACCCTGTGGTCAAAACCAGAAGTTCACAAGAGGACATACTGTGTGTGTGTGTGTGTGTGTGTGTGTGTGTGTGTGTGTGTGTGTGTGTGTGTGTGTGTCTGTGTCTGTGTCTGTGTGTGTTTGTTTGCTAGAGAGAGAGAGTACGGAGAAAGTTTAAAAGAAAACTCTGAAGGATATACCGTATCTATGAAATGCTTTTGTTGACACGCTGACATACGTACTCCATGCATTTTATTGTAATCCGAAGAAGTAAAAGTACCTTTTTTCTTACATTATTCTTAGAACTTTTAGTGATACTGAACAAGGGCTAATCAGCGCTTTGTTTTAAGAGAAACATGCAACATGTTTCTCCACACTGTTACATAGGGTGTGCAAACTGTCAGATTCATCTCTTGTCTGAACTTGTTTGGAGAGAAGGTTTTGTTCATCAGTTTCTTTTTAGTCAGAATTTTCTCCGGGGCGAAGATGGTATATCTGAACAGTCGAGACCTGTTGTTCCAGTCAGGCAGCGCTAACAAGCAGAGATATTTTAAAATAAGTCAAAGTCAAAGTCAGCTTTATTGTCAAAAACCATATGTACAGGTTGCACACACAGAATTTGAAATTGCAGTACTCCCACAGTGGGCCCACAGTGAACATTAAACATCCTATAAACAAGACAATAAAACATGATGGCAACACATAACAATATAAACATAGCAAAAAGTACAATAGGCTTGTATATAATACAAATAAGTAAACCGCACAATGTGTAGTGTAAGAAAGCTCAAATGGTGCCTTTTAAGGAGAAGTGTCCTTGATTGTAGTGCAAAAGAAAAAAAGTTGTTGTGGAGCATTGGGAAAGGAATAAGTACTGTGGTGGTAATGTTTATTCCATTCTATTTACTGTAAGTCTATTTTAAGCAGTGTAGTAGCAATGTTTGTTTGTAGTAGCAATGTTTATTTTTTGTCCTTACCTGTCCAGGGACAGACAGACAGACAGATAGACAGACAGACAGAGCAGTTGTGCATAATGTGGACATGGTTGGGGTGTACAGACACACACACACACACACACACATACATTCTCAGACACACACACACAAATGGTTGGGCTGTGGAGACACACACACACACACACACACACACACACACACACACAGTTGGGCTGTGGAGACACAGACACAAACACACACGCTCATACACACACATGAGCACCGCACATACACATGCATGCACAGTGCACACATGGCTATGAGGAGCATTTTAAAAAAGCATTTCTCTCTCTCTCTCTCTCTCTCTCTCACACACACACACACACATTGAGCCATCATGACACTAAGGGGCATCTCTCTGGCTCTTTCTCTCTCTCCCTCACACACACACACCCCCACACACACACACACACACACACACACACACACACACACACACACACACACACACACACACACACACACACACACATTGAGCCATCATGTCTGGGGCACACACACACACACAGAGGTTTAAATAATAATAAGCATCTCTCTCATGAGACTGGTATTTTCCCTTCTTTTTTGGCAATTTGACTTACAGCGATAATCGAAAACACATGTGGAAAAATCTTCATATAGTCAAGATAGACGAAGATGGACTGAACCTTTTGTTGGGATTTATTAAAAAGTTAGAAATATGCCTGTTGTAGTTATTGGTACTGCCATGGTCTTATATCTCATAATCTGTTATCTGTCATATTCTGTTATCTCTCATAATCAGTCCTCATCTGCTGTTGTTTATTATGGAGGTGGTCGAATGGCACAGGAATGTGGCTCTGAAATACTAATTTATATTTTCTGAGGAAGGAGCAGTCCTGTGGTTTGGCCTTGGCAGTGTAGCATTTTGGTCTTGGGTATACAAAGCTGGACTGTAATTTCCGGACAGTCTTTCTCTTTGGGTATGTGTGTGTGTGTGTGTGTGTGTGTCTGTGTGCGTGTGTGTATTTGTGAGCACTTGTGTGTGTGTGTGTGTGTGTGTGTGTGTGTATGTGTGAGCACTTGTGTGTGTGTGTGTGTGTGTGTGTGTGTATGTGTGAGCACTTGTGGGTGTGTGTGTGCGTGTGTGTCTGTGTGTATGTGTCTGTGTCTGTGTCTAAAAGAGAGCGAAAAATGAGAGACAGCCTCACACAAACAACAGCCTCATCCTGGGCTGGTCTACATCTCCATCCCATCGTCCCTTATTTACACATAGCCAGGCATCACATATGTGCTGGTTGTTCAATGTGTGTGTGTGTGTGTGTGTGTGTGTGTGTGTGTGTGTGTTTGTGCGTGTGTGTGTGTGTGTGTGCATGCATGCATCTGTGTGTGTCTGTATGTCTGTGCGTGCCTATGCGAGTGTGTGTGTGTGTGTGTGTGTGTGTGTGTGTGTGTATGGGTATGTGTGGGTAGGGTACGTGTGTGTGTGTGTGTGTGTGTGTATGTGAGAGAGAGAAATGGAGAAAGGAAGAGACAGAGAGAGCGAGAGAGAGGACAGCATGTGCGTGTGTGTGTGTGTGTGTGTGTGTGTGTGTGTATGGCTAGGTGTGTGTGTGTGTGTATGTGAGAGAGAGAGAGAGAAAGAGAGAAAGGGAGAAAGGGAGAGACAGAGGGAGCGAGAGAGAGGACAGCATATGTGTGTGTGTGTGTGTGTGTGTGTGTGTGTGTGTGTGTGTGTGTGTGTATGGCTAGCTCTGTGTGTAGGCTAGGTGTGTGTGTGTGTTGTGTGTGTGTGTGTGTGTGTCTGTGTGTGTGTGTGCGTGCGCGTATGGCTAGGTATGTGTCTGTGTGTGTGTGTGTGTGTGTGTGTGTGTGTCTGCGCGTGCGTATGGCTAGGTATGTGTGTGTGTGTGTGTGTGTGTGTGTGTGTGTGTCTGTGTATGTGTGTGTGTGTGTGTGTGTACGGCTAGGTATGTGTCTGTGGGTGTGTGTGTGTATGTTTGGACAGGAACACTAATCTGCTAGTGACAGACTAGCGGACCTGGAACATCCCCATTGATAAAGAATAGCACACAGAGGCAGGAGAGAGTATGGCCGTAAAAAGAAACAGTGGACAAACGCTGACAGATTTTGTCATAATATTACATAAAAGCAGCGTCCTTGCCACAGGTGAGTAGACACAACTTGGATACAGATAATACTAATCCACTCTGTCTTTATCCTTTCCTTTCTGGGTTCTTTCAGTCTCTTTTCTCTTTGGTTGTCTCTTTTCTTAGCTTGTTTTTATTTGCCTTGTCTTGTTTTGTTTTGTTTTGAGATATATATTTATGTCTTCCTTACTTTTTTTCCTCCAATCTCTCCTCTCTGTGGTTGACCTCTGCCTTGACTGGTTGCTATGGCAGCCATCTTCCTCTCTGACCTCTGCAAGACTGATGATGAACTCTTTTCCACACTGTAGTGGTGTCAGTGACTCTCTCACAAAGTATTCGTGGCTTCGGAGCTGTCTCTGTTAGCCTGACGGCTGCCTTTCTCAGATTAATGGCGTTCCCCTTCGTGTGAAATGTTATACTTGTTGCTGTTTGACATCCCAGGACTGCAAGCAGTAAGCAGATGGGTTGCAGCGCCGTTTGTCTATATGACAGCGGTTCCCAAACGTTTTTTTTTTTTACTGCTGTGTACCGTCTGAGACACTATGTTTTCCACCATGAACAACCTGCTATGGATATAAACAACAGTGAAGCAGTATCACATAGTGCATAACCATGAAGTGGCAGTTGGGTTGTGTCGAGGATAGTTTTTTTTTAAAAAAAGGTAAGATCTTTTGCCACATATAATCTGTACCCAAACTATAAAGACACATTTTTGGTAAAGACTATATGTGGACAAAGATTACACTATCCTCAATGTAACCTACTTGGTGGCTGGTGAAAGCTGAGAACCTATTCACAGATTTATTTTGAACACCCCAAAGAATTGATCCAGGTACCACCACAGCCATACTCATCCCCCCAGTTTGAGAACCAATGTTCTATGAGACACTTGAGGAGACACATGGTTGTTTTACGAGGAAGGTTCTTTCTTTCTCTCTTTTCTTCTCTTAAAACAGGGTATGCAGTAACTCTTGGTGGTCCATGTGTTTTGTTTCTTGTTTTTACTAGGCCCTGTCAATTTAAGTCTAACCAAATGCATTGGTTACATGGGCAAGTTGAATTGAATGGAACATAATTAGGAGATCACAACAAGGTTCCCTGCAAAACAAAATATACGTTGCATTTTTAACAAAGTGAGACAAATGCCCTGCTTACGCAAACAACTAATTTGTCTGATTCGTTGTTTTGAAAAGGTTTGTGGGGGGTCTCAAGAGAGGGTATGCTTCGTTTGTCCCTGCCAGGAACAAAAAAAAAAACACCTCAGTCACTCTCAGTCACGCAGTCATTCGTGCATTAGCTTCCTGATGGCAGAGACAAAACATAGGCCTGACAAAGACCCTGTGGTCAAAACGTTGGTTTGTCTTTTGTCTACTAAATAAACATTTTGGAGCATATGCAGTGTGTAGACATCCTTTGTCATCCAGCTCGTAATTTTTGTCTACCACCTGTAAGATTATCTTTGGATGTGTGCACCTCAATGTTAAAGACAAAATGCAAATAACGGGCCATTTTTTTTGTGCTGCTAACTTGCCATATTTTGTTACAATAAAATTCTTTTCAGTCACGACAACTGACTGTAAATCGGTAAAAAAAAAACAAAAAAACCTGTGGGTGCTCTCCTTTTGTTAAATACTGTTCTGTTAACTTGACATATCCTGTCATTACAAGCTTTCAAAAAAAAATTGAGTGACTTCACTTCAGTCACTGTAGCTTAAAGTGTGCTGTACCGTATCTGATGACGAGAGGCTAAAGCCATCACATGGTGACTGAGAGGAATTCAGGTTCTAGGTTTTCACTGCTCCCTCGGCTCCCCTTTGCTGCAACCCTAAATTAATGGACTTAAGGAAGTCCAACTGACACTCAGCCAAACACTGGAATTTCAAGAGTGCCAATCAATCACGTAAATGTAAATTTTTTATCATAACAATGATGTCATGTCTCTATGGCAAAACTATACCTGTTTACACAAAAAAAGTCTAATTTATGAAAACATTGCCAGTCTATCTCTTAAAAACATCGTCATTTCCTGACACACTGTTAAATGTAAGTATCCAGATAATGAATGTGTGTTGATGGAATATCTCAGTGCCGGTGTTGAAGATGTCTTCATAGGAATTCACTGGAATCAGCATATCATGTCAGTAAGAGTTACGAAGCCACTAAGGTTTGTTTTTTTGTCAAGTGAAACTTACACACACCACTAGAATTTCAAAAAAAATTCCAACTTGCTAATCCTACTGTAACTTGTTCAAGCAAATTCCGGTTTCAGATTACAACTGTATGTGTGTTAAATGTCAGACTTCCACTCAAGTGCTTTTGTTGTCTATATAGGCTACATTTGGTCCAGGCAGAGCTGTACTGTCACACTATGGCCATATGCATGTTATATCTAACACTCTTCACATCATACACTTTAATCCCAGACAGTGATTTAACCCTTTTTAGCTTTTGCGAGCCAAACTCAGGGTTTCTTTGTAGTTTCTTTTAAAAAATATATATATCTTCTTCACTTGCGGGAGCCAGTCTTAACATTTCATAACCACATTTCGAATAATTCAACGAAGATCACAGCCATCTCCGTTTACACTTGTGGTGCACAGAGACATTATGGAGGATTATGGAGAGAAGACTCCAAACTATCTATAAACACGGCATTCCTAGTTCATGTCCTAACTCCATTACCATTCATTACCTCTGTCTTTGTATTTATATTTGCGAGAGGCTCACTCCTGGCCTGTCTCTTGCTCTGTCTTGCTCTCTCTCTCTCTCTCTTTCTCGTCTTTCTCTCTCTCTGTCTTTGTGTCTGTCTTTCTCTCTCTTTCTCCTTCTCCATTCTCTCTCTTATTTATACATTCATGCAAGCACTTGAAATGCTTTTAAAATAACAAAGTGTTTCTTTGTATGTCTTATGTAAGCTTTTTGTAATAAACAAAGTTTTGAAATCTCAAAGAAATCTCTTGTTTTCTCTCTTTTTCATTCTTTCTCTCTCTCTTATTTTCTCTCTCGATTGTCTCTTTTTCTCTCTCTCTCTCTTTCTCTCTCTCTCTCTCTTTGTCTGCAGTGTATCACTGAGCCGGTGAGTAGCCCATTGCTGTTGGTAGGAGCCTTGAGCACTGCTCCAGGAACATAACTGCATAACTCATTTTTTTTTCCTTTTTCTTTTTTGGCAAAGAGGAAAAAGAACGAAGAGTAAGCAAGCAAGCAAGCAAGTAAGTAAGTAAGTAGGTCTTATGTCACATGACGAAAACCACTGGTGGAACCTGATCCATCCGATAGCGGTATAGGGCGCGTGTCTCCTCACAGACAGTGCTGAAGGTAACCTGAGCGGCTCTGTGTGTCGCCCTGCGGTCAAAAACACGAGTCAAGTGCTTTTTTATTAGTTAGGCATCCGCAGACACGAGAGGCCGCATGCTCTAGACTTGTTCACGGAAATCTAGACGTGTGCATGTGTAAATAAATAAATACATGAATACATACAGTACATGCTGACATACATACATGCGTACACACACATACATGCATACAAACTGACATACATACATACGTAAGTACAGAAATACAGAAATACATTTAAATAAATAAATATGTGAATGAATATGTTAATGTGGGCATGAATGAATGAATGAATGAATGAATGAACGAATTAATGAATATGTTTGGAAAAATGTTATTCTCCTGGGCATTTTCTAGCCTTTCTTTGTCCTGCTGCTATGTTTTCTTTCTCTTTCTTTTTTTTTTCTTTTGTTTCTTGTTTGGTCTTTTTGTTCCTCTCTTGTTTAGTGCTTTCACATGATCATTTAAATCTCAAACAAAAGCTCAATTTTGATTTTTGGGTCACTGTAACTAATTTTTCCAGATCTGGTCACATGATATTAATTGTACACTGCCCCATTCACATAAACAAACAAACAAACAAGTGAGAGGTGTAGACCTACTGAGTGGGTGTCAATAGGTGCTGAAAGGTTCTGGGCTAATGGCATAAAATACCAAACACCACTAGAAAGGATACTATGAATCTGTGCTGCTGTGATAAAGGGCTAGGTATAGTTATTCTTATGAAGCATGTACTTAGTATATACCTACATAAAAATCCATGTATGCAGTATGTTGTTTTGATTACACTTCAAAAGCAGCCAGCTACATTTTAAGTACTTCTATAACTTTCTTCTAATGTAATTTTACGTAAAAAAAAAAAAAAAGCAGAATAGTGTTTAGAAAAATCCAAGGGTCGACTTAGGCTTCTGGCCCATAGTGTATGGTTACAGGACACCTCATCTAAGGTCACCTCATCCAAACGACACTCCTGACTCATAGTGGACAGTATGTCCAAAGGGCGCATGTGGAAAGGTAAGTTGAGGGCAAGTGCTCAGAGTGAGGGCATGTGTCCTCCTCTTCCTCTTGGAGTCTCCTCACAGAAGCTGTCTGGTCACCTCCCCCCCCCACGGCCAACCTTGCATGTCTGAGTGCATTTGGCAGGGGACACTTTTTACGTAAACATCCTTATGTGCAAGTGTGTAGTGCTTGAAACCGAGGTCTCAGCGCAGTTCTGTTATTTGGAATGGTATCATAGCATACTGAAAGTCTTTAGGGACTTAAGCATAGTCTTACAGTAAGCTTAGTCAGTCTTTAACTTTTATCCATTTATCTGAATTGTACATAAAGCTCATGTAAAAAATGAACCACCTACATGTGGTACGTGGGAAGTATCTAATCTAGGATATCAGGGTATTTTAGATAGACAGACAGGGGGGCGGGCGGATGGGCGGATGGATGGATGGATATATATAGATAGATAGATAGATAGATAGATAGATAGATAGATAGACAGATAGATAGATAGATAGATAGATAGACAGACAGACAGACAGACAGACAGACAGACAGACAGACAGACAGACAGAGACAGACAGACAGACATAGATTATCAAAAAATATAAATAAGCAGTATTGATCGAATAAGGCACAGCGAACAGAGGAGGTGCATGAGTGCAGTTATCCTGTACTATCCTATATTTTAGAGGGTAAAAACTCATACGAAGTTAATGTAGTCCTGTGTTCTCACACAGGGAGCAGTGATGTAATGTAGACCGAAAGGATTTCTTTACCTGGCTATCTGCTGCCCCCTAGTGTACACATAGGCTAGTGTCGGTACTGTATGCTGTCTCCAGAGAGGAATACTGCACAGTCTGGGGTTGGTTTCATCACACTGTACACTTAACCACATCTGCCATATTAACTTACAATAGTGTTGTTTTTTGACTGTACCATGCAGAGATACAGGAAGATGAAGTAAGGTTGTTGACTTACAATAATGTTGATAATGTATAAATGGGAGAGCATCTAACCTAATGGAATCAGACAGGTGAAAGTAAATCAAACTGGAGACACATACTCTATGTTAAAGTTTTTTTCATTATTATTTTGTTCATGATGTTTATTTTATATGCAGTTATTTCAAATAGATTTATTTAACTGCAGGTGCAACAATCTGTACTTCCTCTTGTCATAACGAATCAACAGAGCAGAGCAAGCAAGAGTGTAACAGAGTAACTGCAAACAGGGTACAGGAAAGAACTCATAGCTGGAGATTAATACGGGCTGTGAAAGATGATTTTGCAAAAACATTTTTCTGAAATTCAGCAGTTCAACAAGGGGCATGTGACTATGTAGGTACTCGATAGGCCATTTTAAAATGGTCTCACAACATCATTTATAGATATAGAACGATATATCGGTCGGCTGATTTATATCAGGCCAATAATTGGCATTTTTAAACACATCGGTATGGGCCAATATTCACATACTATTAGGCCAATTAGGTTTAAATTCTAGCTGTGAACTGTGTGACCATGTGGCAGTGGTGGTGTGGCGGTTAAGGTAACACCCTTATGACCACATTACCATTTTTATACTGTGTTTGAAATGTGCATCCATTGTTCAGAAAAATTAGGCTTTTTAATATTCTGTGAAATTCTAGGGTTCTGCAATTGACCTCAGTGTTACAGAGCATGCTTCTGCACTGCATACAAGTGAATTAGTGCCCCCCATGAGCATGGTTCCAGGAAGTGGCTCATCATGAAGGATCTGCCATCTTTGGTTTTGTCTCACCATGTACTACATTGTTAGCCTGGCTAACGCGACTTATCAATGCTCTGCGAACATTGGTCTGGCCAAGCTGTGTTGTAAACCCATTTCTCAGAGGGCGGGCTTAACCCATGTGTGTGAAAAGCCTGTGTTTGCTACTGGACGAAGCTTCGGCCAATCACACCCCTCTGTCCTCTGACGTATACGCAGCGACAGAAACAGCTTGATACAAACAACAAGAATCGACTTGGCAACCAGTGGGGCTAACTGATAAATTAAACTTTTACCGAAGCCGGTCGGTAGCATTGCGAAAACGTCCTTTCTTGTAAGGAATGCTTCAAGGGCTGACCTTTGCTCTATTTTCAGAGAGAACTTCTCTTTGAATTCTTCCAAAACAGCAGCTACAGCTGCATTGAAATCTTGCCGTTGCTTCACGTTCGCCATGTTGACAGTGACTGAGGTAGATTTCCGGTCGCTAAACTACCGCGTCATTGCCTTTTTGAAATGCTAGATTTTCATTGGTCCCAGTTTCTCTGTTAATGTAGAAACGGTGTACACAGGCAGCTTGGCCAGACTGACTTGCAAGCGAAATTCAAATGCAGCGGCACAGGAAGTATGGGCGTGCCCAGGCTACTACATTGTGGCCGGCAGCAACAATAAAACCTACTTGACTTGACTTGACTTGACTTGACTTTAACAGGTTATAGCTGGTTTCACCACTAATTAGCTGATCTATCTGTCAGATGATTTGTGTAGGTTACTCATTAGGATCAGCTGGTGTAGAGAATGGTTGGATGAATTACGTATGTGGCAGCATTTTAACTCTTCAAGGACAGATCGATCGCCATCTCTGGCAATGACATTAGTCAGCTCTTTTTTTAGTCCTAACACAGGCACTCTTTTATTTTCTTGTAAACAAAACATACAAATATAATGCTTTTTAAAAAACCCTTGAAGTAAAAAAACGCTCATAAATCTGAGGCTGAGCTGACCAGATGTGCCTGGAGAGACTGGTAACGCGCCTCCGTTGGTCTGTGCTGAAAAACAGGTGGTGAGGAAGGCAGGGCCGCTGACCTCGGTGTACTGGAGGACAGGAATGTGTGTCCTTCTCAGCCTGTTCAGCTGTCTGTGCCTCACATTTGGAATGGACTCCATGCAAACTTGCAGGCAATCATAGACCTACAGTAGTGTCAACCTTGCGCAGTTTGTAATATATATATATATATACTGTATATACGTTTAATAGGTACTTTCATTTATTTATTTCATTTCATTTATTTATTTTATTTTTGTCTTATGCTACACTTACATGTCATACCCACATTGAGTCAACTACACTTTTAATTTCATTGTTCTTTGTAAAATAACAGTAAACTAAAGTTTTGTCTTATCTTTATTTTATGTTATGTTTGATGTTTTTTGTTTTTAATCTTTGTCTAGTGCACTGACCGCAAACTATTTAACATTACAGGTGTACATGTGTACACTTGTATTTGTAATTGTAAAAAAATTAATATAACTGTACAGCAATGTATTGCATCATCAACTGCTCTCCTCTGTCAGTAAACATCATCAGGATAAGAGCCTCAAGAACTCAGCCTTTATGATTAAATACATCATACTAAATCATCATTTTATTAGACAAAATACAAAAATACCACCCCGGGTTAAAAACAAAAGCCAAAAAAACTTTATTTTCTCATGCCGAGTCAGTTTGATGTGTTGTCATTCTAAATAGAATGTTGTGTTTATGCAAACTAACACAGCATTTAGTTAGACTGTTATCATATGAAGTTGTGAAAAAGTAAAAATTCAGTTTGTGCTTTTTAATATGACAATTATGTGAGGCATTGAATGTTACATTCACTGTCTGAATAAATTAAAAATTAAATTAGGACATAATCAACATACATAGCCTACTTTACGACTGCTTTTCAATAAAGGTTGTACGGCATCAGGGGCGATTTTAGCATCTGGTCTTTAGGGGTGCCCGGCCCCCAGTGCTTATCACACAACACTATTATTATATATAATATATTATTCATTTTGCACTGAGCCAGGGGGTGCCGAGCAATTTCACGGGGGTGCCTTGGCACCCCTAAAAATGGTCTAGATTTGCCCCTGTACGGCATCCTCACTGGACAGCTATGTATTTGCATACATAGGGCGAACATCACAGGTTCAGAAAGTAAAAGTCCCACCATGTATTGGTTCTAGACAATTCACTGAACCAGCTGATCCTAATTAGCACACTTTGTCAGCCAGGTATAGATCGAGCTTATTAGTGAAATCACCTGTGTTAGAAGTTTAGGTGCAGAAGGAATACATGGCAGGACTTTTAGTTTCTCAGCTAGTTAGTTCACTTCTGCTGCTGTGCTAGCCACTCCTGCTGGCACCTGCACTGCTACTACTTTGCTTCAGGTCTCGACCTGAAGGCCAGTTTACAGTCCAGATGAGATGTCGAACACTTGTCAACAGATGTTACACAAGATGTCATACAAGTGTCAAAGAACTTGCCAAACTTGGTCTTAAAACCTATCTGAACAAGATGCATGTTGCATATGACTATGCAGACAACATTTCAGAACACAGAACACAGAAAGTTGCTATCCAACCGATGTCACATTTTTTGATGTACAAAACGTCAAAACGTCTGTAGCGGACAGAAATATTGTCTCTTTAACACCGTCTTTGGTCGTGTTGTTTGTTGCCTGAACTCCAAACTGGACTCGACTGCCATGCCTCACAGGACCTCCCTGCTGCTGTACAGCCAGCAGTCTCGATTGGGCAGCAGGCCGCCCCATGGCATGCCATACTCCCTTTCCTCAGCAGGGTGGTTCATCCGCCTTATAGCCCCTCCAGAACAGCAGTAGCTGGTCTGCGGAGCCCAGGATCGTGGTTATGACCCGGAGATACTCGCAACGGTCGAAAGGGCCGGACCCATAGGCCTTGAATTGCGACGGGTCAGGGGGGTTGCTCAGGGAAATACCCAGGTGTTTCAGGCACACGCCCACAAAGGCGTCCTCAATGTTGAACATTCTGATGCCCTTGGAGACCCGGACGAGCTTTTCCGGAAGGTCAATGGAAAAGACGTAGCCCATGCCGAGAGGGTAGTTGGGATACGTGGAATCGGGGTAGGCCTCCTCGGAGACGTACCATTTGGAGTCCCGGCTGCGGACGACTGGCCTGTCCCACATGACCATGCCTGTGGCGTAGTTCTCCTTGGGTGTCTCAGGGTTTAGCAGAAGCTTCATGAGGTTCTCCACGTTGAGGAACATGTCCGAGTCGATCTTCATGGCATAAGAGGCGCCAGGGCAGTACGTTGCCACCCAGTCCATGATCACCATGGTCTTGATGGTCAGATTGAAGTAAGAATCCACAAAGTCGCTCTGCACCATGTCGCGGTACTTGGCGCTCTCGTTAACCACTTTCTCCTGGATTTGGTCCTTGTTTTCATATGGCCTCCCGAGAAGGAATAGAGTGCTTACCACTTTGCCCTGCACCAGCGTCTCGTTGCCCCATGTCATTCTGATCACCTCCCTGGCTCGGGCGTTCCCAGGGTGCACCGGGACCATAAGCACCAAAAAGGGCCTCTGCCTCTGGCACACGTCTGGCTCATTTAGGACAAAGTGGTACTGGCGTGGGTAGGCCTCAGAGATGCGATCGCTCCCCTCGGGTGTGCTTCCGATCAGGCCACTAGCACTGGTAGAGGTGCCTCTCACTGCCACTGTAGTGGGTGTCGTGGTTGCTGTAGTACTAGTGGTGCTACTTACTACTGCTGTTGTGGGGGCAGGAGTTACGGTAGTAGTAGTTACGGTCTCAGTGAGCGGTTTAAAGGTGAATCCGTCTTTCTGAAGCAGGATGCTTATAGGGAGGTAGTCCCTCACATAGTGGACACCAAAAGAGCACAGACATACGACAAGCAGTAGTTTGAACCACACAGAGTATCGCCTACCTGCAGAGTAGAGAATATGTACATTCATATTAATTCAATCATCTTTCAATTGGTTTGCTGAGATATTACAGTTAAAAAACATACATTTAGTTATGATAAAAAGTTAGATATGTCAATGCATAAAAATGATATTAAATACGGTAATGCTAGATATATTTAGGACTGTATTAAAATTCATGCTTAAACATTTGGTGTGATTGCATTAAAATGCTAAAATGCTTAAATATTTGATTCCATTCAGTGATGGAAGATACTACTTTAAATTAATAATAATAATAATAACAACAACAACAATAATAATAATAATTTGTGTTCATAGAATGTATGGTAATTTACATAATTCACTGTAATGTAACAAATAGTAATTTCATTAGTTGTTGAACTCAGATATCAACAATCTTTTCCCATAAGTGCTGACTCCGTCCATAGGTGTAATAGAGTCAATAACTAAAGTAAATACACTGGGTGGTGTCACTAGATTCCTTTCAATAACTTTTTTTAAAGTAAATACAATAAGTATCACTAGATTCCTTTCAATAACTAAATACAGTATGTGGTGTTACTAGATCCATTTCAATAATTATATATTAAATATGGTCAGTGTCACTAGATTTCTTTCAATAACTAAATAATAATAAATGCATTATGTGGTGATCTGTTTCAATAGCTATATTATTGTAAATACAGTAGGTGTGACTAGATCTGTTTCTCTAGCAGGTTTTGTCTGGTGTCTTTGGAATGTGTCTCCCCTCCTCAACCCCAGGACCATGGAGGCATCTGCTTTTCGTTTGGGTTCTTACATTCCTCCAGACCTGTAATGTGGCTCTGCAGCATCACCATGCAATTAGCCCTTGGGCTTCAGTCCCCCCACCCCCTCTCTCTCTCTGTGTCTTTCTCTCTCTCTCTATCTATCTAGCTATCTGTCTCTCTATCTCTCACTTTTCCTCTCGCTCTCTCTCTCTCTCTCTCCCTCTCTCTCCTTCTCTTCTTCCCTCTCTATCTGTAACTGTTCAGATTGTGCTCCCTTATGTAGCTTCATACTGTGTCTGTGACACACTGTGGGCTTACTTGGGCTTATGTGGGCTTGGATTGAATGCCTTTTCTTGAACTGCTCATTTAAACATAATTCTAAACACATAAGAACATGATGCACTTAACAATCACACTGTTAAAGTTAAACCAACGTAAACTAACATCCTGTAAGAAGATCCGTGTTTAATCATGTTTACTTACGTAATCAAGGCACGGCTCTTTTTATGTTAGTGTACTTAACAATGCATGCCTACATTACATCAACATAGAAAAGATTCCTGAAGCATGTTTACTTTATCATTAATAGGTAGGGCTCTGAGTTGTGAAATCAGTCCTCTTTACTGTATTATCTTTAAATATGATCTTGAACAGGGTGTGAATTACCCTTCCATAATTGGGTGGTACTATACCTGTTATGTTATACAATAATTACAATAATATGTCGGTACCCCCCAACCCTGCTATTTTTGTGTCTTTGGGAGGTACTAGGTCTTGCAGTTTTTCACAAATGCTAAAACCTTACACGATTTTCTCAAAACTGTAAATACAAACTCCAATTGTTCACATGCGTTTCCAAAAACTCCTGACTCTTGTTGCAAAAGCATACTACTTACATGTGCTCAAAATCAAACTCTATCCTCAGAACAGAACATAATCACAATGAAGCAGTTAGTAAACACTACACTAAAAAATGAAAAGCACAACATATATGTACTGTACATAGACTAAAATAAATTGATAGTATTAGATCGCTTGCTAAAATACTTTGAGCAAAAATACATTTTGGGAATGCAGCACAAATGAAAACTACAAGTGCTTTATACAGTGCTGTAAACAAGAGATCACTGTGCTTCATCATGCCTTTGGGTTGGGTAAGGCCACGGCACCTCATCCACATCACAAGCACTGATATAACTTGCCAGGGAAAGAATGGCCTGACGTGTCATATCCATCACTGTTCCTCGCCTATGTCACAGGTCAATTCCATGGCCTCTAAGAGATTTCGTAGATTGTCATCAACCCATGGAGAACGTGATCTATAATGGCGGCTCTAATTTGGTTAGAGTTTTCTGTTTCCTATACCTACACACATTACTGACATTAGGAATCTTTGCTCTGTCTCATTATTGTCCTAGACCTGGACCAACAAAACTGATTAAACAAGAACTTCAACCCTCTTTACACATACTCTTTGCCAGAATATAGCACAGACCCTCACGGAAAGCAGTGCAAGCTCATAAATGAAATTTATTGTCATAAACCTTGAGCAGGGCTGCATGGGGTTATCTCCATGTTTAGAAGCTATAATTAGTGGCTTTTACTCTCTTCTTTGGCTTTGAACATCCCAGGTTGGGTAGTATTTGTCATTTTGTCCTGTATTCAGCAGCACAACACTAACCCAATCAGATAACATTAATTCATAAGTATGCTTTTTCACATACAGTTGCCTACAAACACAACACTGAAAAGCCTCCCTGAAAAGCAACTACCCAAATACCTTGCCCTGATTTGCAAAACAAATGCTCAGCCTCCCGCTTTGTGTCTGCAGCAAACCACAATGACTCAATGACGACTATTCAATTACCCATGTTTTGCTTGTCATGCCTGTATGTCTATCTGCCCTGCTGTTGAAATACAAAAAATAAAAAATATTTCAGTTAGTTCCTGATCGTATTACCTGCTATCACCCATTTAAAGATGTAAGTTATACAAAACACAGTACAGTACCCAGGTACATCTTCAATGGGATCTGCAATGCACAAGGGATTTGTAAATAACCCCAAAAAAAATCCCTTCCATCAGGTGACAGAAAAATGGCAGAAGTGGAGAGTGCTCACCTTTCCAAGTCATTGCTGCTGAGTGTTGTCAGTGCTCCTCTTCTGTGCAGCAAAGCTACTCCTGGCCACCCCGCTGACCGCAGCCCTGAAATCTGACTCCCCACAGGTATTAGTACTCTCATATAGGTGTGGCCCCTCCTCCTCCACCACCTACCCCCTCTCCCAGTGAGGTCACAGCGTGGCCTGGGTGGGAAGACAGATGGGGATGAGTCAAAATGGGAAGGACACAATGCTCAGAAAAGGTGGGGTCTGTCCACTATTAACATTCTGGGAAGGCCAAGAGGATCTCCACCTTGTGAATACAATAGTTTTTTGTTTATTGCTTACACACTAAATCGTAGAATGCTGTGGCAGAATGCAGAGGCACTCCTCAAAAATGCAAATCCTGCTACAGACTGTGAAAATAAAAAAAAGGTGAAATTAAAGACCCTAATATGAATATAAAGATTCTTTGTCACGGTCGTTAATGACTTACAGGACATGGGTTGAAAAGGCTGTAAACGTAAAATAGAAGTATTATTTGTGTACAAATTGGTGTAATACGTATATATGGAGCACAGCTACTACCGCAAACTCATATGGCTGTACAACACTAAGGTAAACAAATAGTTATGATGTGATGTAATGTAACTTTATTTATTCAAGTATTTAAAAAAAAAAGGAAGTAAAATGAGTACATAGTGTATATACAGTACCAAGTGTATAACATCCATGTATAAAAAGATATGTAGGCCATGAGTTCAATAATGAAAAAGGCAATGTAGAGAGATGTCAACATTGCCCTGAAAAACAACTGGCTGCAATTGGACTTCAGTTATATTGTACAGTTATATTGTACATACTATATTTAATGCATGGGTGTAAATAGCACTTTTGATTATGTACACCCGGGTGCCTGGCCATACCTATGCCGTATACACCTTAGGTGTAAATAGCATTTCTGAGTAGAAAAAACAGTGTGCCTGTCTAATGTACAAAGCTATATACATCCGGGTGTAAATAGCAACAACGGCTATTTGCCTTAAGTGTGAATAACAATGTTAGCAATTTACATCCAGGTGCAAATAGCTCCTGCCTTAAATAGATGGGCTGCATGGATCTTTTTACATTGTTTTAACTTAATAATTCCATGTACTTATGAACTTATATGCTATTGTTAAATTGGACCAATGTTAAAAAAAACACTCATGCAGCATGTTGTCTTTAAGTTCTAAGCATCACTATTTAGTGCAAAAAAAAAGCTTTCAGATATCTGGATAGGATCTCATTGAGTCAATTTCAGTTGAGTAGCTTTATTTTTGTGGCACATGTTCCCATTGTAGTTCTCCCACCGTAATCCAAAGGACATTATTTAAGGCAGATCAAGGAGAAGTTCACCCAAACACACTGTAAACCTTGCCTTCCTCCGGAGGAAGTTGGTTTAGTAAAATGAATTTACAATGAACTGACCCCTTTAATGGTAAATGAACTGCATTTATATAGGACTTCTATCCAAAGTGCTTCATAGTAATACCTCATATTCACTCAGACATCGATACCTGAAAGCTGACAGCTCATCGGCAGCAGTTTTGAGGTTCAGTGTCTTGCTCACCTTCAATTCCACTTTGACCTGGCCATTCAAACCAGGGTTCAAACCAGCATTCTCCCAATTTCTGGCTGATTCGTTTTGCTCCTGAACCACTGTCACCCTGTGGTGTGGGGGTGCATCCAGATCTTGAGGTAAAGTGGTTAAAGACTGCTTCTCAACCTTCTTGGGAGGCCCCCAAGAGATCTTCAGAAGGCCAGCCATGAGGAGTTGGGAAGAGAAGAAGGGACCATTAAACATCGTGACCCCTGGGCAGGCACCAAGCAGGTGGCAATTGGAGATGGAAAAAAGGTTAACATCCAACATCTGGACCTGCAAGCAGCAGGTAACCTAAGACACAGACTCCTTATGCAGACAGGTGTAGTCAAGTGATTGGTTAGAAGCATAGACTGTATATGGTTAGAAGTAGGAAGTGTGATGTGGTGATTAGGCTTCCTGGTAGAACAGGCATACTGGCGCTTTCATAAAAAATAATGTTTATCTGTGGGGATAAGCTGTCTTTGTCTGCCCTTTGTAGGAACAGGTTGACTTGGCCTGAGAACTGGGTTGTAAGGTGGGAGATCTTTTTCACTGTCATTTTTAAACACCATACCAATGTGACTCTCTCTCAATTCATACCACCCATCTTAATCTGCACTACTTCCTTACTCTCAGCAGCTAGCCTGCCTGTAGCCTACACCTATTGGCAGAAATTATTTTTTATTATTCTAGTGAATTTAGTTTAGCTTAAGTTAGCTAATTACATTTATAAAATTAGTTATACATAGGCTAGTTAGGATGCAGCACTAAATATATTATTATATTCAATTTAATTTAATCCTTTGTATTGCTTAACTAAACTTAATAGTTAAGGTTATAGGATTAAGCAGATACCTAGATCCACATTGACAAAGACTTTTAATGTTATGCAATCAAATCCAGGCCATTCATCTCTTGGACAGTCATGTGACAGTGGCCCTTATAGCAAACACACAGAGGTAAATCCAAAATGTTCCTCTCGTTCAATGTGAAGTGTATTATATAGTCAATGAGCCAATATACCTGGTGCACTACATCGTGCAACAGTGCAGAGACTCACTGTTGTAATATTACAACATCATGTTTAACTGTGTAACAAAATTGTGTAATTGTGTAAATGTGTAATATAAACACATTCATATTACAAATAGGTCACATTGTTCAGTTCTGCAATGCTATTGCATGGTAGAATATGTACATAGGCTCCGTTACCCGGCCATAAAATTATACAACTTGCAAACCTGTCTTGAAGTATGGGCTACAGCACCTTGTTGCACCTTGTCTATTGGATTGCACTGGATGTGATTTGGACAGCATTTTGGATGTCAACAGTGATTTCTGCATCACATGCCTCCTACAACAACTACTACTACTACTACAAAATGTAGTGTTCTTCTATATCTGGGTCTCTGTTAACAGTGAATGAACATTTTGGACAGAGCCCTGTCCCCTGTAGAGGCGTTAGGTCTGGTAGGGCACAAATATGACACTTGGCACTTTCTTTATAAAGCCAACAGGAACATGCCTCCGGCAAAGCAAAAACTTAAGCTTTCTTCCAGGAGCCAACACTTTTACCTTTCAGCATGTATGTTTACACAATACTTCATGAACACGCAAAAATGTGTGCTTATGCATTAGGCTTTGGGAGGGGTATTTGTACAGGATGTGGAATGCATTAGTTGAGGATGCGAGGGAGCGGTAGCCTACTTCATATGAACATAAGGCGTCACACAAAACACAGTCAAAGGCTGAATTGTTTGTCAAATGCTGTTTTATTAACACCATTAGTGTCATTCCTCTCAATCTGACATCACTGCCATTGTCGTAACCATTGATAACAAAGCTGACTCAAAGATGGCTTAAAAAGGGAAACAGGAGGTTTTTTTGTGTAAGGGCTTCCTCACTTCTCACTTTCATTGAGAGGGCCATTCTTAAGTGCATTTACCGTGGGCCTGATTGTGTAAGAGCAGTTTTTACATAGACAAGACCATATCATTTTGAGAATATGAATTACACAAAGTGCTCTCTGACACATTTGGTCCCACTTCACTGAGTGTAAAAAAAAAGAAAACTGTTTGCACTGTGTATGTTAGATTAAAAAATGAAGACTTTTACAACACTGTAAGATCAACTTGTGAAAAATTAGAGAATCATCTATACCAATCTTGGCTATCCTCAAGATATTTATTGACTTACAGGTAGAAATAGTGAAAATAATTAAGCTTTCTTAGAATATAGTTTATCTTGTTTATTATAGCTGTCACATCACGGCCAGTCCTTGGCAAGTTTTTTTGTCTAGAACAATTTGACAAAATAAATAAAATGTTGTTATTGAGTTATAGGACCCTTTACAGAACCCTTATGTTGTAAAAACAAATGTCTTTAAGATTCAAGACCTTTGAACGGTTGCCTGTACAACAACATTTAAATTAGGTATTTCCTTCCATTTTTGAATTCCAAAATGGTGGATTTGCTCTCAAACATGGAGATGGAGATATGAGTTGGTGGAACGGATCAGACATTTCAGAGAAATAAACATTTGCAAAAATGTAATCTTTTTTATTCTAAATTTTGCACTATGTGGTCTTGCTCTAGACTTTGCCCTGGACAAGAGAATTAGTCGTTTTATGTAAAATGTAAATGTAAAATTTTATATATGTTTTACGCATGGCTGCTACAATGACTGGTGTTTCTAAGACTCCCATTTCTGTATTGTTAATAAACAAAAGTAGCACAACACAAATTCTCACAAGCACAACTGAGACAGTGAGTGAGTTCAACTGTCTATCTTTTGGTTTCACAGATGCGCATTTCCATTGATTGTCGGTATACATTAAAACTAAACTGGCTCAGCTACTGCTGAGACACTTCATAGATTCCTTGTTTTCTTTTTTTACACTGTGTGGTGTGGGATCAGGAGTGGAACACTTTGATCGTACTGCAGTCTTAGGTCTTAGTGTCATGTCTATAGACCCTTCAGGCTGACTCAGGTGCAAAAGGGAAGTCATTATATCTGGTTGACGAAGAAGACATTACTTCTGTTTTAAGGGATTACAAAATACATCCTTTACAACAGGAGAGACCATTGAAGAGGGACAAATTGCACACATTTTAACTTTCATGGATCCCTCACTCTTGTCTTGTAAAACAAAGATTTTGGGGGAAATATACATCTATACAGACAACTCTACATAAATGCTCATTTCATACACTGTATGTTGTTGTCTACTTTCACCTAAATAGAAGGCACTTCGGACCATTAAAATACTGATACTTAAATATCTTTTATGTGCAAATAAAAAACACAACAGCTAAATTGGTTAAAAAAAAAACACAAAAAATGCACAGCTGATGATTTCAAATAAGAGAAATCTATTATTACCGTAAGTGAATGCTTATCTGTGAAAGTTTACATAATGTATCAGGGAGTGGACCGTGATCAGGTCCGTGTCGATGGAAGCACAGAGCAGCGATACGTGACAAAGAACAATTAAAAAATAATAATACAATCAACATTAAAAATGTTTCGTCATCACAGAAATATAATAGAATAAATTCTATCAGCTGATTAGCCGAATGACTCTACAGTCATTAAATCACTGCACAGCCACAATGGTGCAAAACACGTGACAGGTGTGGCCTCCCGATGACAAGCTAGCGTAACCCGGCATTTTGTGTAAAGGTGAAATACTGCATACTTATTAATAATAACCGCGTGAGTCACTGTATTTGCTTTAATCGGTAAATAGCAAAATGGAATGCCACACCCTGATAGCCTGATGGTTGGTGGTGCTAGATGGGAATGGGCGGGCAACAGACTCCACGATGACTTTAAATTATAGACCAAGTATAAGTATATTAATAGACCGCTTACATAAAGCACCTGTTAAACATGGCTTTTGTTCGAAATGGGCTACCACTCCCCAAGGTCCTAGCAACCTGGAGAATTAAGATAGGGAGTAGCCAAAGAATGAGAACATATCACACAAAAAATTGGTCTTTTAAGGTTCTATGGTCAATTGACTTTAAATTCTCTGTAGCTACTATCTGTCTAAACGTGGTGTTGCCTTGAAGAACTTGAGAAGTTCTAGTCGGCTGTTTCTTTTTTTCCAGGGAAGCCATGCATCTTCACTCACGTCTGTTAAAGAGCAGTCAAATGGTCCAGGTGTCACAGCAGCAGGGTACGCTAACTGTCACCCTTTGTTACACTGCTAGTAGCCTAATATGGATAGCATATATTCTCTTCTCTCGGTTTACATGTAACTTTTATTTTCACAGATGTGTCATGCTAAGCTAATGTTTGTTAATTACTGTGCAATAAAGCAGCAAAATGCGATGATTGTCCACCAAGAGTTTCGTTTTGAGGCTTGTCTGAGTGGAAGGTCAACTTCTACCTTTTTTAAGAAACGAAGAGGGCGGTGGAAGCGGCAAGGTAAGTCAATGCCACAAACGAAAAAAAGCAAAGCATTCAACTTGGCTTCAAAACTTTGAAAGCCCATGGTCCGTTGTTGCTGTCTTGGCAGCCTGTCAGAACTGTATCATTTGCACCACACTATTGCATGGGGTTTGTCTTCCTAGAAATCACATACAAATAGTATCACTTTTCATACAAAGACTCAAAAGCCCCTATCAATGCAATTCATATTAAAGAACATTTGAGATATGAGACGTTGACCTGTTACCTAAGAATATTTGTAAAACCAAACAGCAAACAAAAAAATGTATTTTTTCTGTTTGCTATGTCATGAAGTAGAGATCCTGTAAAACTGAAAACACAATGGTTCTAGAACAGCAATAAAGTGCAAAAGAATGCTTTGTCAGACAGCCAAAGGGGACTGTTGGGTTGCTGGACTGTCAGGTTAATTACCTCCCAGAATCACTCCAAAATTAATGGACCCCTTAGAAGCCACAGTTAAAGAGTTCTCTATCTCTCTCTCTGTTTTTTTGGAAATACAATTGTATCCTGTCAATAGTTACATGTCTTAATTACCTTGTTTTCCCTTACAATGTGTTTTTATATTGAGGTTGTCCCTTGTGTTAGGCTACTATAGTGTTCCTTCACGGTAACAAGTCCCAATGGTATGGGCACAAATCATAAAGAATTTGGGCGGGAACGCAAATTCTGGTGCAGGGAAATGCAAAGTTGTGTCACAAAAAGAGAGAGTGGGAGAGAGAGAGAGAAAAAAAAACGAGTGTTGTCCCACTGTTGGCCCTGTCCGGGTCTTAGTCAAAGTTCAACGGTGTAGGCAAACAAGACGTCGGCCTTTCAGAAACAGTCTGACGTGTTGGAGCCCTACCCTCTCAGGAACACAAGTTATATGACGGTGGCAATCGGCCTTCGTCTTCGTCATCGTCATCGTCGTCACACGGCATGAATGACCGCGTAAAGCCTTAGTAACAGATGGCTTATGTTGACTAACACTTCAGTCACTCCACTGCAACTGGTTTATTGCCCATCGGAGTTCTTCCACTCTTTTTTCAGTTTGTCGATGCTGGTCCCTCTAGCAAGTTCACACCAGGCAAGGGGAGCAACGTGTCGTTGGTTAAGACATGCTTACCTCATAGGCCTCAGGTAGGAATGTTCAAGTAAACTGTCCCATAGCTTCCAACTCTTATTTTAATCTTCTGTAGGGAATGAGTAGGGTTATTCTGTTATAGCTTTCATTGAAAAACAAATCTTAATTCTATCTATGAACTGTTGTAGGAATGGTGGAAAAATCGACTCCCTCCCCCCCAAAAAAATTCTCTGTTCAACCACACACGCTCTTGCATACTTTTTCACTCTCTCTTTAACATGCATACACAACTCCACAAATGCACACAGAAACACACACACACGTACAGAGAAACACACGCGCACACACACACACACGTACAGAGAGTACCCTTTCCGGAAGGGCCCTGTTGTTTAGCTGACCACGGCAGGCCTGAGCACCACCATCCCGGGCGGGATGACGACCCAGGACATGGGGTCACGTCCGAAGCCCACCTCTTCCTCTTCCCCATCTTCCTCCTCTATCCTGTCTTCTTCATCGTCATCGTCTTCCTCCTCCCTGGCCCTCTTCCGGCCCCTGACTCCTCTGGCCAGGAGGGGCCCCAGCCCCAGAGAGGCCCCTGGGAACAGGGGGGAGAGCAGGGACGGGCCTTTGCCAAGCCCCAGGGCCCCTCCGGGGGGAGACAGACCAGGAGTGGAGGCAGCCCTGCTCCCCAGAGCGCTCAGATCCAGGGGCCCGATGTTGGACAGGGGCAGCGAGGCCCCGCCGAGCCCGTGGAGCCCGTGGCCCCCCAGCAGAGCCGCAGCGGCCGCAGCCGCCCCGGGAAGCACGATGTGCGCCCCGGCGACGTAGGGCAGCTCAGGCGGGGGCGAGGTGGAGTCTCCCCCCTTGGGTCGGGGGACCCCCATGATGGGCGGCGGAGCCCCAGAGGAGGCCACCAGGCGGCCGGCCTTCAGCAGGGCCTCCATGCCGGGCGAGGGGCTGCAGCCGTTCTGCTCTTGGGCCACAAAGTGGCCGTGGGCCTTGATGTGCTTGCGCAGGGAGCTGGGGTCGGTGTAGCGCTTCAGGCAGCCCACCATCTTGCAGAAGTAGGGCTTGTCCACGTAGTGTGTGCGTGTGTGCTTGAAGCGGTCGCTGGAGTTGGAGTAGCGCTTGTTGCAGCCCTCGTAGGGACAGATGTAGGGCTTCTCGCCTGCAGGAGACAGTGAGAGTGTTGTGTAAAAGTGTGTAACAAATGTGTCACTCTGTGTGTGTGTGTGTGTGTGTGTGTGTGTGTGTGTGTGTTTGAACTTAAGGTTAAGTGCATGAGAGCGTGGTATGTGAAGGAATGCAACAAGTGTGTGTGTGTTTGTGTCTGTGTCTGTGTCTGTTTGTGCGTCTGTGTGTATAGGTGTTTGAACTCTCTATCTGTGTGTATGCGCATGGTTGGAGGGTATGGAGTTTATCCATACCCTGATAACATAATACAAATTTGTATTTTTATGTGAATGTGTTTTGGTCTGTAAATATATCAGTGTACATATGTAGTTTTGTTTTTGTTCCATTTCTATTTTTTCATTGTACAATAAAATTCAAAGTAAATGCAATGTAGTAATAAGTAATAAGGGAGAAATAATAATACAACAATCAAAATGATATACACTTATTCAGTTAGAATGTAACAGTAACATTAAACTTAACACGAAAATAAAACTGGGAACAGAGGGGAGAACAGGGAGAGGCCCTTGCCCAACCCCATTAGTGTATGGTTGGCTCTGCGTGTGCTTAGGCCCTTCTATCTTTGTATTTTGAGTGTGTGCGTGTGTGTGTGTGTGTCCGAGTATAGGTGTGATTTCATACCTGTGTGGGAGCGGTTGTGTATTTTGAGGTTCTCCAGGCGTGAGAAGCTCTTGTTGCAGGTGGGACAGTGGTGAGGCTTCTCATTGGTGTGGGTGCGGACATGGATCAGCATTTTGTACCTAAATAAGACAGCACACGACAGACAGCAGCAAATCAGGTTAAACAGTATGGTAGTGCAGAAGATTTATCAGAAGTACAAAACCCTGCCATGGAAAAGGACGATATTTAGCAGTGGTGTAGAAAATATACATTGTGTATCATAGTGTTGCATCAATATGTACATGTAAATCTGGGGGGCAAATATGTACATTTGTATGTATTTGAAAATTTAGTTTTGCATTTATTAGTCATTTGCATGTATTAGTGATTTATCAGTTATTAATTCATCCACTGTAGTAACAGCAGTAGTGTAGATGAAATCTGCTGGATTCATGTTGTATTTCATCTGATTCTTCTCGCTAGTATACTACAGCAAAATGCCCCAAACAGACAAAAAGCCTTTAGTGGCATTCACTCCCCATTTAGGCCATAGATTCCAAAATGGTGAACATTTTGCCCTTTTTTTGTCTGTATGAAGTGCCATAATTAGCAGGTGTACATCTAGGCCAATAATGCCATGGGAAGCATTATGGGTTGACACTGAAATTAACACTGAAATTCCTTTCAAAGCTGCAGAATGTAAGGTATCCAGTCTGGACAATTTAAGCCTACCAAAGGAAACTTCCCACAACCACCCATCTGAGTTCTTTCTAAGTCTGGTGTCATCATCTTCATCATCTGCAGACCATGCTGACCAAAATGACCTTTAGATTCCAGATTTTGGAAGTTGGTTTTCAGAGTTATGTGGTAATTGTTTTTGAGGACATGGTCTTCAAGAATGAGACTACAGCCAGTATCTTCTGATATGAAGATCTGCATGTAATTTAAAATCAGTTCACCCGATACCACAGTATTTCTTTAACACAGACAATTTTGCAAAAGGTAAAAAATAATTTATCTGTCAAATTGTGTTCTATACGGTAATTAAATTGTTTTTTTTGTACTGATTATTATACCCCAGTCAGCTCACTCATCAAAATGGCCCCCAATTGCCAATCACATTTCAGCACTCAACATCTGCTTGTGTGAATGCCCGATCTTCATGAGGCTTCATAGGCTCATCAACTTATAACTTATATTAGCCACCAGGGGGCGCTGAAATAAGCACTTTGTTTTTACCTCAGAAATGGGGTAGAAATTGGAAGTTTTTTTTTCTGTTCCCTTCGAAAGCACTCTTCCAAGGCCATTCGACAGAATCTCATTAACTTTGGTGTACATTATGTATAGATCATGCAATTGGATTAAATTTGATGTTTCTGTATAGTTTAAACTGACTTTCTGAGGAAGGAGCTCATGAAAACTTTGTGGCCAATATTTTTCTTACATAGCTGTCCAAAATGTAACCACACTAAATAAACATAACCACTACAACATTTTTGAAGGCATGCCAGTAATTTTGTGAAATCCAATCTTAAGTTGGCAGTCACTTACACATGTCAATATCTTGACAGGCATATAATTTGTAAAAGTAAGACTTGGCATACTTATATTTGACCTCATTTGATCGCATCTCAATTGACTTGTTCAGCAAAATAGATGCCAACAGCCAATCACATTTCAGTAGTCTGTATAAATGGCCAATCTTAGTGAAGTTTTGTAGGATTATTCATAATAGTACATAGAAGCTATTTAAGCCTCTACAACAGGCTACAACACATATCTGTTACTCTCTAATATGTTTTAAACCAACTTCAAAACATATTTTAATATGCACTCAAGGTCAAAGTTCAAGGTCAGACTCTTCAAAACATACCAACTTTGACAAGGGCAGGCCACTTAATATGGAGGTCAATTACATAGTAATTGATGTTATTACAGTGTATTACTATTATAGATTAAAAATATATATATATATATATAAAATATATATATATATATTTTTTTAAACTATTTTAGTTCTACTATTCATGTCATTACTATTATTACTAATGTTTCTTCAGATAGGCCTACAAAGTAGTCTATATAATTTCTCCACATACAATAAGTATACCAGTAAAAAAATATTAAAGAAAAAAATTAAAGCCTTCCATTGTTACGGATTACAAATTTGTTATAGTAACTATTTACATAGCCTACTATCCTTCACCACACTCCAAATGCTACCACAACCACCTCTCATTAAGGCATGAGTCAGACAGAAGCAGTTCAAACCTTACCTGGCGTTAAAGCCACGCCCTCTGCGCGCACAACCCTCCCAGTGGCAGCAGTACCCAGAATCCTTTTCAGGTTTCACGTGAAAGTCATTAACGTGGTCCACCAGGTCCTGCAGCGAATCGAACAGCAGGCGGCACTAGAGAGCCAGACAAGAGATGGAGAACGAGACAGGAAACGAGGAGGGCGAGATAGGAGGGGCGAGTAAGAAAACTATTAACTTAGAAAGCGCTGCACATTTTTTAGTATCATGGGGATACAAAATGTTACTTTTTAAATTCAATTATTTATTTAATTACTTTATCACAACAGGACTGCTAAAAACAACAAACATAGATCTGTGAAGATTCTCATCCATTCAGGTCATGGCAGTTGTTATTTGTTGCTGAAAATCATCTTTATTTTTAAGTCTTAAGCCTTTATTTGAAAACCTACTGTGTCAACATACCCCTAGTGTGAACTGTGCATACCTCAAAATGCCAACATACTGCTTTATTCAGTACAGTATATTATTGAAACACTTGGGTCAACCAGTATTTGTACTGTGCAACAGTTAGTGTTTGTCTTTCTTACACCTTTGGCCACTAGAGGGCGTCTGGTTGGTCTGAAGAACTTGGGAGTTTACAACCTGATGCGTAAACTGGCTCAAATAAACTAATGTTAAGAAATAGACCCAGTTCAGTTGCCTGTTTTTTACAGTTAGCGTACTGATCCAAAAGGCAAAAATGTGGGCATGAAGAAGATAACTTTTGTTACGTGGTGAGGGTGTTTTAAGCGTTCTTGCTCTTTCAGTCCCATTACTGTTTCAAAAATATTTAAATTAAGGTTCAAATCCTCCCATATATTTCAGGCAGATGTTATCTTCTTCTGTCAGGTTGAGATGGTGTAATAGTGCTATTGTGAAAACCCTTATAACAACAAACCTTTTAAAGCTATTCTGTGGCCTTAACTAACAAAAAAGGTCACAAGATGCTAAAACAATTCTTACCCAAACATCTATTCAGTCTGTGTTCTTGTTTATGTGTTTTATAAACGCAAATGTTCATCCCAGAGCAGAGGTATTGATGCAATGGGAAACATGTCACATTAACACCACAAAGAAAATAAAATAAGATAAAAATAAAATAAACACAATTTGACCAGTGGCTTCTTTCGCTCACCTTCTTCCAGCGGCAGGCCAGCTGCTCGTCTGATGAGGGCTCGGGCGACGTGCGCTTCTCTCCGTTCCGGCCAATGAACAGGGAGGATGGCAGCTGGAAGCTACCCCCTGCACCAATGGGCAGGAAGAACTGGAAGCCCTGGGCTGAGGCTCCGCCCTCAAGGTAGTGGGCGCTTGCAGACTCCTGTGAGGAAGGTGTGGAAGGGGAGAGATGGGAGGAAGAGAGAGAGAGAGAGAGAGAGAGAGAGAGAGAGAGAGAGAGAGAGGATGTAACTATTGGCAAATTAAATCAAAATGCCTTGCCTAACTCTGCAGAGAGAACAAGCCCAGACATATTCCCTTAAGAACACACATACATACACACAAAAATCACACACACACACACACACACACACACAAATCTCTCATACACACACACACAGACACACATACACATACACACACACACACACACAGTGTACTTAAGGTATCTTCTCGACCGCTTGCTGAGAACACATTCATGAAGAGCTGCCTATGTCCGAGAGTGACTCACGCGTCAGCAGCAGACACTACCAAATAGGCACGAGGGAGAGAGAGCACGAGAAAAAGAACGAAAAATGCCGCAAAAAAAAAAGAATGAAAAACAAAACAGTGACGATGGGGTCATGACCCTGAGCGACAGGAATGACGTGTGAGCGTGAGGCTGTCGCCAGCAGAGGATTTGACATTTTTTGACATGTATTGACTTGAAATGTTTTTTTTATTTTTACTTTTTGTAGTACTAAGAAAACACAAAAAAGGACTTTTTTTTAACATCAGATGCATATGAGATCTATTCATGTGCAATTCCTTGCACACACATCATCTTTATTCCAATCTATAAACTGTTAACCTTTTAAACCATACTGTGTTAAGGTAGCCCCTTCGTGTGACCTGTCCACTTACGCATCAGCAGCAGACAACACTAAATGGACACGAGGGTGAGCGCGAGAGAAAGAATGAAAGACGAAGAGGAGGAAAAAAAAGAATGAAAAAGAAAAACAATGACGATGACAATGGGGTCATGACCCTGAAAGACAGGGATGACAAACAGCTTGGGTTTCGACCACGGAGGTCGAGGGGAGGGAGGGAGGGGTCGACAATGTCCCTCCCTGGCCTTGGCCGGAGGAGACTCTCGGCACTTTGCGGCCAGATCGCCGTCCGCACAGAGGAAGGAGTGGGAGGGCCGGAGGAGAGGGGAGGGGAAGAGAGAGAGAGAGAGAAAGAGAGAGAGAGAGAAAAAGAGAGATAGAGAGAGAGAGAGAGAGAGAGAGAGAGAGGCAACTAAGATACAGAGAAAGTTCATTATGGGGGTGGTGGGTTGGTGAGGGCGAAAAGGGATGAGTTGGGAGTGCTGGACTGTGGGGCTTTTATTTTATTTTACGTATCACTTTTGCTCATCTGGGCTGGACGATGTTTAGAGTGTGTGTGGGGAACAAAAATGTCATTATTGAAGAGCGCTTTTTGCCCCACCTAAGCAGGTTAGAGCTCCGGCTTTATGGAAAACCAATTGGAGTCAATTTGGTTTTAGATGGACGTGAGCTCAGACTAAAAACTGAAAGAGACATTTCGATTTGTACAATGGAATTGAATGCAAGAGTCGAAAAGCAACGCAGACAGAGATCACTCTCTCTCTTTCTCTCTCTTTCTCTCTCTTTCTAGCGTGCTTTTTTCTGTTTGTGTCTCTCTTTCTGTCTTACTCTCTCTCTCTCTTTCTCTCTCTCTTTCTCTCCCTCGCTTTTTTTTTGTTTGTGTCTCTCTTTTGGTCTTACTCTCTCTCTCTCTCTCTCTCTCTCTCCCCTTATCTCTCTCTCTCTCTCTCTCTCTTTCTCTCTCTCTCTCTCTCTCCCTTATCTCTCCTTCTCTCTCTCTCTCGTTCGCGGTAAGGGTTCAGATGGGGGCATCTTTATCAGTGTAAAGTCCATGTGTGTGTGCAGATCTACGGCTCGCCAGTGTCACTAAATGAGCTACACACCACAGATTGATGGTGAATTGAATTACAGACGGACCCAATTGAGTTACAGGGCGTGAGGTCTGCACATGCCTCCTCTCTGCCGCCCCCCACACACACTCTCTCTCTCTAACCCCCGCATCCCTCCCCTGCCCCGCGACACACACACACACACACACACACACACGCACGCACACACACTCACACATACACATACACACAAAACAGCCCCAGCTGTTCCTAATGTCTTGGCTGGTCGTAAACTAGTACTGGTTTTTAACAAAGACCTAAAAACACGGTTTTGGGTATAATGTTTTTGCATCTAGACTTGAACGGACAAAAGATGTAAACGCAGCAGAAATTGTGTGTAAGATGACAAAGTTGTCCTGTTTCAAGTATTACTTTGCATGCATCAACCTCAAAGCTGCTCCAAGCAAAGATATCAGTTCCTTTAAACTCCATCGCCACAGATATCCACTTCCCATCTTCTGAACTGAACTAACACACAATCAGTGGCAGACAGGGACCTGTGTCTCTGTAGAAGTTTCCAAAAGACATTTTTAATGCCTATACCCATCTATGTCATATCACTACTTAAAGTTGCTGTATGTAGGATTTTGGCCAAAATGGTACTGCAAGTAAATTCAAAATACTGTTAAGCCTTGTTCACCCAGAGCTAACCACAATACTTATATTATACTATATACTAAATGAAATGTTAAAATACCAATGCTCTGGCTGCAATGTTCTTGTCAATGAAACGAGCATTTATATTTAATATGTTTCCCTTAATCTTTGGTGACATTACAGGGCCATTTTAAAATGACTACCTGCCCTAAATTTCTAGCACACAGCACCTTTAAGAAGCAAGGTTAGCCGTCTCAAGACATTAAACAAAAAAAAAAACACACTATGAGAGAGAGGTCTCAGGGGCTGCCAGCGCGCATGTGAGCGTCTGTCTGTCGTGTGTTCCAGTTTTCTCAGCAGACAAAGGTGGCAAACAGCATGTCACTGAGAATGTGTGCTGAGCCAGATTCGATTTGGCCTTTCTAAATGAGTGGCCAGCAGTGTGGTGGGGTGAATGGGCGTCAGTGGCCAGCCGGCCGGCCAGGCCAGCGCGCTAAGAGACGCATGTGATGAGTTAATGAGTTCTTTTGGGGACATGATGGCCCTACGACCGTGATTTGATTTTCAAACCCCCCACCACCACCACCACCATGCTCTCTCGACAGGCACGAGACTCTGATGACTGAAGGACGCTCACACAGCCTCTTCTTCAGCTCTCTTACGTGCTAAAGGGCCTCGAGCAGAGGGGGAAAGAAAGGCGTTAATGTTAATTCACGGTGTGTGTGTCTCCTCTCGCTTTCTACACTGAATATGTGCTCAAGCACTGAAAGGCCACAGCTGTAGGTTAACTGAGCTGGGTAGAGGTACATTACATTTCTATGAAAAATCAGTTAAAGTATACTCCTCCAAGGATTCTCCATCACTGTTGCACTGTTCACTGTTCTATAAACAAGCTATAGTCCTTAAAGCAGCCGCCACCTCCACAGGTCTTAATAAAAGATCCATAAAAGTTCTTTGTAGGACCTTTGTAGAAACAGCAAAGAATTTCTCTTACAGACAGTCTTTCTATAAGAAACTTTCAAACTGAATATGCCCTCGATTCAGATGAAATATTTAATGCTGAATATATATATACACTTTCCGAATGAGAAAACACGGGAGGCAATAGTTTCTGGAAGGACTAATGGAGGAAAACATTTCCAAAAAATATTGCTTTTCCGACTCTATTTCAGACACCATGTTTAGGTTCTCTAGTACATTTTTTTGGAGACACCTTCCTGTCTGTAGGTCCAAATAAGGAGAAGCTATGTTGATGTTGCGATTCTAAAATTCAGGTGATAACATCCAGGCAATGGCTCACGTCGTCCTTCAACGAGGGGGTTCATGACCCCTAAAACATCCCGAGAGTGGGTGACGACGTAGGCAACGTGTTTATATGCGTGTTCATACTGTATGCATGGGAGCGGAGTGAACAGTTAAAAACGTACACTCCATTCGTCTTCGGAATAGCACAAACATGCCTTGCAAAGGCCAGGTGAGCGGAAACAAATACTATGTGATTATCCACGACAGGCTACTACAGCTCTTTCCTCAGACAGCCTTGGGAATAGTGTGGCCCATGAGAGTCATCTCATACATTGAGTCAGGAGACACTGTAAAAACACTGCACACTAAAAAAACTACTTGGAATCAACTTTAAAAATGAAGATACTATTCTGCATAGATCTTTTAACATTGGTTTAACTTGCACTGTTGTTGTAAATATCATGAATATGTGTAAGCTAAACATTGCAAGTTAAACCAACATAAAAAAAGATCCATGCAGCATGCTGCCTATATATTTTAAGGATTTCTTAAAGTATTTTTAAGTTGATTCAAAGCAGCACTTTTTACAGTGTAGGGAACAGCACGTCCCATCAGAATCTGAATCAAAATACTTTTAATGAAATAATTACTTAAAATCTAGAATGTTGCAGTCGCTCCTACAAGAGTAACAAGTAAGCACTAGAGGCTCAATGCCAAAATGACAAGTAACAGTAAACACAGTGATACTACAAAGTAAAGAAGTAAAGAAGTAAAGAAAGATAAACTATGACAAATAAACATACATACACCTAATATTTGTGTGACTGACATATCTCATACGTACCCTGGGAAGGTAGGAGTGTGTGGCGATGCCGTTGGACTGGGCGTCGACGGGGGAGGGAGGGGCTGAGTTCTGTCGGGAGGTCAGGTCCATGGCAGGGGGGATCTGGGGCTCCTGTTTGGCCTGGGGCGACACAGGCACACCTGTGGCAGAGGTATGAGAAATGGGGGGTGGGGGTGGGGGCGGACACGGGAGTTAGGTTAAAAGGCTTTTTTTCTTATAAGGTAAAGAACTCCCAGGTGGGAATTCCTGTTTCCTAGGCATGCATTTACTGCATTTACACACACTTCCTCACACAGACACACGAAAAACACATGCACCCTCTGTGTCCTAATCGTTCTCCACACACACTCTCTCTCTTTTCGACATACACTCACTTTTACTAACTGACAAACTTATTCTTTTAATTCTTCGTGTCTCCCTTTCTCTTTCTCACACACAGTCTGTTTCTGTCAAATGTGTTTTTTATATGAGTTAAGATGTACAAAACAAGGTTTTACTCAAATTTTTAACTTGCTGTTTTAACTAATCCTTTATACTTCGCCACTGTACATTTTTTATGTGTTAACCTTTTTCATAGATTACTATGAACGTATGTATACATATCTATAAATGTGTGCATGTGACAGGATATTATAATACTACTACTAATAATAATATTTACTTGTATAGCACATTTCATACAAAAGATGTAGCTCAAAGTGCTTCAACAGTTTGGCAAGAAAACAAAAGACAGGGGAAATACAGGGGACAAGAGGTGCTGTAGTTCCTTATCGCAATATACGCGCTGAATATATGCATTTGGTAGGTATGCATTTTCTTTACAGTCAGGGGTCTATTTATTTTTCTAATGCAGTGATAATAAACGTTGCGCTCCAAACCGTTCTGTCCATTGTTTCTCTCTCTTATTCTCCCTCCCTCTCACCCTCACCCCCCACCCCCCACCCTCTCCGCCCCTTTCTTTTTTCGATGTCCAGGGTTTGTTTTCATTTCCAAGATATCTGGGTAAATCTCCAAGCCTCAGCGTGCTTCCATGCGCCACAAAACTGAACCCCACCAGTGCTGAGCCATCTCTGCTCCCACTATGTCTCTATCAATATCCGCCTGATTGCTCATAAACGCTTTGTCCTAACTTTGCTCGGTGACGGCTAATTTTGCCCCATTATGCTCATCATGTGAGCACATGTGTGTGTCCGTGTGTGTGTGTGTGTGTGTGTGTGCGCGTGCGTGTCTTTGTGTGTGTGTGTAGGTGTGTGTGTGTGTGTGTACGTGAGACACTCCTCTGTGCTCTCTGTGAGAACTGGACCAGTGTTCTTTGTGCTGCTAGTGTCATACTAAGGTATGGACATGTTATAATACGGTGATGTCACGTCTAAGCGATTCAGTGATCACGGGCTCTGTCAGGTACAGGTCAGCGCTGGGTCAGAGAGATAGATAGACAGACAGAGAGCGACACAGAAAGATACAGAGAGGGAGAAAGAGAGAGAGTGTGCATATGTGTGTGTGTGTGAGAAAGAGAAAAATACAGAGAAAGAGAGACAGAGAGAGTTAGTGAGAGACAGAAAAAGAGACAGACAAAGAATGAAGAAGAGACAGATAGATAGATAGATAGATAGATAGATAGATAGATAGATAGATAGATAGATAGAGAGAGAGAGAGAGAAAGTGAGAAAGAGACGGAGAGAGAAAGAAAGAGACAGATAGAGTGAAAGACTGGGGGGATTAAATCACACTGGCCGCCATAGTGGTGAGGTGAACTCACACGGTCAGCCAACACAATGGCCTATTTGACGCCATGTCTGTTTACTGACGCCATGAGGAAGGAGACCTGCAATTTAGAATTTCTTGGTATAGAATTCCTCATGGGCCTGAGAGAGGTCATGTGCACTCCCTTTAGTGCTTGCTCATTATTATGTGTTACCTGTGGGCCATGGGGTCCCTGTGTGCCGTGGGAAAATATATGGTCACCTAAAAGATTTTTATTCTTTCAGTGTTTTTGAAGAGACAAAACAAAAAGTTTTGGTTACTTTAGGTAAAATGTCTATAGATTTCTAAAGCAACTTCTACAACTGCATCATCAAGAGCACTTTGATGTAAAGGAACTGTGAAAACAAATTTCCCCAAGGTGATACTAAACTAACTAACCAACTAACTAACTAACCAGCTAACTTAACTGCATCACTGTGTGGTATGGCAGCACAACTGCTATGAAGAGCAAATGGCTGCATAGAGACATGAAGACCGCTGAAAAGATCCCCAGGACTTCACTGCCCTCTCTGCAGAGCAGCTACCACAGGATGAGCTGACCCCATGAGATGACCCCACCCACCCCCAGCATGGAATTTTCACATTTCTACCCTCAGCCTGGAGGTACAGGAATGTGAAATGTAGAACCTGGAGGCTCAAAAAACTCTTTCTCAGACTTCTAAACAGCTGACAGGAGTTGGTATCACTGCTTCATGGGACTCATTCTCTTTGAATTGTTATTGTATTTTTGTGCAAAGAGACCATTGCACATTGCACAGACACGTTTTATTAGGGCCCGAGCACCGGAGGTGCAAAGCCCTATTGTTTCTGCTAAGATTATTATTATTATTATTATTATTATTATTATTATTCTTTTCCCGCTGCGCCGTTTGACCTTTTTTGAGGCGGTTCCCATGCACGAAAACTCATGAAATTTGGCACACACGTCAGAAATTCCCCCCGCTACTCAGAGAGAAATACCCAAGCCCTGAAGTTGCCCAGGGACACTGTAGCGCCCCCTGTTGTTACAGAGGTTCGTGGGTGCCATACACTTTCAGCTACATGCACGAAATTTGGTAGGTGGGTTCATCTTACTAAGGCGAACAAAAAAGGTCAATACAATGGCATGGCCACACCCAACAGGAAGTGAGATATTTGGACTTTTGTGCGATTTGACATACAATGGAATTTAACGTACTTGTCCTAAACCGTACATCAAATTTGTGTCAGTTTTGGTATACATCATGTCAACATGTTGTAGATGTTAAATTGCGAAAAGATTTTTGATATGTTGTAAGATGACGAAACAATGCCTCGATGAATTTATGTATCACATTATAAGTATCCAGATACACAGGAAATGTGTCACCAATTCATTATGCATTGTTTGACAAGAACAAAACTTGACAGGTTAATGTCTGTCATGACTATGAACATATCTGTGTGAGTGAAATGGCAGTCAGGCATAGCGCCACCATCTGGTAGCAGAATGACTTGTTTTAGGTTGTGGTAAAGCTACACGGTACATTAGATTTATGTGAGATTTGGTATACATGGTGTGGAAGTGGTGTAGATGTTAAATGTTGAAGGGCTGTGAAGCCAATATTTGTCATTTTTTAATGAATTGGCATCAATCAACAGGTGTGTTCCATAGTGCGTTAAAGTCAGGCAAGGGCGCGGGCAGCTATTGGGTCCCCCAGTTCAGCAGCAGCTCAGCAGCAACAGGGCGCCATTTTCTTTCATTAATGTGATACTGGCTTAAGGCTTAGCTACATTCTGATATTTTTTACTATATGTTATTAGTAAACTACGAAATATTGCTTCACTTAGTGAAAGAAATAAACGAAGCGAGCATAGAAGGGCTGTGATCTAGCGTGTTACAGCTGACTGAAAGTTAGCTTCCTTGCTACCATATTAGCCCTCACGAAGTGAGCATAGAGCTTTGCTTGCTAGCTAGGATAGTAGCCACAATGTTATAAGTTCTGTTTTATTTGTACTGTTTCGGAGATGGATAATTTCATTCTGCGGGGGGCGGTTTCTGTCCGATGTTTGTCCGGTGAGTTGTATGCATGTTAACAGATCCGTCCACTCACAGACTATGTTTGTCGTTACAGCTGACTGAAAGTTAGCTTCCTTGCTACCATATTAGCCCTCACGAAGTGAGCATAGAGCTTTGCTTGCTAGTTAGGATAGTAGCCACAATGTTATAAGTTCTGTTTTATTTGTACTGTTTCGGAGATGGATAATTTCATTCTGCGGGGGCGGTTTCTGTCCGATGTTTGTCCGGTGAGTTGTATGCATGTTAACAGATCCGTCCACTCACAGACGATGTTTGTCGCTCACCACGTTAGAAACGAGTCTATTTTCTGCAACTGTCCATGAGCGTTTTCATCCCAAATCCTATTGAAACCCATAGCACAATTACACGTAATGTCAACTATTCTGTCTAAATGGGCTAGCTGTCATTTACAACGAAGCGCAATGAACGAGTAAAACACAATACAGCCAAATTACATTTCCCCCTCTCTCCCTCTCACAAGTTCAGAGTGACATTTTTATTACGGTGAACATGTGGAAAAAAACTTCAACGTTATTTAAACAGCACTTCACAATGGGAAATTCCAGCAAGCAGTGCTATAATAATGAACTATTTCCTTGTAACTTTACAATATACTCGGGTTTATTTGATATTTTCCATATTAAACCGTTCGTCATTTTAGAATAGGTTCCGACTAACTGATACGTAGCCTACAGCTTCCATATTATCATTCTATCATGAACTAAGCACTACTGGAAAAGGACACAGAGTGGCGTTGTAGGCTAACGGACCGGTCTATCACTTCTACTGACGTTGACAGACGATGAGCGAGTTTCAAGAGAGATTCAAGAAAGTTTTATCAAACACTTAAATTTCTTTAAACGAGGGGGATGCCCTGCTGTGTAGCGTATGGCTGTGGTATTAAACCACAAAATGGGAAGCGGTTACATCGTTTCCCCCCGACCCAAAGGGAAGAAAACTGGGGGAGTCCAAAGTTAGAAGAAAGCACTGATATGAATTCGTTCTTGTGTGAGGTAAGTTACATCTCTTTTTTCCCATAACTAAACCCTATTAACACTTCGTGTTAGTGTAAGATAACAATTATGTTACTATTGTAGCTTATATAAAGCGATTTAAGATAAATACCTGGTCAAGGATAGACTTAGCATATGTAGCCTAGGTTGTAATAACGTAGAGCTCGGGTAATAAATGGCGCCTGGTTAATTTTCAAGTAATCATCTTTAACCACGATGCCCTTTCCGAGATAAAATGTATGCTTGCATAGGGGTGATGTTTTTCACCAAAAAACGGGTGTTGTACATGTTAACATTGATGATATATAAAATGGGCTATGAACTCGTGTTGTTGGTTTGAGTTAGCTGAGTTAGCTTGCTAATATACAAACGAACTACCGTGCATAATGCCAATACAACGCTATGGTATGATGTGGATGACGGTAGCTTGAAAATGGAGCATTGACTTCTTGGTTGAAGGACTTGAAACACTTTCCACAGAAGAATTTGCATTGTAAAGGAGCATTTTCCATCCCTACACCATTTCACTCAGTTAGCATATAATCACTTGTACAGATATGTACACATGCTTACTTTTAGTATTTGCTACCAGTCACAACTGCACCACTATACTTTATCTTTTGGTATATAACTGTTCACACCCTCACTGTAATTCTTCTGTGAACTTTGCCTTATTGCAAACTCCAAAACATGTTGGATTATAGTATCTGCATATTCTCATGCATACTTATGATACATTATCCCTTTAACTACATTTCCACATTCATACAGGTAAAACTTGTGTTTCTTTTCATACCACTTATCCTACCCACACCCAATCCTCAAGTCATACATTGCGCAGCTATATTCAACAAATTCCTTTGCCTTTCATATGAACTACCCCACTCTGAACAATGTGATCCTTCCTTCATCAGTGTCACCAAAGCCACTGGCATACAAAATCCACACTTTTATTACACTTTTATGACACAATATTAAGCAAACACATAAACTGAATGAAAAGTTTATAACAACATTCTCCTATGATCCACTACTATCAACACCCCCCATACACTTCTGGTGTTTTACGCAACCATCCTCATATGCAATTGTATTACCATTTGGAGATGTAGTCTGTGTCTTCTCATCACAAGAAAACAGGAATAGAAATTTCACTTCTACACACAACTTATAACAACTCATAACATAATTACCTCCGTCAAGGAGGTTATGTTTTCGACGGCGTTGGTTTGTCTGTTTGTCCGTTTGTTTGTGAACAACATAACTCGAAAAGTTATGGATGGATTTTGATGAAATTTTCAGGATAGGTCAGAAGTGGCCTAACTTAGAACTGATTTGTTTTTGGTGGTGATACGGATAACCATCTGGATCCAGGAATTTTTTATTCAGTGAAGTTACCAGTGTAGCATGGAATCTACAGAGACTTTTATTTTGACAGGAGGGAATATAGGTTGGTACGGAAATGAGGCTCCTGTTGCGGGTCAAGGAGTTGTTGAGTTTTTGGTTAGAGGGTTCAGTGAAAGACAGAGGAGAGTTGGAGCGGTAGTGGTGAGCAGACCAGTAGTTCATGTTGGCAGTGGAAATTAGATAAAGTACTTTCCTGCACCGAAGAGCCAACCAAGTTCGTGTGAGCATGAGTGAATGAACCCACTAGTTAACTATTACACCAGTAATAAAATGTTTTAACATGATTAATGTCTTTTAATGTCTTAAGGTGAGAATGACAATAAGGTGGAGACTTAAGCTGCCTTGGCGGAGGTCTGCACTCTCTGAGTGCTTTTCTAGTTCTTTATATGATACTTCATAGAACACTATGTCATGATTACCATCTCTACGCAGACAGCAGGTGGGCAGGGTTCAAAATAACACATGCACATACATACTATGACAACATCTATCCTTTTCAGAAATCACTTCTAAACACTACACAAACACACAATGTCATTCATTCAAAACCTACATCCATGCCCACTTGCACAACATCATTTCCACACAAATTCTCACCTCACAACACTGCTCTACCACACACCTATCGTACCAACATTTCACACATTTTAATACACTGCGGTCATACCATGTACCGCTATGCAGTACATCTATTTTTTTTAATTGACATTCATCAGATTAATTCAGTTTAGATGTATGTGTACTCAGCAGTGTCTTGACTTCACACATCCACAGACACAGACACACACACACACACACAAAAACTTCAGACAGGCACAGACAAACACTCTTACACCCACACAAACAAAAAAAAATTCCCTTAAACACACACACACACACGTGCAAACACAAAGATAATTGCACTACACCTTTTCCTAAAGAACATTTCCTTTACATACACGTACTCCCAGTAGACAATATAAAGCTCCTATGATTTAGCATCCACATATCAAATCTCTACAATAAATGCATTTGTGACACAGAGGATACATTTGAGAGGGGTTGCATGCCACGTCCCTGTACCGCAGGTGCGAGGGCCCGTCATCGCCGCTTGCGGCTATATTTCTAATTGTATTTATTGCTTTAACTGTGTCTTATGTCTTTTTATTATGTCTTTTTTATTATGTGTGCCATTCATTATGCAGGCAAACATGTTTTCTTGCTGGACGTACATATAAAAAACAGCTAATAAACTTAAACTTGAGCATCTAAATGTAAAAAATGAGATTTCTAAATGGTAAATGATAAAATGACGGTTTCCTGATGTCTTTTTAAAACCATGTCAATAACAGGAACTTATTACTAAGCAGTCTGCAATGGAAAGTAATAAGGCACAGATCTTTACATTGCCATTGTAAGGTTACACTGGTTTCACTGGTTTCGCTGAGTGATTCTGACCCCTTGGGAACCTTGCTTGGTGAAACACATCAGAACTTTCCAGAAGAAGAAAGGGTCTTTCTTGGTCGGGGTGATGAACGTGTCAGGTAACCACACACACACACACAACCATGTCATGCAACAACACATAAGTGTGTGTTCAGAAAACATGTCGGCTGTGGTTCACACACCAGACTGTCACATGTGAGCTCTCTGGTGTGTGGATCATATCTGAGTTTTTTCTTTAAGATTACACACTTTGGTTCTGATCCTGCACCCACCTACTGTGAAAATAAGGGTTGGATGTGCATGGTTTTTGCATTACATTGTATGAGAAAGTGGTGGATCATCAGGGCCTTTTAGGCCATCTCTAAAGGCCTACATATTTTTATAGTAATAAAAATACCATACTTAGTAATACTTAAAGAGATACTATGCAACTTTGAGTGCTTTTTCTCAATGGAGCTCCCCCTAGTGTCTCCAAATAAATGGACACTCTCGTAAAGATTGACTGTTTACCTTTCCCCTCACTCTATGTATGTGTTTTCAACTTAACTAACTGGTGAATATAAATTGGAGTACTCATGTCTACCAAGGTAAGTAAAGACAAAATTTCTTCAGAATTTAACGTGATCCTGCTCCGATCCCGCTCCGATATTCGCAACTTTGTGAGTCTGAGGGTGCCGGGACAGACACCCAGACATGGCAAGCGCGGTATTCTATCCACAGAGATTCTGACCACAGGGTAATCACTAATTTAAGCACCTGCCGACTTATGAAGATGATTCATTTACTGGAAAAAGTTGCATAGTGCTGCTTTAAGTTAACATATTATTCATTGCATCTGTCTCTCATTTCGGCTCCCATTTCCCACTCTCATTTCACTCCAATAAGCGATTTAATTGACATAGCATAGGAGCAAGTAAGCCGGGGTGGAGAGAATCATTTTTATCATAAAAAATGTAGCTGCTTCTCTGCATTTTTTAGTATCCTAGCAACCATGACCTCAGTGTAAACGTGTCATGTGACACAACCATGTCATGTGACACAACTATGTTACAACAACACATAACCATGAACTTGTCATGCAACGAGACGTTAACATGTCACACAACTACATGTGAACATGTAATATGACTACACTTGAACTTGTCATCTGACCAAATATGTACATGTCACATGACTCCACACAGAAAAAGACCCCTTCTCCCCCCTGCTAACTGACCTGTGGGCGGGGAAGAGGGAGGGACGGGCGTGATGACGCTCTTGTCGTTGGCCGTGCGGACTTGGCGGGCGCGGGTGGCGTGGAGCGGTGCGCAGATGGACATCCTCTGTGGCGCCCTGTCTCGCCCCGACGGCAGCTTCAGGTCCAGCGGTTCATCCAATGACAGCATGGCAGTGGCACGTGCTCCGCACACCTGTGGTCAAACAGAGAGCCAATAAGAAAAGCTGTTACTACAAGTCCACTCAATGACAGTAAGCCTTATTAGTGTGTCGGCAGTATATTTGTTAAACTGTTAACCTGTCACATATATGTACATCTCTGGTACAAGGACTACAAGACTTTAAGACTTCAAGACTTTTATTGTCATTAAACAGTTGCCTATGCAATGAAATTAAGCAGCAAGCTACTAAGGTGTCATTTCCAGCTTCATAAATACAAAAATGTATTGTTGTAAGTGTCACTAATAAGCTGA
>CM059281.1:9752625-9757625 GCA_030347295.1 Setipinna tenuifilis
TTTTTGTTTTCTGTCACTCTCCCCTCTTAGCGAGGAGCTTGTCTGGTCTCTGCTAGTAGTTGGGGCTGTGAACATTTGAGGACAGGAGCAGCTCAAGTCTTCACCACAAGAGAGACTACACCACAGGAGACTGCACCACTCAGAGACTAACTTACTGTATGCCACAACACAGCCTGTAGACTAGCTTACTGTACGTCACAACAAAGCCTGTAGAATAACTTAATGTACACCACAACACAGCCTGTGCAGAGAGACCAGCTTACTGTATGACACAACACAGCCTGTACATTAACTTACTGTATGCCATAACACAGCCTGTGCCGAGACCAAGTTACTGTATGCCACAACACGGCCTGTACACTAACTTACTGTATGCCATAACACAGCCTGTGTCGAGACCAAGTTACTGTATGCCACAACACGGCCTGTGCAGAGAGACCAGCTTACTGTATGCCACAACACAGCCTGTAGATTAACTTACTGTATGCCACAACGCAGCCTGTGCAGAGAGACTAACTTACTTACTGTATGCCACAATACAGTCTGTGCAGAGAGACTACTTTACTGTATGCCACAACATAGCCTGTGCAGAGAGACTACTTTACTGTACGCCAGGCCACCAGTGCGGCTTCGCATTCCTCCCAAAGCTCTCAGCCTCCAACACATGCTGGCCATGCACAGACATGGTGCTGCTCACTCTCTGCCTGTCTGTCTGTCTGTCTGTCTGTCTGTCTTTCTCTCTCTCTCTCTCTCTCTCCCACACACACACACACACACACACACACACACACACACACACACACACACACACACACACAAACACACACACACACATGCACAGACATAAAACACGCACATACACACACAAAACACGCACATGCATGCACTCATGCAGACACAGACACACACACACACACACACACACACACACACACAGTTACACACACATGTGCAAGCCATGCAGAGAAATTGAGCTGCTCTCTCTGTCTCTCACAGACACACACACACACACACACACACAAACAGAATCGTGCACATATGTGCACACACACACACACACATGCTGGCCATGCACAGAGATCGTGTTCTCTCTCACGCTCACACACACACACACAAACATGCACATGCCCTCACCCAGGCACATGCACACACATTCATGCATGCCAAAACACACAGGGCGAGCCCAATACACACACATTTATGCATTAATATATGCCGTGCGAGTGTGAGGCACACACACACACACACACACACACACACACACACACACACACACACACACACACACAATGACGCACATAAACCGAAACACACTCATGTGTAAACAAAACCCAGTGCAGACAGACATAGACTTACATTTCAGTATTTAATGTATGTTATGTGTGTGTGTATAAAACGTACAGGGAGAAAAGACATTAAATCATTTAAATGCATATGGCCACACACACAGCCAGCACAACATGCTCATGTGGACCTTTACATTGGGAGCAACAAGTTGGCACAGACACACTCTGGAAAAACACACACACACACACACATGCGTGCACACACACACACACACACACACACACACACACACACACACACACACACACGAAGACACTGATATATGGAGAAATATGCACGCACACTTGCAAAGACACACACACACACACACACACACACACACACACACACACACACACACACACACACATGGAGACATATACACAGACACAAATGCACATACACTCACAAAGACAAACATACTCTCACACAGAGTCAGCCAGAAATATGCATGCACACACATACGAGCACACACACGCGTGCACACACGCACACACACACTCACTCAAACAAATGCACACACTCACACCAACACACACACACACACACACACACACCTCCCTGGGCCTCTTTCTTCCCCTCAGTGACCTCCCATTGGGCAGAATGCCCAGGCACTGATCCCTACCTCCCTGGCCTGCACACACACACACACACATACACACACACACACACACATACACACACACACATACACAAACCACAGCCTCTGTGGACACCCTGCTGCTCACAGGCAGACACACACGCATACACACACAGACACACACACAAACGCACACACGCACACACACATACAGACATACATCCAAACCATAGTCGACATCAAATCGACATCCCGCTTAACACAAACTCACAAAAAGTATCATGTCTGTGCACACACACACAAATACACACACAGTCAAATCTCTCCCTCGCACATACATATAAACACACACACACACACACACACACACACACACATTCTGTGGCTCCGTTGCCCCTCACCCAAACTCCCATATATCACACACACCCTTTTCGCTCCCTCTCCCACCCTCGCACACACACACACACACACACACACACATACACACACACTTACCCACCCTTTTCCCTGACACATTCAAACACTCATACACCCCACTCACTCAGACAAACACGCACCAACACACACACACACATACACACATGCATGCACAACCAGATTCATAGCCCTCTCTCTCACACACCCACACACTCATACACCCTACTCACTTTTACACACCCTTCTCTCTCTCCCCCTCTCTCTCTCACACACGCATGCATGCACACACACACACACACACACACACACATATACACACACACACACGCAGTGTATGCGTCACACAACCTCAGATGAGAGACTCTTTCCTGCCTCCCTGCACCCCAGCCAGCTGCCGCCCGCCTTCTCACACAGGAAACCTCCGTTTCCACGACGCCCTGAGCTGGCCTCCCTCTCTCTCCTCCCCTCCCTCCCTCCCTCTTTCCCTCCCTCTCTCCCTCTCTCCCTCCTCTCTCACTCCCTCGCTTCTCTCCTCCCTCACACTCCTCTCTCTCTCCCTCTTTCTCCTTCCCTCCCTCCCTCGTTTCTCTCCTCCCTCACACTCCTCTCTTGCTCTCTCTCCCTCTCTCTCTCTTTTTTTCTCTCCTCCTCCTCCTCCTTCTTTCTTTCTCTCTCTCTCTCTCCCTCCTTCCCGCTCTCCCCTCTGTTTTTCCAGTCTTTACTTTTTTACCGACCCACTACCGTCTCCAGCCCAGCCAACCAGCCCAGCCAGCCAGCCAGCCGGCCCCCACCACCCTTGTTGTCCTCACGTCCCTCCATTTCTCTCTCCCTCTCTCCCTTTCTCTCTTTCTCTCTCTAACTCTTACTGTCTGTTACACACACTCTCTCTCTCTCACTGTCTCTTACACTCTCTGTCCCACTCTCTCTCTCTTTTTCTCTCTCTCTCTTACTGTCTCTTACACACTCTCTCTCCCTCCATTTTTCTCTCTCACTCACTTAGTCTCTCTCCCTCTCTCTCTCTCTTTCTCTAACTCTCTAACTCTTTTGCAACCTCTCTCCTTCCTCTCTCTCACTCTCCCTCTCTCCCTCCTTCTCTCTCTTTCTCCCTCTTTCTCTCTTTCTCATACTCTCACGCTTTTTCTCCCTCTTTCTCACTCTCTTTCTCTATCTCTCCCTCCCTCTCTCTTTCTCTAACTCTGTCTCCTACTGTTTCTTACTCTCTCTCCCTCTCTCTCTCTCCACCTTTCTCTCTCTCTCCCTCTCTCTTTCTCTCTCTCATTCCCCCTTTTTCTCTCTCATTTTCTATCCCTCCCTGTGAGTTTTTTGAGACTCTTTTTCTTATTATTTTTCTTCGCTAACATCCTGCGCTCGAAGGGTCCTGGGCATCCCATGTACCTCACTCCTTTTTCTCTCGTTTTTTTTCTCTCTCCCCCCATATCCCACACCCCACACCCACCACCCTTCCCTTTACTCCCTTCACTCGTTTTTCTGGCTTTTGCTTGCTGTGTAGTCTTCTTTTTTTTCTCTCTCTCTCTCTCTCTCTTCCTCTTTTAACTTGACTCTCTCCCTCCATTTTTCCAAACTTTTCCTTTCCCATAGAAGCCACATGCCTCTGGTGGGCCATTATATAACGCCAAAGTGTGTGTGAGAGTGTGTTGGCCAACTCGAGAGTGTGTGCGTCCGTGTGTCTGTGTGTGTCTGTGTGTGTGTGTGTGTGTGTGTGTGTGTGTGTGTGTGTGTGTGTGTTGGGCAACGTAAGAGCCAGGCAGCTTTGGTGGCTCGAAACGACTGGAGAAGAAGAAGGAGGGATGAGAGAAAGAGAGAGTAGGAGAGAGAAACAGCCATTAAAAAAGCACATTCAGAAGAAGACCAACAGAGACACACAGAGTAAGGAATAAAGACACACAGACAGGAAGACAGTGTGTGTGTAATTTCGTGTGAGTGTGAGTGTTTGTGTGTGGGGGTGTATGTGTGTGTGCATGTGCATGTGTGTGTGTGCATCTGCATGTGTGTGTTTAGGGTGTCTGTGTGTGTGTGTGTGTGTGTGTGTGTGTGTGTGTGTGTGTGTGTGTGTAAAGGTGGAAAAATCTAAACACCAGACACCTGTCAACCACCCGGTGTTTTTGACCCCCCCCTTTTTTTTTTTTTACAGGGCAGCCATGCTGAGATGCTGGTCCAAGTTAGTTAGACACAGGCTGTGACCACACAGCTGTAGGCCTCTAAACACACACACACACACACACACACACACACAAACACACACACAAACACACATACACGCATACACTTTTCAGGCACACACACCACCAACTCGTACACTCTTGCCCTGCTGAGAGGCACACACTTGCAAACAGAGAGGAATTGCAATGGGAGGCCCCTATACCAAACCCTGCACACACACACACACACACACAAGAACACATGCACACACACGCGCCCATTAACACACACACAAACGCATATGCATGCATGCATGCACATACGCACATACACACACACACATATACACATAGGCACGCACACACACACACGTAGGCACATACGCACGCACAGCCATGCAGACACACACGTACGCACATATGCACACACACACACACACACACACACACACACACACACACACACACACACACACACACACACACACACACAGCATGAAAGAACAGAGGGGAGCTGT
>CM059281.1:9765125-9825125 GCA_030347295.1 Setipinna tenuifilis
GCACACACCAATGCACAACACAAATACACACACACACAGACAGCCACACACACACAACACATGCACACAAATACACACACACACAGACAGCAACACACACACACACACAAATGCACACACACACACACACAGACACACACAGCAACACACACACACACACACACACACACACACACACACACACACACACACACACACAGCAACACACACACACACACACACACACACACACTACCACACGTGCCCACTACCACATGCCCAGACTGTCTCCAACAGCTTTGACACATGTTTTCCTCGGACAGTGGACAAGGGTGAGCTGAGCTGGACTGGACTGTGTGTTTGGAAGCAATGCTTTGCTGCTAAATGTCAGCCATTATTGCTAAAGGGTTGCAAAGACAGACAGACAGGCAAGCACATATACACACACACACATGCATGCACATTGCACACCCACACCCACAAAAACACACACACACACGCAATTGTACAGACCACAACATGCAGGGGGAAGTTCCAAAAAAAACGTTCAATCGTTGACTATATAGTGCACGTACTGCACTTCACGGTGATTTAGCCGATATAACCTAATACGTGACGACGTGATATTGCGCACTCACTGCATAGTGAACATTTCGGGTGGACGTTTCGGACACACGGGGGCCTGCAGACGGACAGGACTAGGACTAAAGCGGGAAACAGGAAGAGGGCCGAACGCAAAAACAGCAGAGAGCAATTAGACCCAGGAGGTGACGCCATGAGAAACAAGCAAGCCCCCACCAGGGACAGCTCTGCTTGCATGTGTGGGCGTTAGTGTGCGTGCGTGCGTGTGTGTGTGTGTGTGTGTGTGTGTGTGTCTGTATGTGTGTGTGTGTGTGTGTGTGGGGGTGTGTGTGTGTGTGTGTGTGTGTGTGTGTGTGTGGGTGTGTGTGTGTGTCTGTATGTGTGTGTGAGTTGGTTTGTATGCGTGTGTGTTTTGGTGTGCATGTGTGCGTGTATATTGGTATGTCTGTGTTTTGATGTGTGTGTGTGTGTGTGTGTGTGTGTGTGTGTGTGTGTGTGTGTGTGTGTGTGTGTGTGTGTGTGTGTGTGTGTGTATCTGGGTGTGTGTGTTTTTGAGGATACAACCTGGCTTAATTACACTTTTAAATGTTCGTGTGCGTGCATATGTATGTGTGAGTGTGTGCCTCGTGTGCGTATTGGTGCATGCATGCCTGTGTATTTGTGTGTGTGTGTCTGTCTGTGTACACGTGTCTGTCTGTGTGTGTGTGTGTGTGTGTGTGTTTGTGTGTGTGCGTGTGAGTGTGCTGGACTTGTTTTCATGGGGCCGGGCCACCCTCTCTGTCAAAAGTGCTACTGAGGTCTTCCAACACTGGGTGGGGCCCACTCAGCAGCGTAACCTGCTTTTACCGAAAACGCTTTCTCTTTTTACTGTAAAAAAGCTTTTTTTTTCTCTTTTCTCTCCCTCTCCTCTCTGTTCTGTTCTTAAATTTCGTTCCTTTCTTTCTTTGTATTGTGTTCCGCCTCGCGAATATTCTTCGCCAACCCCCCCCCCCCCCCACACACACACACACACACACACACACACATTCCCTCCTCGAGCTACAGACCGAAGCCCGATGTCGGAGTCAGACAGTGTGAGGGAGAAAATGGAAAACGAAGGGGATGGTATCGTGGGTATCGAGAGAAATAAGTAAGAAAACGAGTGAAATAAAGAGAACAAAAAGGGAGGGGGGACAGAGAGAGAGAGAGAGAGAGAGAGAGAGAGAGAGGCGAGAGAGAAAAAAAAAGTAGACAAGCCGCAAACTATTTGACCCTTTCGCCATTTCACACCAAACTTGCATGCAGCTTACAAAATATACTGGCGCCCTTCTCTCTCTCTCTCTCTCTCCCTCTCTCTTTCTCTCTCTCTCCCTGACATCCCTCTCTCGCTCACCTCCGTCCCCCGTCAACCAGGGACCCTGGGCTCGCATTCCTAGTCGTGGCGCAGCAGATTCACCCAATTTGTTTCCACTGCACTATTGTGTGTACACATGAAGAGCGGCATTGTGGGATGGCCCAGTAAATAATAACAAGAAGCAGCTGGTGCAACGGGGGAGAGCAGGGAGCAGGGAGGAGGGAGGAGGGAGGAGGGAGGAGAGTGCTGGTGGTGTTTGTTGGTGTTTGTGGTGCTGGGGGGGCGCAGTAGAAAGAAAAATGAGGAATACAGTCAGAGGGAGGTTGGAGGAGAGAAAATGAGACAAATAAAGAGAGAGAGAGAAAGAGAACGCGAGAGAGAAAAAGAAGAGTTAGTTAGTTAGTGAGCGAGGGAGTGAGTAAGTGAACGAGTGTGCAAGTGAACGTGTGAGTGAGTGAATAAGTGAGTAAAAAAAAAATAGTTTTGAGAGCAGGCGGGCGGGTGAGCGAGCAAGCGAGCCAGTAAGTGAGTGAGTGAGCGTGACAGAGTGAGTGAGTTTGGAAAAATGGTGAGAGGGAGGTAGAGAGGGAGAGAGAGAGCGGTTAGGGCTGGGAAAGGGAGGGAGGGAGGGAGGGGGCTGAGTGGGAGTGAGATAGAGAGAAGGAACGTGAAAAATCCACATGGGAAGAATGCCGATAGAGAGGTTAGTGAGAGGAGAGAAAGAGAGAGAGAAAAGGAGAATGAGAGAGAGACGAAGGGAGGCAAAAAGGTGAGGCCGGCCCGGGAACACACAGAGAGTTCTACTCCGGGTGGGGGAAGAGTGTGTTTTGGAAAGAAAAAAACGAGTGTAAGGAGGAGAACATTGAAAAAGAGAGCAACATAGAGACAGAGAGAAACAGGGAGAGAAGGAGAAAGAAAGACAAAGAACGAGAAAAAACAAATGCAGAGAAAGGTAGAAATAGTAAAAGAGAGGTGCACTGTGGTTGTAGACAAAAAAAAAGCATTAGTGGGTGTGATCTTAAGCTGATCTGACAATGTAGACTTGAGCACCCACCATTTCGTTGCGTGGCAGTTTGACATCTCTCCTCCTCAAAGGAGTTGTCGCTCTACCCCTCTCTTCTCCTCTCCTCTCCTCTTTTCTCTCCCTGTATCCTGTTTTTCTTTCTAACTGCCTGCATTTTCCAAACCCCTTCTTTCTCTCTCTCTCTCTCTCTGCCTCCTGCATTTTCAACTTGGTGGATTGTCCCGAGGCCCCAACACACTCTCTCTCGCACTCTCTCTCTCTCTTTCCCTTTCTCTCTCCTTCTCTTTTTTTCTCTCTCTCCCTTTCTCATTCTCTCTCTCTCTCTCTTCACTCCTTTTGAGAACAGAAGGAAAAAAAGTGATATGCAAGTGTGTGGGTGTGGTGTTGGTGGTGGTGTGTATGTGTTGGGGGGGGCATGGAATTTCGTCTGTGTTTGTTTTGGAAATGAATACACAGACACGTGACCCCACCAGAGTGAGCAAAGAAAGGCAAAAGAAAAAGAGAAAGAAAGAGAGAGAGAGAGAAGGAAGTAAGGAAGGAAGAGAAAAAAAGACAAGAGTAAGGAGAAAAAGAAGGCAAAAGACAGAGAGAGACAGAGAGAGCGAGCGAGAAAGAAATGGAGGAAAAGTCTTTTTGAGAGGAGAGGAGAGGAGAGCATGCGCGTACTCGTGTGTAATTACAGATGCGGGAGCCGACTGGCCGCGTAGGTGACCCGGGGAGGTCCTCCTGGCTTTGCTAACGCACGACGTGTCAGCAAATGGAACGCACGCTAACACCACCACCACCGCCACCACCACCCAGCACCTCCACCACCACCACCAGCCCGGGCCCCCCCAGAGAGAGAGAGCAGCTTGAATGAGACATTCCATCTGGGGGAGAAGAGAGGGAGGGAGGGAGCGAGGGAGAGAGGGAGGGAGTGAGGGAGCGAGAGAGAGAAAAAGAGAGGGAGGACTGTGGAGGGGGCTAGCAGGGAGGCGGTTGTTAGCGGTTAGTGTTTAACAGGAGAAAAATGCATGGTTTGGGGCCGAGCTGCGAGGGGAGGGGCCCCGGCTCTGCTTTCACATGGCTCCATGCTTTCCCCCTCTCGGGGAGCGTTTATGAAACCACCGAACCCGGTGAACTCCCCAACGCAAGCCACAGGGTTGCAGACACTACGCTGGAACAAAGCCTGTGGCACTTTTCCTTTTTTCTCTCTTCTCTCTCTCTCTTTCTCTCTCTCTCTCTTCATCCCCCCCCCCCCCCCCCCCCCCCCCCCCCCCACCTTCTGACTCTGTAGCTTTCCTCTGTTGGATTCACCTATATCAGGTCCACTGAGGATCGCAAGTTAGGCAACACACACACACAAAAATACACACACACCCACAAACACACCTATGTACGTACTGAGTTGTAGAATGCACACACACACACACACACACACACAGCTACACACACACACAGCCCTAAACTAAGAGGACTGGAGTATTGGATTGCTGATGAAATTTGAGATTGAGGTGCGAACACGCACACACCGTTTTTTTTTTTTTTTTTCTGCACCGAATATTTTTTTTTTGGAGCTGTCTGAGCTGAAGGGCGGTGTAAAGAGAAGCTGGGAGCCAGGAGACTGGAGACGGGAGACAGGAGACGGGAGGAGCTCCTGGTACAGGTGCTCTTCAGGGGTGCAGTCAGGGCCTCATGGCAGTCCCCATCAAAGGGCTTCCAGGGGCCCCCTTCCCGTCCCTTCCCTTCATCCACCAAGGCTCACCACTCACAGTCACGTCATCAAAGTGGAGCGTCTCTGCCTTCCTCCCTCCCTCCCTCCCTCTCGGTCCCTGTCTCTGTCTCTTTTTTCGCTCCCTCGCTCTTTTTTAGTTTCCCTGTCTGTCTGCCTGCCTGCCCATACTCTCTCTCTGTCTCTGTCTCTCTCTCTCTGTCGCTGTCTCTCTCTCTGTCTCTCGCTCTCTCTCTCTCTGTCCACAGGATATTGTCTTGGTTTCTCAGCATTACAGAGATGTTACATCATGCTCCCCTTAAAGCGTTTGGCCTGAAGAGGTGTAAGAGAAAAAAACACTTTCTCTCTCTCTCTCTCTCTTTCTCTCTCATCTCTGTCTGTCTATGTCTCTCGCTCCCTGTGGAATAAATGATCTGGTGCAGTCCACATCATCTAGGAACTTTACTTTACTCATCCACCGAACCTGTCCAAAACGACAGGCACGATCCACCCAGTTAGGCCTAGTTAGGGAGAGAAAAAAAATCTTTTTGGTGTACAAACACTGAAGATTACACCATCTCTGTTCTATGGGCTCTCTCTTTTTTCTCTCTCTTTCTCTCTCTCTGTCTGCTTCTCTCTATCCCTTTGTTTTGGAAAATGGTGAAGTGTGTGAATATTCTGTGCACGGAAGATGACCACTGAGCTTCTTCAATGTATCCACTGCTGAGACAGAAAAGTTAGGACGATTATAACAGCCCAGCATTGATGGGGCCCTTTGAGGGCCCTTTGAGGACATTATTATCAATATGAAGGGGGCCCATAATTCTATTCTAAAAATGTAGGGCCCTACATTTCTAGAGCCGTCCCTAGGGTCCGTAGTGGGCTGAAGAAGGCCACAGTGGCTGAAACACCTCCAAACCATTTTAGATAACTGCAATTTTAATTCTGAAAGCTTCTTTGACCACTGGCTATTTTCTTTCTTGACAAACCATCTCCTTAACCTCCCACTGCTCATCAGGAATCATGGGATTGAATGCCAACAAGTCACAGAGTCCGTGACCCACAATGTGACACAGAATTAAGATCTGCTTCAGTGTACGAACTGGGCAATGCATAGCAAGACCCAATTCAGTATGAAAGTAACCACTTTGAAAGTTGTTGGTCTCCACCAGTGGATTGTCAAGAAAGAACGGTCTTGATTTTTAGACTTTGGAGAGTGACAAAATACAGCAAGAGCCAATGCCACGACTTGTGGTTACATTATCAGCTGTTATAAATATGTTGAAGTAAACTAGGACGAATATTAAAATTTGACGATCATTTCTTCAGGCTCATGGAAGTTAACAAGTAGGAGTAGGCTACCTTGAGTAGGACATAACCTAACTCTGGATGACATTATTTTAAAACATTGAAACTATCTCTGAAGTACCGAAGACTGATGCCCAAAGACTCCAGTTGCCCAATTCTGCATTATGTCTCGACTTAAACCAACCGCGAGTACGCATGTTGATCTTCCCAAAAAGCCAGCGAGCAAGGGTGAGGGTGGGGGCGGCGATGACCAACAGCATTAGTTCAGTACACAGTCCACCAAGCATCGTTTGTTGTCCCTCACGACACACACAAAACTGGGTCAGTCCATGCCACCCGAAATACCAACTGCATCACATCCATTCAGCATTTTTCTAATCCAGCCGGCTGTGAACCTGTGAAACAGCCTTAAAATGGTGACACCGCACGCACACAAACTGTTATGACTTCTTTCCCCGGCAAAGATACTATTGCTTGTAATGGTTTACCTTTAAGGAAGGCCAGTTTTCCCGGAACGTGACGGCAGGGTCTTCTCTCCTCCTCTGGCTCGTACTCGCTCTCTCGCTCGTCTGTCACTTCAAAAGAAACACTAGACGTCTCTGTCTGTTCACGTAATGTCCCAAGCGACAAAAGAAGACGATACTGTTTTAAGTATCCCGATCAGCTGGCGAATGCCTTTGTCAAAACATATCAAAAAATCATTAACACCGAAAAAAATGTAGTAGCCTACTTTGTGTACGCTCTAAAACTGTATCAGATCCTGACGCAGCCCATAAAGTAAATCTTCTAGGCATAGGAAATACGTCTTACAGGCTATTTTAACTTGACGATTCAGACACATAAAAACACGCCTATAGTCAAGAGTCTAATAATAACGAAACCGAAAAATACGTTAAATATGTTACAATATCTCGCTCAAATAGACGCTAAAATAGTGGAATCGCTTAGTAACGACGCCGGTCAAGGGTGTAAAAGATTGGTCATCCTCACAAAAACGCCATTCCAAATTGGTGCGCGGAGTCAGTGTGTGCCTTTGAGCGTCGTTTCCAGATGTCTCACGCGTACAGCGGTGCAGAGCTTTTTCATTTGCCCCCCTCCCTCTCCTTCTCACTCTCTGGCCCTCGCCCGCTTGGAGACGTAAGCGGCGCGGTGGTTTCCGTGCGACAGTCTGTGTGCAGACTTCAACGTTGGCCACTCTGCCCGCGGGCTCAGCGCATGCCTGCTCCGCCTATATCCACCATGAGCTGTCCCCAGCATTTTTTCCCAAAGGTAGATTCTCTCGCGCCCCTGTTGTTCCCCACGGAGAGAGAAAGAGGAGGGGGATTTCAGCGCCATAACCCCGATCACAGCCATACCTGACTGCTCAAAGGGTGGTCTATATGCCTTGCATATATACCTATAAGCGATATTAATTAAAAACCACTGGGAATAAAATAGCATACTGTCCAGACGTAAGGGGTGGATGGGAACACCCTAATCTCCGAAACCTGTACTATTTTTCCAACTTGTGGCTCATGCTTAGAAAACTATTACTGGGTGTATTACTGTAACAGTGGTGTTACTAGTGTGTATTAAGGCCTATGACTAATACTGTTATCATTTTTAATGGGCTTGTGGTGTAGCAAATGCCCTACATGTGCTAACTATTCACTGATCACAGCAGTTGACATTACTGTGGTGCATCATTACACAGTATGTGCATGTCTTCGACAATTACTTTTAACAGAATTACACAGAAAGGCTGTCTTTAACCTCCACAGACACCGTGCCACTCAGCCAACAAGCGGGTTTTGGAAGGGATACGGCCAGGATCCACATTTGCCTTGCTGTAGGCCTTCAACTAAACGCACGCACATAGAAGCCAAGTGCGCCATCTCGTGGCCACGAAAAGAGACGGCATTTTATCTGTGCGATTAAGAAATTAAACCATTACAATTCGTCGAATACATTTAACCCATTTGTTTAGGCCTAAATGTAAAAATAGACTTGGCATAGGCTAGGCTATTTAAACTATTGAATGCCATGTTTCATCAGTTGCGAGAAAATACACCCTGATCCTGGTCACCTTTTGCAATTATTTTTCGAATTTGGCTAAACTGTAATATAAAGCTTCGCCTATCGTCAGCTATTAGTTAAATAACGTAAAATACAAACATTGCCTAGATAAAAAAATATGCGCATTTGGTAGTTAAAACCAATTCCGAAAAAAAAGTATCATATAACCTATTGCATGTAGCCTAGAACATGTCATTATTGTAGCCTAAATTTCACACTCACAATAAAATCCGTTTAACTCCCTATATTATGTGGCGCTATCCTTTTATTCTGGCTATTTTTCAGGTAGTTCAAGTTTGAACGCTGCTCCCCCTCCCTCCCTACTACCGTGTTTAAATAGTCCTTTGTTTACATGGAGCCTACTATGCGGAAGGAGGCTCTTGGTCTCTCCGTGATTCCAACCAGCTGTTTCCCGCCTTGAGAGACATCCGATCAGCTGCAGCTACACACTCTCATGCGGACTGCAGAAGGGGAGGGAGAGAAGTGCTACACACGGAAACCCCACCAGCTGAATGTAAAGTGGCAATATACAATCGCGAACAAATTACAGGCTGTAAATTATTATGCGAATACCAGTGGATTAGGCGCATCATATATTTTTGCAAAGTGAGAAAAACAAGTTAATTTTGGGAAAAAAATCAAAGGCTCGGAAACGGGATGAAAAACATGGAGTATTTCATGGTGCCAGCTGAGAAGGTGTCTTTGCAACAATTTAGGAAATCGGAGAAAGAAGTCATCGGGGGTCTTTGTAGGTGTGTATATTTCATTTTTTTATTACTCAGCTGTTGGACCCTGCTAAATTATTATTTTTTTATCTTCCTGCAAATGGACCGATGCAGTGGGCTAAGAGTTGCATGAGTGTTGTAACGTTAATGTTCAAATGCGATAACAATAGAAGCACACTATAAAGATAAGCTTGTCTTTTCATCACCATGAGTAATACTAATGGTTTCTGGACATGTTTAGTCGGCATTAGTATGGATTAAAAATGTAAGATATGTGAAATTAACGCTTATAAATACATAATAGCGTTGCATGTCTCTGGCAAACACTAACCACGTGGTAGTACGAATACGACGTTTATGTTGATGTGTAGCTAGTAAGTTACTCACTGATTTATGATGGGTTTATTTATTTTTTTGTTGTTACTCGTCTCTACGTTTACTATTGCATATCAGTGATTTGTTCCGCTTACGCAGCCATTCATATCTAACTCGCGATATTGAAATGTTTTCGTCTGGTATTTGCATCGTGACGACCATGCTCTTGTGCTTTCAGACTACGCAGCCATGGCTGTGGCGTGCGATGAAATGTTGTTGTGTTAGTGTTGGCAGATTAAGAGGCCACTTGTGTGATTTCCGCTATTTAACTTGAGTTGAATACGATTTGGATATACAGAGATATTCTTTCAACTCATTTTTAAATTCCGTATGGTTTATATCTTTCTAATTGCAGAGCACGTTCGATTTTTATGCAGCTCTGGTGGCTAGTTCTTGAGCTAGCTAGCCGTACTATTTCAACCACGCTGCCTTGAGCGCATTGGCGGAAACAAGATGTATTGTTCTCGGACCAGATGGGAAGCACTCGATCCGAATGTCTTCCCGTTTGGTGTGAAATACTAATCACGACTTCGTGCCTGGAAATCCTTAAATTGCCTTACTGTTTCGACAGAATAGAATTCAGTTCATTATTTCAGGACCGTATGTGCCCTTGAACTGAATTTCAGAATGGCGTTTATAATGGTTTGATGTCTGCTTCGCGGAAGGATCTCTTGCCGTCGTGAAAAGGCAGTAAGACCTGAGTCATTCGGTTGAATGACGAAGGGAATTTTGGGACTTGTAGGACATTATTCACAGGCTCTTTGGCTGCGCTGTTGCATAATGTAGGTCACCTTATGATCGTGATACATTATATCCAAGAGTCTGACAGGATGTAAGAGTACTTAATTTCGAGGATTAATACGACAATATTGTTTGATGTCTATGTAACAAAATCCCCCTATTACAAAGGGCAGTAAAATCACCTATTCCTGACCATTAATCTCCTACTACTATTACTTTTACAACTTCTAATAGTAATATATATATTATATATAAAAAAGACGGACCACCCTGCCTTGCACTTAATTGTCTTGTAGTATTACTAGATGTCACCTGTGTGTTGGTTTAAAATCAGAATCACCTGAGATGGATTTCTGTAACAAATAGGCTTAATTAATCTGTTATAATTTTTATGGTAAACTGTTGTCTCCAATTATCATGCAGTATGATATGTTAATTACTTTGTGTAGTTTTTGTGCTCTACAAAGACCACAAGTGATACATCAACCTGTATAACAACATTATTGTTATTTTGTGTATATTATGGTAATGTTTTAAATTACCATTTTTGTCAGTTTCTGTTCAAAATGTGTTGTAATTATCATCATTTGTACACTGCTTTGGCAAAATAGTCTAGTTATAGCCTAATCATAATAAAATGAAAATTATAGGAAGAGAATGAGAGTAATAGGATTACTATTATCCATATTACTAGGAGATGAATGTAATCTATCCATAAATGCAAGGCACATCTGAACAACTTTCATGCTGTTAGGACAGAAAATGGCAAATATATCAGTAAAACAAGCTTCAATTTATTTTTTGTCTGTGTGTCACTCTGGGCACCGTAAACCACTCCCCCTCTCGCACAACACCGCTGCATCCCCAGGCTCTGCACTAGTTGTTTAGTAGTAAGTGAAGGGAGGAGAGCAGGTTCCATCATTGCTATGTGGTGGCATTGACATTTGTGTGGCCAAGAATTGGGGAAAGTTTCACTTCAGCAAGTAATCTAGTCCAACTATGTTCTGTGGGTGCACTTAAAAACGGTTAATTTCACTAACTTGATCCCTTGCCTCGTTGAGGAGTTGTCAAGTAGAATCAGCTGGTTTAGTAAATGTAATAATGCTGTATAATGCTCTGCTGTAATAAGCAGAGCATGGTAATTGGTTTCAGAGAGTAAAAGGCCATACCATGTATTTGTTCCAATCATTCACAAAACCATCTGATTCTAATTACACACAACTCTTGAGTTAGGTAGATGAACTAATTAGTGACATGACATAGGTTGTGTGCAAAAGTAGAATACATGGCAGGACTTTTACTGTTTAAAGCCAGGATGACCCAATTTTCCCAAAGAAGACTTAATTTCTGAAGCTGGGGTTCATGTGGGTTTCAGTGGTTTACTACACCATACACTGACCTCCAACCTATTGCCAGATTGGTATTTGTGCTGATTGGTCAAATGACTGTCTGTTCTCCGTCCCTTCCTCCCTCCCTCCCTCCCTCCGTTAGTTTGGCCAATATTCCGTTGACACCGGAGTCGGCCCGCGACCAGGAACGGCGCATCCGCCGGGAAATCGCCAACAGCAATGAGCGGCGCAGAATGCAGAGCATCAACGCCGGCTTCCAGTCCCTCAAGACGCTCATCCCACACAGCGACGGGGAGAAGCTAAGCAAGGTGACTACGAGCCCCGAAGCTCTACTACACACAGTGCTCTCAGCTGAACCTTAGTTCACCTCAAGTCGGGTTCATGTGTGTTCACAGTGTGAATCGCAAGTGTTCCTTTCCTCAGTTTGTTTTGCTGTTTTGTCTTTTAAACAGTCATATCTTACAATAATTTTTAGTAACACTTTATTTTACGGGTTCCTTTTTGAGTGTATCTACATGAACCAACATGTAATATTATGCACTTACACTCCACATTCCTAACCGTAACCATATGGTACAGTGCAAGTACTTAATGTTACATGATGTTACACACTGTACCCAATTGATGTAACAGGGACAGTAAAATAAAGTGTAACCCATTTTGTATACATATATAAAATGTATATATTAGTTCACCTGTTACATGGCATTTCCAAAGAAGGGGATTTACTGAGTGCATCTGAAAAAGTTTACCTGGAAGAGTTTTGTTTTTGTGTACTGGTAGCTCTGACCACCTGGTGGTGCTCTTCTGGAGTTTGAAAGTTTTATCGGTGAAGTTATTTTAAGTCCTTCGCTCATACCTTGCTGCCTTCTGCGAGGCGTCATTGCACTGTACTGTGGAGAAAAAAAAGTGACAACTCGATGCATTGTACATTAGACTTACTGTGAGTTTATGCAAGCAAAAGTACAATTTACTCCACTTCAAAGATGTGTAAATTCATTCAATTGCCAAATGAGTTTTATTAACAGTAAATAGAAAAACCAGACTGAAATCTGTTTTTTTTTATGTACCTGCACTGTTTGCATTGTTGTTGCAATGTAACACTTAAAGGATCAGCTTCTGCTCAGACATTGAGCAATTAATAAAGGTCATGTCTGCAGAAGCGAGCCAACCAATTATATTGCAACAAAACATCATAAGACTCACAACAGTTAACCATTGACTTTAAAATGTGTCGGAGGTCATCTTGAAACCAGACTGCTTATCTGCTCGGACACTTAATGTCTTATTGTTTTGTCTGTCTGTGTGTGTGCGTTATTTTAGGCTGCTATACTTCAGCAGACTGCAGAGTACATCATCTCTCTAGAGCAGGAGAAGACCCAGCTCCTGCAGCAGAACAACCAGCTCAAGCGTTTTATTCAGGTAACAACATGTGGTTTTTTGTGATTGGAACTTTTTTTATTGAAGCTTTTGGGGAAACAAACAAACTAAACATGAGCACAGAAACACTGACCATCACCAACTAAACAATAGAAGTGCAACATATACAACACCTAAGAGAGGCTAGAGAATGGGTAACAGATGCTTAAAGATTCAGGCATGCTAAAGTGCAGGGTTTGTTGAATTTTGATATTTTATACAAAACACTGAAAAGCAGCAGTGAACGTCCCTTAAACCTGCCCTGTCTCACCCCACCAGTCCCCGTACCAACACATTGACTTGAAACTGTTGAAGAGCCAATTTTTTCTTAGTGCATTGTGCCTATGGTTGGCAGTTTCTTGTAAAGCGATAGTTTATTTTTGTCACAGTAGTATCGCAGAGTGTAAATAATCCGTGTTTTGTATCGACGCTAGTGTGTGAAAAAAGACGGTTGCGGTTTTAGTGCAGCTGCAATAAAAGTTGTCTCCTTTTTCACCATAAATCCCTCTCTGTTGGTTGCGGGTGTTGTCGTCCTCCCACCTCACCTCACCATTGTGTAGTATAATGTGTATTTCATATTGTTTAGGTTGTTGCCCTACCAAAACTATAAGTAATGGATTACCTGTATATCTAAATTATTGTTTGTTTGTTTTTTTTTCCATAATTTCTTTGCTCATGTCAATGTTTATTACCGCTGCTGTCAAGAGAAAACCCCTTGCCACCATTTTTGGTTATTTAAATTTTTTTCATTGAACACTATAGGTCAGTACTTTTTTTGAAATATTTAACATGCAAGAGCATGACCATACCAACTTTGACATCAGAGTATTCAATTATTTAAAAAAAGAATATATTTTCTTGCTGAAACAAAATTATTTTGGACATATAAGATTTCCACCTGACAGCGGCGAAATTCTATATATTTACATCGAAATCTTTTTCTTTTTTTTTTTGCACACACCCACTCTCTCCCTCTCTGCCTCTCCCTGCCCAGGAGTTCACGGGCTCCTCGCCGAAGAGGAGGCGGACAGAGGAGAAGGACGAGGGCATCGGCTCCCCGGACATCCTGGAGGAGGAGAAGCTGGAGGACCTGCGTCGGGAGCTGCTGGAGCTGCGGCAGCAGCTGGAGAAGGAGCGCTCGGCCCGCGCACAGCTGGAGGAGCAGGTGAGCACCAGAGCACCACACCTGGTGTCGCCTAAGACTAAAAGCACGCACATCCACATTCAGTGATTTGGGTTTCCTGACCAGAAACAGGAAAGCCAACAAACAGAGAGTCAAAGTTGAAGACGAAGTCCGCAACACCACTGTGAAAATGGCAAAAGTTTAATTGTGATGTTTTGCGCACATGCCCTAAAAGGTCACGATTTAACATTCTCTATGGGAGTACACTGGTATTGCAGACTTTGTCTCTCTCTCTGTTAAGCACCACACCTGGAACATGGTTAGAATTACATGGGCCACTGCGGAGCTACAGTACCCCCCGCCCCCCCAATCAATCAATCAACACCTAGTGCCTCCCCAAAGAGACTTAAAATAGCAGGGTTGGGGACTATTAACATATTTATGTAACAGGGCTGAAAGATCTCAGGCATGTAGCTGAAATCAGGCGTGGGATGGTAGGCTACATTTAACATTTGTTAGTGGATTGTCATAACTTTAAAATGTTTGATAATTTCAGGCATGAAATTATTTTATTGCTGTCTGCCGCCCTGATGTAAGTAATGTAAAACAGAAAAGGTAGTAGCCCCCAATTATGGAGGCTTCTATACCCTCCCAGTACCTTCAAATTACCCCCCAATCAACACCTAGTGCCCCCCAAAGAGACAAGTATAGGAGGGTTTGGGGGGGTCCGACATATTAATGTAAGTCATGAAAAACAGAAAAGGTAGTACACCCCAATTATGAAGGGGTAATGCACACTCTGACCTTGAATAATGTCATACACACATCCATAAATTGGTCATTAGGTGCAGAATCAAGTAGCCTGTACGTTGTAAAGAGACTGTTTAAAACTCAGACTCTGTTTAAGACCCACAAATGGACATGATGCAAATGTCACAGTGGCGCATTTGATTTGACTTAGCAGAGGACACCTTGTGACTGTTGTGTAGCATGCTGGGGCCTGTAATGAGTTCCATTTGCCATTTCCGCATGCCAAAATTAAAGTGACAAGACGATGTCCAATCTGCTGAAAACACAGACAAAAATGTGTTTTAGGCGTTTCACTTTCCAGCCAAGCAACCTCTGACATATTAAGTTGGGTGTTCGAGGGACGGGTGCGTGCATTTCATCACTTCCTGCTTCATCGCTTAGAAAACGGCTATGGCAAATGAAAAGTACTGCTAGGCCAGTATCTCTCTCCCAGTTTAGACAATTGGTGTCCTCAACTAAAACTACTTTCAAACTCACAATGCCTCCCGACTAATGCCTCAGCGATAGATTCTGTGTGACATATCCACATTATTTGTGACTTTTGAATGGTTAGCAGCACTCATAAAGAACCTAGTATACTGTGACCATTCAACTATCCCATGTTCTTTGACTTCAGGCTTCAGCCAAGGAGTATTTCAGACAAAACTACATAAAGAAAAAAACTGAAGCAGTTGCAAAGGTTTACAGGAAGTTGATATTCCACAACCATTGGTGAGAAGAGAGTTGCGGCGACTCAGCCACTCAGAACTGCCTCGCACAATGTTATCGATCGCCCTAAATGCGGTGGACTGTATGAATCCGTGCGAGCGAACCCAAACAAATTGAGTGGATATGGGTGATATAAACTGTCCCAAGACTGGCCAGGAGTAGGGAGATGCTAATGATGCGGAGGGGAAGGGATAGGATGCTGCCTCAGGCCCTTAGTTCTGCTGAGGAACTGTAACTGAAGTAGCCCCTGGCAGGGCCAAGCAAGGTGGCTGTCATTGTTCAAGGTCACCTGCTCACATTGGGTTGGGGGGGTTGGAGGGGGATGGGGGGACTTGGGCAGACACTTCGAAAGGATCCAATACCCCAGGAATTTCTCTGACTCCAAAACTCCCTTACTTGCTGCTTACTACCCAGACAGAAAGGATTCAAGTCTCACTATGTACCAGACACATGGAAAGATCTGACATCTCTGCAGTTTCTGCTCTGAAACTCTTTTCCTTGCCTGGGAAAACGGTAGTACTGATTGTTTACTACCTAGACACTTAAAAAGGATTTATGTCTCGCTATACAGTGCACAAGTAGAACCAGCTGTTCTGGAATATGTGGTAATGTATTGTGGCTTCTCAATCCAGGTTGGCCTGCTTGCCTCACTCACTGTTTGGTGGATGACCACATCTACTAAACATAATGACGTGTTTGCATTGGATAACTTGTGCGTAAAAACCTAGAATGCCTTGTTTATTTGTTAGGCTAGTGTTACATTGGTGTAACATTTTGCAAACTCTTTGAAGGTGGATATGTTCTGTGACCTTATCAGATATATGAGATGTTTTAACAAGTGTTGTGACAACAATGCCAAGTGACCCTGTAGACTTAAGCCTTAGATGTTGTTTGGTGTCAAATATTCTGTTGAGGTTTACGCTAATACTAAAATGACTTTGCAGTACAGTCAATATTTACTTTAATCGGTACAAAGACTACATACCAGCATACCAGTGTTTGACCTATGCCATAATATGAAATCTAGCCTTGTTGTATTGTTACAGTGTTTGAATATCACACATCTACAAAGACACACAGACGTATTTAGTTATTCATATTCTCACTTACATACATATTTACTTACTTATGTACCTACTGTCACACACATATTTACACTTACTTATTTGCTCACATACACACTTACTTGTTTGCAAACCTGTTTGAGTCATCCCAAGGGTAAATTTAAAAAAAGTTCTGCGCAGAGTTGCTCCACTCGTCCTCAGGTAGTTGTAGTCCTGGTCTGCTTTGTGGCCCTCTAAACTCTCTTTAAACATCTCTTCTCCTGTCTCCTCCTGGTATACCTAGGTGTCCAGGGAGGGGAGCTGGGGCCAGATGGGAGAAGTCAGTAGTAGTAGTAAAAAAGAAAAAAGTGTCTGCTTGGCTATAATAGTAGTAGTAGTAGTAGATGCACAGTGAAGGTGGAAGGTGCACGCGACCATGCAAGGGGCTATCCGTAGGGGGGCTGTGCGTGGATCCGTGCCTACGGAGTATGTTGGACTATGATTACCTAGCCTTACGCCTCGTCCCCACACAGGCGAATTTCGCCGAGCGAATATTCGCCTGGGGGGTGTGGTCGCAAAAATGACAAGCACGTTACTGTGTGTTGTTGTAGTAGCAAGTGTGGTTGCGCTGTGACGGTAAGTTAGCGTCAGCTAGCAAGGTAGCAATTCGCTAGCGGCTAGCTGGCTAAAAAAAACGAATGCTCAAGATGGCAATCTGCGGTCGTCTATTTGCCTCGATTATATTCACATCACATCTAAACAACAATCCGTGCTGATGAACACACTTTTGGTCAACAAGAAACAAGTTTAATTGTGCTATTGTTTTCGGGTTAGTAAATCCATCGACGGCTGCCATGTTGGTCAGTTTTTTTTTACAACCCCGCCTCTGAGTACAACGTCACGCAACAAGCAAACCAGCACGCCAATTTCATTGGTGCGCGCCCTGTCTAATTTGCATACAGTTGGGGTTTCGCCTATCTCAATTCGCGTCGCTCCGCGAATTCGCCTTCGCCAAGCGAAATTTCGCCTCCATTCAAAGTCAATGAGAGCGACGCGAAATATCGCTGTGTGGGGACGAGCCGTTAACATCTCTTTTCCTGTCTCCTCCCCTCTATTCCGAGCTGCATTCCTTGGTACACTGTGATTGAAGATCACACATCTACATACACACACACACGCACACTCTCTCTCTCTCTCTCTCTCTCTCTCTTACTTACCTATTTGGTTATTTATGTTCTCACTTATAAACCATGCTTAACATCTCTCTCCTCCTGTCTCCTCCCCTCCCCTCTGTCCCCAGCTGCGTTCCCTGGACACCCAGCTGTACCCGGAGAAGCTGAAGGCGGTGGCCCAGCAGGTCCAGGAGCAGCACTCGCTCCTCCACACACAGACCCTGCTGCGCCTACAGCAGCTCCAGCAGCAGCAGCAGCAGCAGCAGCCTGAGAGGGACAGCGCCCCCCGCAGCCCACAGGTGAGACGCTGCAGCCAGCCTAGAGCAGCCGGAGTACCTCAGGGTTGCAGTTCACTACAGTGCGCTGTCAGGCAACTCTACCAAAGGCTCCGGCTTGCCTGGTTTTCAATCGGTGTAAAGAGCCTGATGAAGATCCACAAGGATCGAAACGTTGCATTTTTAACCAATAAAGTTTAACTTTTGGAGCAAACGAGGCAGTGTGCAGACCCGCATCTTTACATTGTCTGACACTTTTGTCTTGCACCTGCCGACAAACGACTTGGATGTGCGCACCCACTCTCCACATGGTTTTCAATCTGTGAACAGAAAGATGGCTATGTCACTGGGTGGGAGTGCTGAAAGTGATAACGTTGAACTTAAATGTTAAGTTTAAGTATTTACACAATTAAGTGGTGATTGGTTGAAGGCAGGTCCAAAAGTTTTAAAGTTCACACAATCTGTCCACCAGGAACCAGGAAGTTAAACACATGCTTACTGAGATTCTCCAGACTTTCCTAGCTCAAAGTGAAATAATCCTGCCTTCAGAGAGTTAAAAACTGTGACACCTATTTATTCCAACCATGTTCTGAACCAGCTGATTTTAATGAACACACAAATCAGACAGCTAGATCAGCTAATTAGTAAAATCACCTGTGTTAAGTGTACAAAGAGCAGGGAAAATAAATATCAAGGGTTTTTTTTTTTTTTACTTTCTGAAAACCCAGGATCTCAACCTCTCTGGCTCCCATGTGATCTACTGTGTGTATATAAAGAACAGGAAACAGGTGTTGCCAAACGGCAGCGAGAGGAACTAGTTTGAGGAACCGCTGGAAGTTGCTGCTCGTGATTTGCTGCCAAACAAACACTGACGAGTGGCCAGCGGAGTAGTTTCTAGTGTTTACATTAGCCTCACCTGACGGCATGTTAACTACATTACTCGTCTCTCTGGCCTCGGAAAGATTTAAAAGTGCCCGTGACTGTAGACATGCACCGAAAAAATGCACTACATAGAATAAATCATTACCATGAGCCAGTTCGTTTTAACTTAACAAATATCATGTAATGTAAATGTAAATATCATGTATTATTTGTAACGTTGTATACAGTGGTTAAGTTAAACCAACGTGAAAAGGTTCATGCAGCACATTTTCTTAATTGTTTTAAATTAGTTCTATGCAGCACTTTTTACAGTGTGGACAGTTTAGCTTTGATGTGTTGTCTATTAAACAACAAATACCTATTCATAAATATGTATTAAATTGTGTGTGTGTTTCTGTGTTTCAGGTGATGCCTCCTCCCACCCCTCCTGCACCAACCCACCACCCGACTGTCATAGTCCCCGCCCCCACACACTTCGCCACGGCAACCGTGAGCCCCAACCCCAGCAGCAACATCATGTCAACATCGCGGCAAAACCTTGACACTATCGTTCAGGTGAGTGTCGAGTTAAACCATCAGTAAAGTCAACAATGTGGACGATGGAGTATGCTACAAAGATGGTTACATTGTAAGCCTGTTTTGGTTAACCCAGCGGTAGTTGCAAACCTATTAGTAGAAGAGCTCAGGGCTTCATTCTTTTAACAAATTAAGACGGGTGTATTACCATCTCTGGATTAAATAAACCAGATGTGTGACATTAACCATCTTTGTAGTATACCCTCTTATTTATATTGAGTGTGTGCATGTATGTGTGTATTTTTGCATCTGTGCTTGTAGTAGGAGACTGATGCACACAAATTATACAGGAGCACAGATTCAATAAAAGAAACACAAACCGCACATTTCTTCCCCCTCCATGCCAGCAATTATTTATTACAGGTTTCTTCAATTTGGTTGCAAAACTTGAAAAAAGGCCACAGGCCGGAACATTGTGTCCTGCAAAAAAAAAAAACAATGTTGGCACTAGAGCACAAGAGTGTGCGGTTTCTTCTTCTTTTTTTTTTCTGTCGGGGTCAGTGCTTGTAAGCGTGTTTGACCCGTGGCGTGTTTATGTTTATGTCCATGTCCAGGCTATCCAGCATATCGAAGGCACCCAGCGAGTGGGCGGCGGAGTGGAGGAAGAGCAGCGGCGGGCGGTCATCGTCACCCCGCGCCGCGTCTCCATGGAAACCACGGGCTCCGACACGGCCTCCGACAGCGAGGGCGAAGGCACCTGCCCCATGACCTAATTGCTGTACTCGCCCTCACTACAGACACAGAAAAAAAAAAAAACAGTGAATGTATAACACTCACGGCAGCACTTACATGCAAACACACACACACACACACACACACACATACACACACACACACACAAGTGTACATGCATACACTTAGATTCAATCATGGTAATCTGTGTTCTGTTAAAGAACATTTGATTGTACCACACATACACATGTACACACACACACACAGTAAAAGCTACCCCTTCCCCTTCCATTTTTGAATGATGTTTGATGCAGCTGGACTCTGTAAGAGATGTGTTGATGTCACCTTTTCCTTCCTACTCCTTGTTTTTTCGTTGCTTTTCCTTTTACTGGTATAGTTTCACTCATCTCAATGGCCCAGAGGTTTGGAGTAGTTAGGGGTGGAGGGGAAGGGGGGGGGGCGAAACTTAAGCGAGGTGACCAAAGAAAAGCCATGTTCGCTCTTAGGAGGGCCTAGTTGTACACACCCAACACGGTGTACATCCAACATCCTGCTTGTACACATCCAACATGGTGTACATCCAACATCCCGGTTGTACACACACAACATGGTGTACATCCCACATCCTGCTTGTACACATTCAACATGGTGTACATCCAACATCCCGGTTGTACACATCCGACATGGTCTACATCCAAAATCCTGATTTTACACGTTCAACAATGATGTGCATCCAACATCCCGGTGGTACACATCCATCAAATCAGTTGTACTCCTCCCGCTTGTACACATCTGACACTGTGTACATCCAGCTTACCACTTGTACACATTGAACCTGGTGTACATCCAACATCCCAGTTGTACACATTCAACGGCGGAGACCTGGCCTCCATGAAAGGCCATGGTTTCACTTCCTGTCACTTCCTGTCGTCGTGTCCCCAGTACTATAGCTAGTGTGCTCTTTGGCTACCATTTTTTTTCTCTGTTGCTCTGTTTTGTTGTTTCTCTCCCTCCCTAACCCCCTCCCCAACGCTCCCTCAGAATAAGTGTTTCTGCACTAAAAGTACACGCATGTGATCCTTCTCTCTTTGTCTGTATGCATGTGCATTGGTGCTTTTTTTATTTTTTCAAATTTCGTTTTTCTATCTATGTTTTTATTCTTTCCCCCTATTGTGGAGGGAGGCGGAGATGAGGGTGTTCGGCAGAGCCGTCGTGGTCGATTTTTTATCTATGCAGTCTACACCGCGTACATAGACACTATTCAGATGCAATTACACTCAGAAAAAAACAACAAAAAACAAACATAGATTGCAACTAGCCTGCCAGTCTGACGGGGCTCAACCTTCACGCCTGCACTGTTTACCCTGGACCCCCACCTCTTGGGGTTCTTGTACACCCCCCCCCCCCTCAAATTGCTGGTGGGTGGGGCACACCACTCCCTATCTGGGGTAGCCCTTGTTGAAGAGCTTCCTGCCTTTGGTGCCCCCACTCCCGCCCCCCACCCCACCCCCGCCTGAAAGCACTAGATGGGTAATGACAAGATGCGTTGGAATTTAGTTTTTAAAACTGGCTTAACACAGGGAAGTGTGCTACAGCCCTTATGACTGAAAACTGTAAAACACGAAATCACACTCTGAACTTTGTAGAAGAAGAAAAAAAAAATGGTCAAAGAGAGAGACCAAGCTCAAGACTGACAGAAATACTAACCCAGGTCACGTTTTTTTCCGTAGAATTCGGAAGGGGGGAAATTCAGGTTGAGCGGTTGGGACACTAGAAGGAAGAAAAGCTGTGCGGCCATACGGTATGGCGTGCAGTCTTGTGAAGTTGCAGCAATGGTCAGTCTGTTTTTCAAGCCTTTTGTGCAAACAGCCCCAAAGCTCACTCACCGAAAGTTCACAGCGAGAGCACCTTTGGCCAGCCTGTGGTCCTAATCTCCACGCAAGGCCTGAGGTTGGGCTCCTACCATTGAGTAGGACAAGGCAGCTGTTTGTTTGGCCTCTTGTGCTCTTCATGATGGGAGGGGTGGGAGGGATGGGATTGGATGGGGGGGGGCAGGGGGGGGGGTTAAAATTGAGATTATCCTTTTCGTATATTTCTCCAGCGTGTAGTTTGTTGGCACTTGGATGAAGTTCTCTACCGCTTCGTATGGTCTCTGTGGTCCATAGCATGTGAAATAGGTGACTGCTAAAGATTAGGTGACATTTCTGTCAAGCCACACTGACTCTGCTGCGTCTGTTTTTGAGTTTCGGACGACAGGAGTTCTGTGGGGTATTCCAGAAAGCAGCTTTAGTCACTTACCTGGGTATGTTTACTCAGAGCAAGTGGTAAATCTACTAGTAGATGAACCCTTTGACTTAGTTTTGCAGGAAGAATGAACCCAGAAGACCCCTCTATTAGGAGAGTTACCACTTACTCTGAGTTAACTGAGCTGGGTTAGTCACTAAAACCACCTACTTGGAATACCCCCCTGGTCATGTGAAAGCTCAACACATCAGTAAGCTAGTGTTTCCTGTCGGGTCTCTTTTTGGTTTTCTCAGCTTTCTGTATTTGTTTTTTTCTTTTTTGACTGTAGTCAGATGTTTTAAAGAAATATGTCTTCGATGGTGTTGCTTCTGTAGTTTTTCTCTGTTACCGCTGGACAACTTGTCATCTCCATAATTACACCTGTACAGACAAACAAAAATGAACTGTATGTTTAAAAAAAACTAGAAAGAAAGACAAAAAAGAAAGTAAAGAAAAAACAGAATTGTACAGAACCTGAAGTATGAGAAAAATGAAAATAAGGGTACAAGTTACAGGCTAACATGAAGCACTTAACTGTCCTGTCACACCCACATATATATACACACACGCCCATTTCGAACTCCAGAAAAGAAACAGCCATTCCGTGATTTGTGTCTATGTCCCATGGTCTTCATCATTAGCTATTATTTTTCCTCTTTTCCCTTTATGAGTTCATGCATTTGTTTTCTTGCATCTTTTTATCCATCTGCGCATTATAAGCTATCTTGTTTTTTTGTTTTGTTTTGTTTTTGTTCCCTTCTCATTTGTTTGTAGAAGTGCTCTGTGTTTAAAAAAAAAAATAAGCGGTTATATTTTTTGCTCATTAAGAGGGGTTTTGAGAGGCCAGTGCCTTTTTTTCTTTTCCAAATGATGAAAGAAAAATAATAAATTTTGTACTTTTTTTACAACCATGTGTGAAGTGGTCATTTTTCAAATCTTGATAACCTTATTTATCTATGTAAGTGTTGGTGAAATTATTACACAACGATGATTGACCCATGTAATTCTAAGATATAAGGTTTTAATTACTTTTTTGATTAATAGAGAATTTATTGGTGTGTCATAAATCTTTTAAAAAAAAAAAAAAGACTACACTATCAGTGCAGAAGAACTCTCTCCTTGTCTAGACCCAGAACACGAAGACATAAAACTCCCTTCAGGCGTACAGCAGCAGACTTCCTGTCTTTCACACACTTTGAAAAGCTGCGGTTTTCCGAGCCGCCTCCACATTTATGGCTTTTGGCGTTTTGTCACTGAGGGCCGCTTTTGTGGCGAAGCAGCCCTCATATTTCAAATGCGTGGAGTGCCAATACACACAGCCCGGTTGTATTTCAGTCCCGACAGGTGGATTGCACCGCCTGTGGATTTATATCCAGCCGACAGCTACTCCTAACAACCTTCTCGGGATGGAAAAAAAACACAGCAGTCGGAGCTATTCCTTTTGTCACCAGGAGGCCTCGTCTTTCAAGTCGTCGTTAAAACCTCCTTTCATAAGGAGCTATGTAATCCACAATCATCCGCAGTCCTCTGATAGATCAGTTGGGTGAGACCTAGTGACATATGTAATGCAGCCCACCCTATAACACCCTTATAATAGCTCCTATTTAACATTCTTAACATTTGTGTTTGGACTTGTGAACATAGATTGCAATGATGGTTGAAATGTATTTATTGTTAATAGTTAAGATACTGTAATGTGTCAATTTTATATTTTTTTTTAAAAAATGAGTTAATTGTATGTCCTTTCATGAACCTGCCATCTCTCCACCTTCTCTTGTAGGAGTATGACTGGGCTTTTCTACCATATAATGGCTGACGTGTGCACTTTTGCCATGACGTGCCCTGCCACCTCCAACTCTCTGTACCCTACACCCCATTTCCCCCTACCACACTCCACTCCCCACAACCCCCACCTCCCCTCCCCTTTTGAAAGAGCCCCTCCCACCAAGCCACCCACGCCCCCCTTCTAGCTCCTCCCATCCAGAGTTAGCATGCCCTCTGACCTTCCAGGGGTATATATAGCCTTGGTGAGCACTGCAGGGTCCCTGGCAGTCAAAATGAAGGCTCTGCTATCTGCCTGCTACATACTCGGTCTACTGGCCTGGGCTACTGCAGGTAAGCACTTGAGGAGGGTTGGGGTTATGAGACGGTATGGTTGGTGTTTAGCATTTATGATAGAGGCTATGATGAGACGGCATGAGTGGTGTACCGGCTTGACGTTCTCCCTTAGGGATTATAATGACAAGTGAGAAATACAATGGCTCACGTGTCACACACACACAGTGGCGCTACCAGGGTTGGTGGCCAAGATGTGAAACTGTTGAAGACTGGGGGCTAAGTGCTGGAGAACTGGCCTGAGAGTAGGTAATGGAAACTGTGGAAACACCCAGTGACTAGTTGAGTGGAGAGAACAGTTACATTAACAGGAACTCAGCAGCTGTTAATGCTCATATATGCATGCGGTGTTGGGGGGGCTTTAGAAGTGGTATGATACTGTCTCAGAGCCAGAATGTGATCTGATGGGAGAATGTGATGTCAACTTTATAGTGTGGTCTTTTAAGTGAAGACATCAATGGACAGTCGCCTTTCCACACCACTGTTCATAGTTGCTGGTCATGTGTAGTTACATACTTATATCTCTCGTTAAACCCAACAACAGTATGTCTAAGGTCTTTTGCTGTACTGTTCAAACAAGTGTGTTGCTTTTACTTTTGAGGTTTTATGGTGTGGATTTGGTTTGGTGGTATAATACACTGAGGTCACAGTGTCTTTTTCAGGGTCTGTCGATCTGTGTATGTGCATGTTTTATGAATGGACACATATAAGGGAGCAGGTCACTATAGCTCTGTCTATATGTCTAACCATGATCATCCAGATTGACACTGTTATATTTTAATATATACATTAAGGTTTATGCAGATGCAATAGCCAGCCAAATTGTATACTGAGCAACAATAGTAGCCAGGGTCTGCAGTCGCCTGACTGTGCGTGTCTGGGTGTGCATTCCTGTCGACTATCTAAATTCAAACATTCTGATAAATCTTTCGATTTCAGCGTAAATACAGCCAAATATCCATCTCTGTAAAATCATGAAATTTGCACTGAGATTTCTCTCCTGGTCTCCAGAACCCCTCCCCCCTCCCCCCACCACTCTCACTCTCACTCTCAGTCACGCTCAGAGGTAAGCGTAATTGGGGAGGTGTCAGCTGTACTGTAAAGTTACACCAGCTGATGGAAAGTGTGATGTGTGTGTGTGTGTGTGTGTGTGTGTGTGTGTGTGTGTGTGTGTGTGTTAAAAAGAGACCAGTTTAGATACATTAGTTAACAAGTTACACCTAGCACATTCACAGTCTGGTGCTATTTAAAAAATGTTAATGTATATTTAAATTTATCTCGTTCAAGTTACACCTTGATCATGTGGCATGGATCAGCACCGTGACCACCCTTTAGATCGATAGTGAAAGATGTCAGTTATTTGAAAAGTGCTGCTAATGTTTTTGAATCATCCAAACAACCTCCCGCTTGGCCCCTAACCATGCAAAGCTACCATAAGCTATTTTGCTTATATTTTATCAGGCAGGGTTTGATTGTCAACATGAAACCCTCAGATCTCTGTGGCAATGATGTTGTGATTCAAAAACTTTCAAATGTCTCTGTACCCCCTGAGACACACAGTGTCCTACCGAGTAGGCTACCCCCTGAACTATAGACAGCTTGCGATGAATATTTTTGCATAATTATTTCAACATGAACCAAAACTGAATGCACATTATACGGCACGTAATAATGCAGTGGCAATTGGATTATTTTGTATTGAGGATAGTTTGACTGGAAGATAATTTTCCAAATACAGTCTGTACCTGAAGTGTATTGTTATGTTGGTGAGTGCTGGTAGCCCATTCACAGATTTATCTTCCATAAACAATGTTGGGCAACCTGGCTTTAAGACTAACCATCCCCACTATGCTAACTAACATCAACTAATCAATTACTCAATGAAATCACCTGGTTCTACTTTTGACCTTTTTTCCAGTGGAAACAGGTGATTTCACTAATGAACTGATGTGGTGACTAGCTGAAAACAAACAGGGTGTAAAGTATGGGGATTGGGAACCACTGAAGCCAGTTTACTGTCGCACTTTAACCAAGAACTGACACAAGTACCCCCAGAGGTACTCACACCCCAGGCTGACAACCACCAACGTTAATGAAACCCGAAGCAAACACATGGCTGTTGTCGGTCCCTGTTGGGTATCTCAGCATGGGCTTGGCATAATCTGGCACTGTGGCCTGTTGCACAGGATGCCAACAAATTGCTCTCAGGTCTGGATTTCTCTCTTCTGTCACTGAGTCTCGGGTGTTGTTTGACATGCAGCCGGGGGGGATTAGAGCCTGACTTGCTCTGTTGCTCTTTCAGTGTGCCGAGAGTGATGACTCCTATTTGCAACTCTGGTTTCAAACTGAATGCGCATATATATGTCTTGACTGTAGCTCTGGACAAACAAAAAATGGTGGTTAAAAAAAAACACACAAGTTACTGGAACAAACCAGATTTCTGTAACTATAGCCAGCATGTCATGGTTGGCTGGACCTGTGAATGGTGTTGCTTAATTACCAAAGGTAAAGAGCCCAGCTTCAGAAAGTAAAGACACTGCCATGTATTCCTTCTACATTACACAGTGCACTGAACACAAGTGATTTTACTAATTAGCTCATCTACTGATTTTTTATGTGGTCATTAGGATGAGTTGGTTCAGAAAATGGTTGGATTAAATATGTGGCACGTTTTTTTTTTTTTTTAACTTTCTGAAGATGGTATCTCCATTTATGCTCATTACAACAGCACACAGAATAGAATAGAAAGAATCTGTGGTCAGCTAAACTGAAATAGCTTTTTGGTGAAGTGGTTGAAATTAGTATGAAAGAAACAGTTGGTAGTTTTGTTTATCCAGGCTATAGAGGTTACCCTTGCTCGACCTCTGGTTTGTGCTAGGGATGGTTTTTGTCTCCTCCAGCTCTCCGTAGTCAGGTGGTCAGGGTCGGAAAGTCAGATGCCACCCATGGCAAAGGCAACCAATCACGCTCATCATGACACTAGCATAGCACTGTGCCCTGCAGTCGGCACCTATGTACTTACACTCCTAGATCTCATTCACACACACATGCAAACACACATGCAAACCTGCCCTTTGACATACACTCATATGAAGGCTGTCGCCGCCCTCCTGTACTTGGTCATGCTTCGTCACACACACACACGCACACACACACACGCACATACACTCTCTCTCTCTCTCACACACACACACACTCACACACGCGCGCTCTCACACACATGCAGGCAGCTGCTGTCACAACAGTACTGTCTCCACCAGAATTTATTTCCGTCTCCCCGGCCTTGTAGGGGCATTCATTAGTGGGACAGTAGGACCCGGGGTCTTTGCCTCCAGGCGGCTACCGGCGGCCAGCCCGCAGCCTGCTTTAGCCTCGGGGTTTCCCCCACGCACACAAACTCGCACTAGAGACTGGGGACAGGAGACAGTCTCTCTCTCCACACACACACACACACACGCACACACTTACGGTCTATGCAGATGACACAGCCTCTTCACTCACACATCCATAAACAGACACAAATACACACATACACACACACACAGTCTACATAAACAGTCCCTTCACTTACACACACACAAACACAAACATACTCCAGTTCATTCACACCTACAGACACATATACAAACTCTCTCTCTCTCTCTATCCATCTCATTTCTCTCATTCACACACATACTCATAGGCACAGACATCAAGTCATTCACATCTAGAGGCCTACAGAGAAACACATGTACAAACTCCCTGTCTGTGTCCCTGTTAGCTCCCTGTCACACACACACACACACACACATACACACACACACACACACACAAACACACAAACACATATACACAGTCATCATACTAGCATAGTACCAAGTCAGCACACTCAAGTACATGTCGAATACAGTCCCCCCCACTCCCACCCTGCCAACCAAGCCATGTACAACTTTTCCCACACGTAGGCACAGACATACACACACACACACAAACGGCACAATCCTGTCCCAGGAAGCCATGCTCTGAAATAAACATACATTAGTAAAGGCTTCAATGATCACAGCTGCATGTGATCCAGCAATGTTTCTGTTGCATTAGTGCCAAAACAATCAGCTTCAGTGCTGCAACCATGATTTGTACAGGATAAGAGAAAGAATGTGAAAGGAAGAGGGAAAAAAATGGAAAGAGTGATGCTAGAGGAACAGAGGGAGATTAAGACATACAGGCAGAGAGAGAGAGAGAGAGAGAGAGAGACAAAAAGAGACAGAGACAAAAAGAGACAGAGAGAAAAAGACAGAGGGAGAGAAGAGAGAGGGTGAAGAAGAAGAATTTGTTTTGGCAGAAAAAGAGGTTTTGGCAGTCAAACTTGTTTCACACTGGCACACTGTAATGGCTAGTAACAATGACTCGTCTACGACATGATTGGCTCTTTAAATAGGGAAAGAATTCTAGCGCTCCCGCTCCCGCTCCCGCTCTGCCCTCCCTCTCTCTTTTGCCACACAGTCTGTCCTGCTCACCGTCGAGCTATTTCTGGTGCCTTTGAGGAAGCTACACCAAGGGACCAGAGGCACCTGTCTCCCTCCATCGCCACCCCACTGCTTGCTGCCTGCTGCAGAACAATGACTTCAGTGGTGCCCTCTCAAACAGTTCAATGCATTGGCTTATATAGCATTGGGTTGGAAATAAGGTCACAAGTTCATCATCATTTGCTACAGTACTTGCACAGCCTGGCCTGCGATGCTGTGGAAGCTCTCCTCAAAGGCTTGTGTTTGTACTTTATCAAGCTTTGGACCCAGATGCAACATTAAGGCCCACATATAGGCGATGACATACATCAGTTTACTGTCCACCACCACCAAGGTCAAGATGTTTCATAAAATCGGATTTGTTTTCAAATGTAAGATGGAAATTATAAGAATTAGGATTTTTGTTAGTTTTTACTTTTATTGTAACAGCAATTTCTAATAAATGACCTGTTGCATTCTTTTACTTTTAGCAAAATATATGTGTATGTTGGAACGTTTTTGAGTTATAATTTTGTATTTCTGTGTCATTAATCATGCCGCATAACTGTTTACACAGTTCAAATCATTTAACTTAGCCTATCTTTGGAAACATGTGCTGTCTGCACCAATAAAACTGAAAACTGATCGCATTTCTTGCAGTAGATCAACACAGATTACACTTGGCAATGTGCAGTGTGTGTGTGTGTGTGTGTGTGTTTGCTACGATGCTTTTCTTGGAATTCCCCGTCTGCCTGTATCACACACTCCCACACTCCCACACACAGCTAAGGCTGGGCCAGACAGGATTGGGATCCCAGTACTGGGATAGGCCCAACGCTCCCGCCCACCCTGCCCACCCGCCCACCACCCTCCGCCCTGCCCGCCCTCCTGCCCTCTCGCCCGCTCTCAACCCCCAGATGGATACGATCAATCTCTCCGGGTTCCTCATCTCCCATTCTAATAACCTAATTACATTAACTCTGATAGAATTTGTTCCCTTTGGTAGCAGCAGACAGGCAGAACACGATCTCCTGGATTTCCCCCTGCATCAGCCAGTCAGTCCTGGCCTGGGTAGCCTGACCCCACCCACCCACCACCCCCTCCAGCATGTACAGTATATCCCCATGTTTATTTTTGGTGCCGAATTAGCGATTAGCGATTTTGATTGAGACCAGGTGCTTTATGGGGAACGTAGTCCCAGCTTGCTTGTCAGGCAGCGTGACTACATGGCTAAGTGGGTGGAGGGCATGTGTTCTGCAATAATGGAGCTCAGTGTTCACTTTTTTTTTCTTTTCTTCTGGAAAAGTGAAATGTTCCACATAGCAAAAATGAGAAATGTATCTGACAAAAGAGTTTTCCACAGTTTGGAAGTCATTTACAATGCTGGAAAAAAATATGCTCCAGCAAAGGGTCGATGATTAAGAACCATTGATCTGAATTTTAGGTGGAGCTTTTTAAAGAGTCATCCTTCACTGTTTTTAAGAAGTTCTTGCAAACCCTTCTGTTCTCAGAACACCTCTTGTGCTTGCACATTGAAAACACTAACCACCTAACCAACACCTACTACTATTCTCTCTCTCCCTGCACCTACTTTGTAATCTCTTATGCTACCTGAGCTAAATTGCTCACTGCAAGTTGCTTTGAATAAAAAAGTGCTCAATGTCATGTCATGTAAAACGTAATGTGAAATAGTCACTTGAAACACAATTTAAATGTCAGTGTCATTGATTGGCCAGCTTTGACTGTACCTTGAGTGTCCTAAGCCATTCAGGTTCCTGTGACTTCAGCTGACACACACTATTACCATTGACGGTGACAGCACACACAAACGATGCAGAAGCCCTTACATGTGATATATCTCATGCGGGTTAACAAGTCAGACAGTTGTGTAACAAATGTCAGTGGGGTAACCTGAGCCATGTATCGTCCTTTGGAATTTTGGCGGTCAAGCGTGCCTGTGTGTGTGTGTATGTGTATGTGTGTGAGTGTGAGTGTACATGTTCACCCACAGACGACGCTCTCGCACTATGCAAGTGGACGGCTTCCAAACTTCCTTGGAAAAGGAATTGTGAAAACGCTTAAGCTCACAACACCCACCTCCTGGTCAAGTACGCGCACACACACACACACACACACAGACACACACACACAAACACACACACACAACTGTGCACACACACAACTGTGCACACACACGGACACATTCACGCACAACCCACACACGCGCGTGTGCTCGTATACACCCTTCTCGATAGACTTGGCTGCAGGCCCACACTCATTCAATTAGAGACACCCAAGGAACACTTAAGTCCAGCACAGGCACTCTTTACGACCGAGGGGAGCGATCTGATCTGATCTCACAGACAAGCTGAATGCCAGAGGTGAGACACACACCAGTGGAGCAGAGGGTGGTCTGCGTGTGTGTGTGTGTGTGTGTGGCTTGGTATGGGTATGTGTTTGTGGTAGGGCACACACATGAGTGTGTGTGTGTGTGGTAGCACACAGGTGTATGCGTGTGTGTGTATGTGTGGGTATGGGTATGTGTTTGTGATAGCGCACACATGTGAGTGTGTGTGCGTAGTAGCACACAGGTGTATGTGTGTGTGTGTGTGTGTGTGTGTGTGTACATGCATGTGTGTACATGCATGCGTGGTGTCTGTGCACATGTGTGTGTGTGTGTATGTGTTTGTGCACACACAAACATGTGTGCATGTATGTGTACACACGTGTGTGTGTGCATACATGTGTGTGTGTGTGTGTGTGTGAGAGAGAGAGAGAGACTGTCCCTATCTGTGTGTGTCTGTGCAGTCTGTCTTGCATGTGTGTGGCAATAAGGTATAAAATTAGCCGCGTTGCTGCCCCCTGTCGACATCGGGAGCTCACTGTGCAACAGGAGCTAATCGGAAATCCATAGGCCTAAACCTTAAAAGCCCCCAGCTTAAAAGTGCCCACACTGAGGAGGCTCCAGTTGCTAATCGGGCTTTTCTCAGGTGGGTTTTGCCGCAGTGCCTTCCCCATCATTCAGGAAATGTGATTCCCCCACATGACCTTGGTAGGACACAGTAGAGGACAGAAGAGGCTGAATGCAAGACCTGCTCTTCTTCCTGGTGTGAAACCGCATTGTGTATTGTTTTAAATGTTTGCATGTTTACTTCAAATACATCAAAATCCACTATATTAATAATTTGGTAATTGTATGATTCATTAACATACCATAATGTTGTGTTTGCATATTTATGTCTGATTTTTAAGACCAAAATATTAAAAACAGATTAGGGATGCTGTGGTGCAGTAGGGTCAGGCTTCCAAGCCATAAATCTGGGGACATGGTTTTAAGTCTGACTCAAGGTCATTTCATAATTCCCACCCTTTCCTTCTCCCCCACTCATTTTCTATGGCTCTTTATTGTCCTATCCATCTAAAAGTGAACAGGCCAAGAAAAAAAAAACGAAAAAAGAAAATGGTGATTTTTTTTGTTTAAGGTCAGGAAGACCAACCACACAACAGAATAACACGGACAAGGGATAAAACATGTTGGCCTTGTTCTGACCATGCTTATCATGCACGCTAGAACACTTCACCCACCAATGCTTTTACATGCTCATTGTTCATGGCCATCCACTGAAACAAGGTCCAAATCTAAAATCTTAACTCATTCACCGTATAGTACACATAACAGCTGGATGTCTAGCGTATGTTTAGTGGGGCTGTCAGAAAGGTGGTGAAAGACAATTTTATGTGCAAAGTAACTGACATATATTGGTATTATTTTATCTTATCAAATATAGGGAAGAAAGAATGTAACTCACACCCTATGAAGTGCACTATGTTGTGAAGAAGTGAACATTTCAGACAGGACCCGGGTTTTTATTCAGTAGGAGCAGCAAACCTCAGAAGCAACAAGCAGCCATTGCAGCCGACAGCCCTGTATGATGGTCCACCATACGCATGTTGGCCTGAATATTTGGAGGATGAATCACATCCCTAAAAATAGGCAGGAACAGGCGAAGGAGAAGAGTGCCAAGCACCTTTTGCTAATCTAATGTGGGTTACGCTCTTATCCTATCCATCTGGTCTGATCTGTGTGCAAAGTCAGACATGACTGATGCTAGCCTTAGCTCTGGGACTTTGCGGTGACTTTTCGAGTCCATATTTAACAATGGCAGGCTTGCTGACAGCGAGCTGCTTTCCGGCATGTCATAACTTCTGGCAGCTGGTGTGGTCAAAATCATTAGCTTACGTTTCCAAGTTGCCTGCTTCTATTGTGCTGTTGTATTATGAGTTTATTTATTACAGTGTGTGTGTGTATGCGTGTGTGTGTGTGTGCGTATATGTGTGCGTGTGTGTGTGTGTGTGCGTATATGTGTGCGTGTGTGTGTGTGTGCGCGCGCGCGCGCAAGGACGGCACCTATTCCATTCAGACTTATGCCATCTGCTTTCATCTATCGGTCTAAAAAGGTACCTAAAATGCACATTATATATGTTTGTGCCTGCATCACACACTTTTATTGTGCAGTCCCTTTACATCAATGCATATCAACAGGTAGAGTATATTGATAAGGTTTGTACACATACCGTATGTATGTATAGTGTATATATACATATCAGTATGGATGTGTGTGCATGCATGTGTCTACATAGTGATTCATAGCAGCCCTAACTCACTCTACTCAGCTCTGGGCAAGTGAAGCACCCCCAGTGGGAGTAACCTGCACTGTTGACAGTGGCCGATAATCCCATGCGTTAAAGGTTCCTCACTCACCGCCCTTTTTTGTGGAGGTGAGAATTGGGCAGCTGTCCCAGAGCATTATCTGATCCATGGAGCCTTGCTGAAACCCAACCTGTGCAACCAAATAGTGCTTAAAACCCCCCGCTGAGTATCCCTCCAAGCTTCCCCCAGACTTAATGAAGTGGTAGATACAGTCTGCACTGAGAACGATAGAGAGAGGGAAAAAGAGAGAAAGTGTGTGCATATGTGTGTGTAAGAAAGAGAAAAAGACAGAGAAAAAAAGACAGACAGAGAAAGTGTGTGTGTGTGTGAGAGAGAGAGAGAGAAAGAGAGGACTAGAGACTGTAACTTGAGAGAAGACTAAATGTATTGCTCCCAATGTCCCAATCTACTTTTTGTCATCCAACCTACAGTATGTGGAGGTTGTGTAACAGGGAGACCCCTGAGCATAGCCATGGTAACCCTAAACAAGCCAAGAATAACATGTGCCGGTGATTATAATTAACTTGGATGTTCTTCAACGTGTTCATTTGTATGCCGAGAACATTATTTGCACTTCTCCTTTTTTTCTATTTTTAGTCAGTGATGATTGACTAGCAGCTAATTGTGCATCATTACAAATGCTCAGTTTGAGGTTACAATGTCCCACTTTGTTCCTGTTAAGTGCTGAAAGGACTGCAATTACACAGTTTTTTTCTCTGAATGATTGGCTGAATCGTATGTTGCTAACGATCACCTGCCGTCGTCTGTTGACTGCTAGCCATTTGGCCTTATTCTTTTTGAGAAGTCGAGTGATGCTTTAACAGTATACAAGGTTACCCCTCAAATAGTCTATGCCTAAGCATTTCCATTCAAGGAGCTGTAACTTGAGTCCGCCAGTCAGAGAGTGCTGTGTTCAGTCTGTTTTTGGCCTACACACTCGAGCAACTCTTAAGAAAAGGGGCAGGGAAACAAATGTTAGCACTGCAGACTTGCAGAAATGGACAAAGTCCTTCATTCGAAAGCTATTTAAATAACAAAGGAAGGCCTTATTCTAACTCACAAGGGTTGGAAAAGTTTTGATTTTAGCCAACTCTGCAAGGCAGCATGCTTGAGAAGATGTGTAAAAACCCTGTCTTTTCATGGCTGGAATGTGCTGGAATTCTCTGTGTCTTGGCACATCCTCAGCACCATTGCCCATCAAAGTGTCATGTTTTTCATGCGCAAAATTAGGTTGTTTTATTTTTGGAAAATGTTTATGGGAATAGAAGAGAAAAACAAAATTCTGATTAAAAATATGTATTGTGTTGGCATCTCAAATAGTCATACAATCCTCCGTCATCAAAAGCTGTTGTATTTTTCATAGTACAGCAAAAAATTATCTATTTAGTTATCAGCAGACCTGTTAAATATCATATGTCTCAGAAACTTACCCTTTATCATTGACAGCCATCTTCTCTCTCTCTCTCCCTTGGCAGATGCAGTAGCTGAGGGGGCCAGCCCTGTGGGCTCTGAAGATGAGGCTCTGGTCCAGCTGAAGCTGCAGCCAGAGGGGGACCTTTTCCCCTGTGGCTGTGGTCCCACGGAGGAGGGGGTCAGCCCCAGCACCTCCAACGACACCCCGGCCCCCGAAAGAGTCTGCCAGCCCTGCAACACTGGCCCTACCCTGGGCTCGATCCCTGTGAAACAGGACGGGGTGGAGGAGGAGGAGGAGGAAGAGGAGGCCAACTCTGCTGAGGAAGCTGCTGTACCTGAAGAAGATGTGAGTGAGGAGGAAGAGGAGTCGTCTCAAGAGGTAGCTGTGGCAGAAGAGGAAGAGACAGGAGAAGAAGAAGAGGAGGAGGCCGCAGCTGAAGATGAGGTGGCTGAGGCTGAGGAGGTTGAGGAGGAGGAAGAGAATGGAGAGGTAGAAGAATTTGTTGAGGAGAATGAGGAAACCGCAGAAGAACAAGAAGAAGAGGGGGCTGAAGTTGAAGAGACTGCTGAGAAAGAAGAGGAGTTGGCTCATGTTGAGGATCCTGCAGAGGAAGTAGAGGAGGAAGAAGAGTCAGTGGACGAATCTGAGGAATCTTATGAGGAACCTGTGGCTGAAGAAGAGGAGGAGCAAACAGAGGAGGAGACAGGTGAGCCAGCAGAAGAAGAGACAGAGGCAGAAGTGGCAGGTCCAGAGGGCTCCTTAGAGGAGGTTGAGGTAACTGTTGAGGAGCCTGAGGTTCTTGAAGAAGCTGAAGAGGAAAACACTGCTGAAGCTGAAGAAGCAGTGGCAGAAGAATCTGTACCAGAGCCAGAAGAGGTAGTCCTAGTTGCTGAGGAGGTAGCAACTAATGAAATAGAGCCAGAAGCAGAGAATGTAGAACCAGAACTAACAACCGAGGAAGTGGAACCAGAGACAGAAGAAATCGCTGAGGAGACACTTCCAGAGCCTGAGCCAGTTTTTGATGATATAGAAGCAGTATTAGAAGAAACAGAAGAGGTAGAACCAATTGCTCAGGAAGCAGAACCAGAACCAACTGCTGGAGAGGCAGAACTAGAACCAGAGCTAGCAGTAGAGGAACCAACAGAAGAGGAACCAGCAGTAGAGGAACCAGAGGTAGACGTACTTGGAGTAGCTGCAGAAGAGATAGCAAACGACCCAGAACCAACTCCTGAGGAAGCAGCTCCTGAGGCTGCAGAGGAGGTGGTGGTAGAGGAGGTGGCAGTGGAAGATGCAGTGGTAGAGGAGGAAGTGGCAGCTGAAGAGGAGGTGGTAGAGGAGGAAGTGGCAGCTGAAGAGGAGGTGGTAGAGGAGGAGGTGGCAGTTGAAGCGGAGGTTGTAGAGGAGGAGGTGGCAGCTGAGGAGACAGTGGTTGAGGAGGAGGTGGCAGAGGAGGCAGTGGTAGAGGAGGTGGCAGCTGAAGAGGAAGTGGTTGAGGAGGAGGTGGTAGAGGAGGTTGTACCTGAGGTGGTAGTGGTAGAGGAGGAGGAGGCCGCTGAGGAGGCAGTGGTAGAGGAGGTGAGTGAAGCAGAGGTAGTCGTGGAAGAATCTTCTCCAGTGGAGGAGGCTCCTGCTGCCCCTGTGGAGGTGAAAACAAAGGAGAAACCAGCAAAGGGAAAAGGTAGCTAACCACTTTGTTATGTCTTGGGTTCAAGTTTTCATTTCATAACTAAACCTGAATCACAAAGCACACTAAGTGAAATTCTCATACTGACACGTGTTCTCATTACAAAACTGACAGGTCCAGTTATTAACGAGAGCCAAGGTAGTGTCTGTTTGTTTTATGTTGAATGCCCTGGATGAGATTAACAGTGGGGACTTTTCAAAGACTGCTTCTCATTAATATCAGAGCCACTGAATGAGTGCTTCCAGCTGCTAAAATGCTATTTTGTCGGAGGCTCCCTCTGGCTAGAGGAGGAGTTGTCTCCGCATGTGGTGCCACACAGCAAAGCACAGAGGAACTTTGCTACAGATGGCAGTGCATTACATAAGAACAGCGGCCTCTGATTAAAAACATGTTGTCAGCAGTGAGAGTACCAATTAGTACAATGCGAGACACTCTGTGTAACATATTAATGCCTTTGCCAGAAGTTAACTCTCAGTGGTAGAAAAAAATTACTTGTTGCTCTGGCTGGCTGCCTAAATTCAAGGCATATTTTTTTTTAATCTGAAGCAAGGCAGGACGAGAAACATTTAATAAAAGTGTCTTGTATATATTTCTTATGACAGATTCACGACCCATAACAGCAAAGTGCTCAAAAAAACAAACGCATCAAAGCTTTGGCAAATAGCACTAATTGCCCTAAGTGTTAGTTAACAAATCGCTGTCCTGCAAATTAACAACATTCCAGCAATAAGCCTTCATCTGCAGTTAACCCCTATTGACATGCGTTTACCACTGTCTTTGCCCTCTTTGTCAGTCACAAAAGACATCTCAAGTAGCCCACCCCCCCTCCCTCTTCTATTGACTTCCTCCTGCACTCCTCTTAGCTTTGACAGCTGCATAGAGCTCGGGGCGCCCTTCAGTACGCCACTAGAGAGTGGCGCCATTCAGCGAGTGCAAGTGTGTGACCAGAACTTGGCATCAGAGTGTTGACAGTGCCGTGAAAGAGTCGCACCGCCCCAACCTACCCCCACCACCTGCACCCCTACCCCCCCTACGCCCCTACCCCCCACCCCCCAACCTACCCCTACCCCCCACCCCCCACACCCCCTACCCCCTAACCCCAACTCGGCAACCGCTCCAGTGTGCCCCATCACCTGATATCTGTGGCTGACATGGGGGGCAACAGAAAAAGTCTCGGTACATAAATACCCTTCCCGAAATAGGCTGGTTGTGTGGACTCTAACAATATGTCCTCCTGCTCAGTTGCCGAGAACTAATGAAGTCACATCGCAGCACTGTAAATGTGACAGTTTTTACAAGTCAGATTTATGATTGAGGTCCAAGGGCTCGTTGAATGCATTAGATGTTACGGACTGTTTGTTAAAGCCAGTGTACTCTGAACAAGCATTTCAATGTCATAAATATGTCAGAGAGACAAAGAGGCACTGGAAAGAGCACAAGTCAGGCTTTCTCTTGATATTTCTGCATTGGCTTATGTGTTTCTTTTTTTTTTTCCTTCTCTTCGGCAGCAAAAGCAAAGGCCTCCCCACCTCCAGTGCCAAGGGACAGGACTCACATTGATGAAACACTACGCCTCAGTTCACAGCCTTCAGAGGAGTACACTGGTAAGGAGATTCTCCTTACAACTGTACTGCAACTGCAACTGTATGCCAAAGTAATTCACTACATTTCATCAGGTTAACTGGTTTTGACTCTTGCCCTACTGCAAAAACCTGTGTGGGTATTTCTATCCCGTGTATTTCCATACATACAAATAGTTATATTTTCATATGCAGGATATACAGCACATCAGGCCTTTACCAGTTTAAGTCCTACACATTTAATTGGACACATTTGTGTAAAGCTGACAATGGAAACCGAAGGTTTAAGCAAAATGTGACTATACGAGGCCCAAATCAACATTGGAAAAGATAGACTTTATACATCATTATCACTGTGGCCTGGTGACAGCACTAATGACCAGTTGTCCAGATTAACAAGAATGGCAGAGTTTGACGGAGGGCTGCTGTGAACCCAGGCTGCTGACGGCTTCCAAAAAGGCTGGAACAGAGGCATAGCTCTGGCCAGAGACATAGCCAGTAGCGTAACCACAGTTAATGCTCCATTGTAGTCTACCATCTGTAGCACCTCTCTCTCAGCTCCCTTTTCCATTTCTCCCTTCCCTGCCACCTTCCAAAGTCATAATCATGACGTTTCTCTCCTTTTTCCCCTAGTTTTCTCCAACAAAGCTACAAGCTATAAGCTCCCCTCTCCCTTTCTCCACTTCTTTGTCACCTTCCTGGATCATAATCATGAAGTTTCCCTCTCTTTTTTTGTCCTCTCTCTCCTTCTTCCCTGCCAAAGCTACCCTGAAGAAGCTGCAGTCCATCTACCACTCTGTCATCAAGCCCATGGAGCAGGCTTACAAATACAGCGAGCTTCGCCAGCACGAGGTGTCAGGTGAGACTATGGCAGAATACAAAATGTTCACGCCTTCAGAAATAAATATAGTGCCCCGTGTAGGGAACATAAAAATGTAACTTACGCCCCATATAGTGCACCATATATAGTGAACGAGTGAACATTTCCGATTCAGTTTATGCTTTCTCTTCAGTGCCCTTCATCCTGTGGTGCAGGGGGGTGTCGCTATCATTTTTGGACCCTATAAAAGAATACACCTGGAGACTTTTAATAGGGTCCTCATAGGGCCCCCCTGGTGATGTAGGGCCCACAAAACCGTCCTAACTCCCCCCCCCCCCCCCCCTTACTGGCAGTGCCCCCAGCGTGGTACATCAACATAGCCACCGCCTTCTCCAAATCAAACATGACATCTGAGGTACGGGGGGGGGACTCGGAAAAGAAATAAGGGTCCCATTAGACCTATGTTGCCATGGGCTAATGCCTGACTGCAAATCACATTTCAGGGCTGTATTGCTTCATAAAAAGAAGAAAAAAAAAGCAAATAATAAAAACATTTGAAAGCTACTTCAGGGGCACTGAGGGCGTTCAGAGCAAGAGGTCAGGCGCCAAAACACACATACATGCCTGTATGCCTCTGCCTCTGCCTCTCAGCGCTCTCCAGAAGAGGCCACATTGGGCAAAAACTACAATATAAAATCTCTAATGGCTCGCATAGACACACTCAGAAAACTACTCAGATCTTTGGCTGTAGGGAGGTCTGTGGTGTGTGTGTGTGTGTGTGTGCGTGCATGTGTGTGTGTGCGTGTGCGTGTGTGTGTGTGCGTGTGCGTGTGTGTGTGTGGTGTGTGTGTGTGTGTGTGTGTGTGTGTGTGTGTGTGTCTGAGCTCTGAATGAAGCCTGGTACTCTGTTCTCCTGGCTGTGCTTATGACCCATGCCAGCAGATGTGACACAGCTGCTGCGATGAAAGCCCGCCCTGTCTCGGGCAAAACAAATACGCTCATTTAGAGAAATGTCATGTCATGCCAGTCCACCTGACTGCAATCAAGTGTTCTCAAACAGCAGGCCTACAGCCCGAGGTGTGTTATAGTTAGACGGGTATGGAACTGAGTGGTGTGTGTGTGTGTGTGTGTGTGTGTGTGTGTGTGTGTGTGTGTGTGTGTGTCTGTCTGTCTGTGAGTGTGTGTGTGTGTGTGTGTGTGTGTGTGTGTGTGTGTGTGTCTGTGTCTGTGTGTGTATGTGCATTACATAGCTAAAGGCAAAAGAAAAAAGTAAAAGGAAAGTGGAAGGGGAGAGCGTGACCATGCATGTGTGTGTGTGTACATGTGTATTTATGTGTGTGTGTGTGTGTATTTATGTATGTGTGTGTGTGTGTGTGTGTGTGTGTGTGTGTGTGTGTGTGTGTGTGTGTGTGTGTGTGTGTACGTGGGTATGTATGTATGTGTGTGTGTGTGTGTCCGTGCGTATATATGTGTGTCCGTGTGTGTGTATCCGTATGTGTGTGTTTGTCCAATAAGTAAACGAAGTATGTGTGTGGCCTCGCTCCTGCTACTGAAACATCACGTGTATAGGCGGCTCCTGTCCAGCAGACCCATTACTCCCATTACACTCTAAGAGGTCATCCGTTTTTTTTCTGACCGCCCCCCCGCCGTTTGATGATGATGATGATGATGATGATGATGATGATGATGATGGTAATGAAACCCTTGTGCTGCCCGTTGGCCTTGTGTCCTCTCGCTAATTAGACCGTTTCCTTCCTCTCGGTCAGTACAGATGCCGAAATCGCTGCCAAGCCCTTGATGCTGTTCCTCGGTCCCTGGAGTGTGGGCAAGTCCTCCATGATCAACTACCTGCTGGGTCTGGAGGACAGCTCCCAGGAGCTCTACACAGGTGGGGGTTTCCTCCTCCACTGTCACTGCCCCAGACAGGTGGAGGCCTGTAGAGTAACAAGAAATTAACGCCATTTATTCAGGTTGAAGTTGTACAGTGTTTTTTCAACTTTACGTGGGCGGGTTTACATCATTTTACATGGTCTTATATCTCTGAAAGGGTCCCTTTTCTCACACTGTCACTGTAAAACAAATAAGAAAAGTTTGATAAAAATCCATGTCACAAAAGAAATATAGTATGTATATTGTACATAAAACATACCACAACAGCAAAATTCACACACTAGAATAGACAAAATCTCTCTTTCTCTCTCTCTCTCTCTCTCTCTCTCTCTATCTATCTATCTATCTATCTATTTATTTATTTATATCTATCTATCTATCTATCTATCTATCTATCTATCTATCTATCTATCTATCTTATTTATTTATTTATCTCTCTCTCTCTCTTATCGTCAGGTGCTGAGCCCACCACCTCTGAGTACACAGTGGTTATGCATGGAGACAAGCTGCGTACCGTCGAGGGCATAGTCATGGCGGCGGACAGCTCGCGTTCCTTCACGCCCCTGGAGAAATTTGGCCAGGGCTTCCTGGAGAAGCTGGTGGGCATCGAGATGCCCCACAAGCTGCTGGAGAGGGTCACGTTTGTGGACACGCCCGGCGTCATCGAGAACCGCAAGCAACAGGAGAGAGGTGAGGGGGTGGGTGGGGGCATTGGTAGGGGGCAGGATAACCTGATACGTGTAAATTTAACCATTTAAATTTATACATGCAGATATAGAGACACACACACACCTCTCTCTCTTTTTTCTCTCACACACAAAAACACAGACAGACACACACAGCCACACACAGACATAGGTTTACATACACACATACACACAGACAGGCAGACAGACAGGTACACACACACACACACACACACACACACACATACGGACAGACAGACACACACACACACTTAAAATAAAACACACACACACACATACACACAGATGGACAGACAGACACACACATACACTTAAAATAAAACAGGAACAAATTCAGTATTAATAGACTGGAGCACGGCACTGATGTCCTTTAAATAGACGTGCTGTTGCTCTTTTGATTCGTGTGCATGTCTGCAGAGTAGACGAGAGTAAACAAAGTCTACACTCACCATGATTCTACAATGGTATTGAGCGCCAGTTATTGCATCACGCAATAATAGAACATACAGACATGAGGGCGCAATTGTTGTATCCTAGTACATGGGGTCAAATAATGTGATGACGCATAGAGACACTGTCATTATATAAGGGGAAAAATAGAGAAAGGGCTTGCTTGTGTATAGGCCCCACAGTTAAATGCTACAGTCCCAGGCTCTTTTGTGAAGCCCTCTAAGTGTTCACATTAAGAATATAAAGGTTTTATATGTAAAAAAAAAACACTACAGCAGATATTCATAAAACAATCCTGATCTATCACCAGTGATTAAGGAAAGATGTGAAATTGAAATAGGGATTTCACTGACAACAGCAGCAGCAGTCAGGATACAGTCACAATGTTCAGAATAAACCTAATGTACAGCTCACAAATTCTGTTTATGTTTCGATTTTGTGTTTTGCCTCTTGCCTCTAGAGGGTGAACAACACTTAGCAGTATTTTGTTATTTGATTGCAGTACCAATTTGTCTCCTCCACAGAGAAATCTTATCTTGGAGATTTTGCAACAGTAGCAGTAGCACACAAAGTCACAACATGCAGTACAAAAACCAATGCAAACATAATGTCAGAAAACATAAATGACACACAAAGGCACAACATACAGTACAACATACAATACAAACATAACGTCAGAAAACATGAATGACACACAAAGCCACAACATGTAATACAAACATACAGTCTTTTACATATTATGTCATCCTCCTCTTCAGGCTACCCCTACAACGACGTATGCCAGTGGTTCATCGACCGCGCCGACCTGATCTTCCTGGTGTTCGACCCCACCAAGCTGGACGTGGGCCTGGAGCTGGAGATGCTCTTCCGCCAGATGAAGGGCCGGGAGTCCCAGATCCGCCTCATCCTCAACAAGGCCGACAGCCTGTCCACGCAGGACCTGATGCGCGTCTACGGAGCCCTCTTCTGGAGCATGGCGCCCCTCATCAACGTCACCGAGCCTCCCCGCGTCTACGTCAGCTCCTTCTGGGGCCAGGACTACGCCGTGGAGACCAGCCACGACCTGTTCCGCCGGGAGGAGGTGTCGCTGATGGAGGACCTGAACCAGGTGATCGAGAACCAGCTGGAGAACAAGATCGCCTTCGTCCGCCAGCACGCCATCCGGGTGCGCGTCCACGCGCTGCTGGTCGACCGTTACCTGCAGGCGTACTACGACAAGCTGGGCTGGTTCAGCGACCCCCACGAGGTGTTCCACGACATCTTGGGCGACCCCGACAAGTATTACATCTACAAGGCCGTGCTGGCCAAGGCCAACGTCAGCAAGTTCGACCTTCCCGACCCCGAGCTGTACCGCGACTTCTTCGGCGTCAACCCTCCCGGCAACTTCCAGCAGCTGTCGCAGCACTGCAGCTGGATGGGCGGGTGCCTGCTGGAGAAGATGGAGGCGGCCATCACCGACGAGCTGCCCGCGCTGCTCAGCAGCCTGGCCGACAAGAGGGAGGCGGCCCAGGGGGAGGCCAAGGCGCCCGCGGCACAAGACCAGAGCTGCTCGGGGCCCGACTGCACAGAGAAGGCCAAGAACCGCTGGCGAAGGCACTGAGAGGAGATGGGATGGATGGATGGATGGATCGATGAATGGATAGATGGATGGATGGATGCATGGATGGATGCATGAATTGATGCATGGATGATGGAGAAAAGAGAAGGAAGAGCATTGGAAAAAAGTCATTCTCTCATTGGGGACTGATATGGCATTGCACCAAACAAATGCACGAATGAATGAATGAATGAATGAATGAATGTGTATGCATAGGTGAGCTAATGTAAAGATTCTGTCAAGGATGACTTTATGCTATTTTTGAATGGACAAATGAATGAGTGCTTTAACTGGAGTGAGAGTATAGCCGTGTCAAGCTGCAGTGATGGACAACCTGGATTCAGGAGCTACAGTCTGGTACCCCATATTCAAAATCACCTGGTTCTACCTGATGCACTTAGAGGTTATTTCAGTACACTAACTTTACTACATGGCTGAAAGGTTGCTTATTAGAATCAGTTGATTTAATGAATGGCTAGTGGTATAAGTGGTACTGAGGTGTAACTTCTAAAGCCAGGTTGCCTAGCACTGTAAAGCGGCAGTCGAGCACAGCAGGGTATGAAGCTATGGTTTTGTAGAGGCCCAAATAAAGAAATATTGGGGCAAAAAAAACCATTACATAAAAAAGGGGACTGTCAACAATTTAAATCCACTGTGTCGTGTGTTAACATGATGAGAGAGATTTTTTTCTGGTTTTTGTTTTGTTTGGTTATTTCTCTTCTATTTATTTCCTGTTTTACTGTTAGCCATGACACACTCAGAGCATCATGCACTGGTCTAAACATTTCAGGACATTCTTCCTAAACAGTTTTGTTTTTTTCTTGAGCAGCTGTCTTGTGAATACACGTTTGTACTGATTCTTTGGAGTAGAAAATCCGTGAATCTGCATGATATCAGCTAATTTTGTGTCATTAAAAATTATTTTATTTCCTTGTAAAGTGGCTGCCTGCTTGTTTTTTTTTTGAAACAAATCGACTGAAGAAATGAAGATACAGGTGGGTGGAAGGAAGAGATGGATGGATGGATGAGAAACAAGTAATTTATTTTCTCACATCTTCCCCTCACAGGTAAATGCAAGGGCTACGACCAAAAAAAACCCCAATTCATTTGGATCATTTGCATCTCTTTTTCAGTTTCCCAAAATGAGTGCCCTTACCATGTTGCTTCTTTACACCTTACAAAAAATGAACAAAAATTCTGCCTATATGCTTATTGGTAGGTTACTTACAAAAATGTCTCTCTCTAGATTCTGTAGATATTAATGTAGACCCATTTAGCATTTTTTCTTCTTTAAATTATTAAAATGTCCTTCAAAAATCCCCTATGGGTCTGAAAAAACGAAGCCTACCATCCTGTGACCTTGAAAAGCAGGGAAGAACACCTTCCCCGATCCACAAACGTGCATACTGCTTGGTGTGTTCACTTGCGATGTATGACCACCAGATGGTGCTCCAACTTACTCCGAAAATGGCCGTCAAAAGAGGAAAAGCCCTGTCTGGGGCAGGCACAGTTGCCTTGGTGTGTATTAAACGTGCTGTTGACTTTTCTTTCAAGGCTGTTTTGAACAACCTTGTGTTTGTTTGCTCTAAAGAACCCAAACAAAAGGCTCCCTCTGACAAGACGTACAAGTACAATCGACACAGCTGCACGGTAAACTGAAGATATGAACCTCCTAAAAGAATTTCCTGTCACTTGCCAAGTGTCAGAAGAACACTTACTCACACTGTGAAAACTTAATCTAATACAAACTAATGATAAATATACACAAAGGCCTTAGTTAAACATGACCTTATTCTGAACTATGTAAATTGAAATTCACATTAAACATGTTCACATGATCTCAATGGACATATGAAAGTAATTAAAAATGCCATTTTACTAACACAGAGGTCTGTAGTGTACAGTACATATTTCACAGGGAAGCTCATTTTTATAAATAAAGGCTTTCCCCCACCACTAGACCCAAGGCATCCACACACCGCTGAATCTCTGGCTCCGGGCCACGTTATAATGTGCCCTACTCATCCCCAGGTAACCTCTTTTTTTTTCTTTTGCAACAAACTTGTAGTCTCTGGGGTGTTGGGGGTGGCGGGGAGGGGGTGGTGGGGACCTGTACAGACAATGCTGCTTGCCTGCTAGTATAATAAATTACACCATTACAGGAACTAATTACACAGTTAACGGAGTCACACTCAAAGGGGTTGGCCCATCTGCCTTCTGCCGGTGGCAGGGGAGGAGAGGGAGGGGGGGAGGGGGAGGGGAGGGGAGGAGAAGGTGGTGGTGGTGGTGGTGGTGATGGGGGGAGGTGGAGGGAGGAGAAGGTGGGGCACACAGGCAGCTCTGCCAGGAAAGGTTTGTCTGTGTGCCAGGCGTGCCGCAGAGTGGCGAAACGGCAGCTTGCACGGGCCTGGCGTGACTTAGACTCACACACGTTTTTCTTTTAACAGAAAAACGTTACTTAACTTTTTCTCGTTTTTTTTAACAGCCGTAGCAGGGGGTGCTGCTACAGATTTTTGGGCCCTTTGAAAGAATACAATTTTGGCCCTTTTTATTATTAATTATAATATTCCTGCTGTACTTACTGTACAGGGGACTCAGATCCCCCTTTCTCGCACTCGTTTTGGGGTGAGACTCGTTTTGGGCCGCGCTCTTTCTCAAAGCCAGGGGCACCGGTAGAGAGTTTGGGCCCAATAACAGAATACCGGTACATGTTTTGGGTCCCCTTATGATTAATTTCCTTTGGGATAAATAAAGTACACCACTACTCCACCACCACTACTACTATTAATTATAATATTAATAGTCAGTGTCCTCACAGGGTGTCCCACTGCCCCTTTCTCACAGGCTTGTGTGTGTGTGTGTGTGTGTGTGTGTGTGGGGGGGGGGGGGGGGGGGGCATGGGGGGTAACCCAAAATAGGCCTGACAATAGGAAGTAAAACCAATTCTAATCTAAAGGGATCTAAAAAAATGGGTTTGGGCAGCAGAGTCGGTTTTGTAGTGCACACAGCTGTTAACAAACCCTCAGGATTTGACAATAACCCCCACCCCCCTCTCTCGGTGGGAGACACACAATGAACTAAAATGACTCCAAGCATTAGATTTATGTTGCTGTTATGTATTGACATATATTTCCTATTTGTGGACTTTATTTCCCTCAAGGTCCACATTCTAATAAACTTTTTATGTTTTGAATGTTTGTGGAAATTTGAGTGGTCAGTGTGTGAATACATGTGTTACCACTGCAAAGCAATTGCCCTACTTGGGCCAAATAAATAACTACTACTACATATCAAATTGTTGCTTCAAGCAGTCGTTCAGTTTTGTAATCAGAGATGTCAAAATGTGGGAAAAGTGGGACTGATTACCCAGGGGCCCAATAACAGTAGGGGCCTTTAGCAAAGCCAGATGCACGAGAAATATAGAAAGGAAAAGGGGTTCAACAACAACAACGACAGCGACAACAACAATAACATTGTATTTATAGAGTGCTTTTAGACACCCAACATGCCAAAGAGAAATGAGCAGGCCCACAGAGACTGCTTATGTATAAGAACTCAGAACTAAGTGCTTTTTGTAATACTTTTTTAATGAAGCAAGGTTGGAGGCCTGTACAACATTGTTGAAATTGGAAATCTCGCTTGGTGCACTGCTGAGCCTAAACAGGAGGTGGTGAAGAATTCCAATGCTCTATTACACTGCAAAAAAGTGAAGTATAGTGAAGCACTAACTTTGACAACCGCTGGTTTCACTTGCCCTGTTTCTAAAGTATCATGAACAAACTTGAATAGTGCAAGTTAAAACCAAACTAAAATAATCCTGCAACATGTTGCTATCGTTTTTTTAGTTGGTTCTATGCTTCACTTTCTACAGTGTAGGCATACCCTCGTTTTCAAACACCACTTTAAAAAGTGTTGTTGTCCTGTTGCTTAAGCGATAACTCCCCGTTGTTCATGGATACATTTTAAAGTGCCAGTAGGAGTTTACTTTACAGTATTTTGCACAGAATTCCCATTCCTACATGTAAGTAACACTTATAAAACGGAACTGGAAACTGAAATGTTGAGGTGACTTTGGCGATTCTTAGTTTCTTGAAGGATGCATAATTGCAACCCTGCAGTCCTGAAGGAAAGGACGACAGGAACAATGTGTATAGGGGAATAGCCCAAGCTTGCTATTTTTAGACTTCCTCCTGCTAGTGTGTGTGTGTGTGTGTGTGTGTGCAGGTGTGAGCACACACGCTGAGAGAGCCAACCCTTGTGTATTGTGTGTATGTCTTATCTGGATGAAGAAGGCGTGCCATAAGGAACGCGTGTGATGTTCTGAAACCTTTGAACACAACTGTAATGATTTTTGTTGCTCTGACTCAGCGCAATATCCTTCCGAATTCACGTTTATCCACGCAATTTACGTTTGACTCATGATTCCTTGCTTTCTCATAAGACTCTGTTCTTGCCTCAAATGCTACAGATCTGTTTCCAGTCTTTCAAAATTCGCACAAACATTACTGTATAGTAACCGCCTGCTAATTGACCACTGAACCCCGGACTTGTCTACTTCAGGGCATATAACAGTTCATATAGCCCAAACATTCCTGCAGATCCCCGTCCAATGTTGACAAATATCATGGCTTTATAGTAAGTGCAAAGGGCACACATATGTTAATACACGGGGAAATCCATCATTCGTCTGAGAGAGATGGGAAAGGGGGAAATCGCCGCCATTTCGGAACCTGCATGAGCGCGCTCTCTCCCTCTTTCTCGCTCGCTTATGACCCTCCTCTCCGCGCGTTTGGTTTTATTTTTGTTCGCTTGTTTAGCACTGTGCTGCAGTACAACGTGCTTCTGGAGAAGTCTCCTCTCACCATCTCGGCTGGCCAGGAAGTTGCGACTCCCTTAAGAAGATGGTGGAAGGGGGGAACTGACTCGTCCGCGACTGGTTAGTGCGAGAGTCACCGACACCGTCAAAACTAATTACGGGTAGGCTGTTCCTCGGGCAGAGCGGAACAGACGCGGTAAGGCCAAGAGAGAGGAATCCTTCATCAGACGGAAGAGGACGCAACACGGCAACACGCAGCGGTACTACACTGCCTGGCGCAAACATGCCAAGAAAAAACCGGACAGACCCCGACTTTAAGGCGATTGTAAACAGAAGACAACACGCCTCCTGGAACCCTTTATTGTAATTGAATTAGAGGAACCGAATATGGATATGTTTGTTTCCCCTCGTGGGATTTCTAGTCAGAAGAGAACGGACACGACGGGAAGGGAGGGGGAATAATTATTCTGCACTCCCAACTCCACGAGTTTACAGTCTGCGCTGACTGACTAGGGGGATTATGGCCTTGGGAAAACTTTCGTTTCTGTGGATACATAAGGGAACATATTGCTGACGTTTTGCGTCATTTTGGACAGTCTGAAATCAACACCTTCTGGTCGACTTGGATTCGAATCGTTTATATTGGATATTCATATGATCAAATCACCGGGGCTTTTTGGGGTAAATACCTATTAAAATGAACATGTAAGTTATGTTTTGCTTGCAAGGACATATTTTGCATCAGTATTCACTTCGTGTTATATATTATCTGTGTGGTATCTCCCCAATACTTTGTGGCAAGTCTCTCTTGCAGCCTTAAGTGCGAAAGTGCCACTTAATTGTCAGGGGGAGGAATGTGGATTTCAGTTGCAAATTCTCTAACTGCGTTAATTTGATTTGAAACAAAACGCAGCTCGACATCTGATAAATAGTCTTCCTCTTTGCCCTCTGAAACCACAGGGAAAGCATCGGCGGGTATCCGGAATGGGAGTTCAGGAAAGGACGGTGCTCCTTTGTGGGAATAGGCCCGCTTCTTGAACTAGGCTGTAGTGGCTAACGGGCTCTGGTGAATTGCGTGGCCAGGAAAGACAGCCATAATGCCTTAGTGTTGCTCTTTTATTTTTAAGTCAGGGTATTTCGCCCATATCATAGCTTTTCCCAACCCGCATGTCCCATTTTAGTGTGTGGAAGTATAAGAAATCGCGGGACATTACTTGTATCCTGCGTTATCAGCAAGGATTGTCATTGTGAATCGAATGCTATTTTAAGGAAACTGTTGCTTGTACCCTATACGTGAGTATGTGCTGTCTTCAGACTACAACGAACTTCGTTGAGATTCTGTTTATTTCCGTTTAGACTATTAACAAATGTGGCACAGGATAATCAGTAGCATACAAAACCACAGTATATGAAATAGAAATTCGGAAGCTTTAGTCTGGAAAATATGAACTGTGGGCACACTGTATCGTCGGGTGAATGTAACGACGAATGGAAGGTAAATTTGTCTGTGGTAACTGACCAATACTGGAGAGCGTTTCTGAGGGACAGAGAAAGGCTGTCAAACGCACGAGCGTTAAAACACTTTCAGCAAAATCAGCACAGATGATTCAGAATATATGGATTATTGGACATGAGAACAGTCCTCTGCCGTATTTGATGTTTGAATGTCAAATAGGATGCTATGCTCCTGAGAGGAAGAGGGGGCAGATGAAATGACCAAAGCCGGAGGATTGTTGCCAGCTGACGTGCAAACCGTGGACTGTTCAAGAGCTCCAGAACAGTAGAACATGATGGAATCCAAATACTGACGTACTATAACGGATAATGAACTCAAGAGTCTGACACAGCCCGTTTCAAGTACGAGTACAATGTGTGCGTAATTTCTGCAGACCCACGGGATTAACATACAGCACGTTTATTTGACATTCATGTCCGTTATCATTCGATATATCCTCTCTGTCGTCACGCACATTATAAGCAATGTGAGACCGGCTAATATCTGATAACCACACCAGCTGTCATTGTTTAGATTTTCCCTCACTTTACGACAAGAAATATGGCTTCTCCGCAACACCAGCAGCTGCTCCGGCATAACACCGAGGTGAGCTGCGAGTCCAGCGGCGACGGTAGTGTGGCGGTGCGTATTAGCAGCAGCACCCCGCTCAAACAGCAGCAGTATGGCCTCGACACGTCGAATCGCCAAGGATCTGCCGGCGCTGTCAAAACCAAAGGCTCGAAACTGTGCAAGAACAGCATCTCCTCCAGCGACAGCTCAGGTGAATCTGGCATGCCGAGGACAATTATGACAAGTCTGCGCAGCCATAGGAAAGTCCCCCAGCTGTTCGAGCGGTCGGCGGCACAATGCTGGGACCCTAAATTTGATTCATCCATTTTGGAGGAGGCGTGCCGCGAACGGTGTTTCCCGCAGACCCAGCGCCGGTTCCGCTACGTGCTGTTCTACCTGGCCACCGCCGCCGTCCTGTGGTGTGTCTATTTCGGGGTCAACGCCGGCCGCTGCAGCCCTGCCTCCTTCATAGTCCCCGCGGCCTCCTTTCTTCTCTTTTGCCTCCTCCTCTTTCTGTTCACCTTCACCAGACCTTACGCGCTGCTCTACAACCAGGCCTCCTTGCTCCTCATCACCGTAACCTTTGCAATCACGCTGGCCCTGCAGCTGCAGACCTCGAACTTCACCCGCCTCCAACGGCTAACAGAAAGGAACGTAACCGTAGGAGCAGCCTCCCCAACATTTGGGCCACTGTCCTCCTCCTCCTCCTCCTTCTCCTCCTCATCCTCCTCACCAGCCACTCCCTGCATATCCCCCGTGGGCACCTTCTCCCTGGGCATGGAGGTGCTTCTGCTGCTCTATAGCGTTCTCCACCTCCGTCTGTATGCGTCTGTGCTACTGGGCCTCCTCTACTCTGTACTCTTTGAGGCTCTGGGCTGGCTGCATCTGGTGCCTGGTGGTAGTGGTGGAGGAGGAGGAGGTGTGGGAGTAGGTGTGGGGGACGTCGGTCTCTTACGACTGGAGCCGGCGGAGACCCTGTGGTGGCTGGCACCGGCCAAAGTCCTGCTGCACCTGTGCGCGCACCTGATCGGCATCCACCTGTTCATCATGTCAGAGGTGCGCTCACGCAGCACCTTCCTGAAGGTGGGCCAGGCCATCATGCACGGCAAGGACCTGGAGGTGGAGAAGGCCCTGAAGGAGCGCATGATCCACTCGGTGATGCCCCGCAGGGTCGCGGACGAGCTCATGAAGCAGGGCGACGAGGAGAGCGAGAGCTCCGGCAAGCGCTACTCGTCCGGGAACGCGGCTGCCGGCGGAGGGGCTGGTGGGGGCCCAGGTGGGGGCTCGTCCTCGTCCGCTTCGGGTGGCGCCGGCTCCTCGTCCAGCCCCAAGAGCCACAAGCGCAAGAAGACCTCCATCCCCCGCAGCCAGCTCATCTTCCGCCCCTTCAACATGAAACGCATGGACCCCGTCAGCATCCTGTTCGCCGACATCGTAGGCTTCACCAAGATGAGCGCCAACAAGTCCGCCCCGGCGCTCGTGGGCCTCCTCAACGACCTGTTCGGCCGCTTCGACCGGCTGTGCGAGCTGACCCGCTGCGAGAAGATCAGCACGCTGGGCGACTGCTACTACTGCGTGGCCGGCTGCCCGGAGCCGCGGCAGGACCACGCCTTCTGCTGCGTGGACATGGGCCTGGGCATGATCCAGGCCATCGAGCAGTTCTGCCAGGAGACCAAGGAGACGGTGAACATGCGTGTGGGCGTGCACACGGGCACCGTGCTCTGCGGCATCCTGGGCATGGAGCGCTTCAAGTTCGACGTCTGGTCCAACGACGTCCACCTGGCCAACCTCATGGAGCAGCTGGGCGTGGCCGGCAAGGTGCACCTGTCCGAGGCCACCGCCGGCTTCCTGGACGACCGCTACGTGCAGGAGGACGGCAGGGTGATGGAGCGCATGGGCCAGAACTTCGTGGCTGAGCAGCTGAAAGGTAGGAGTTTTTTGGGGGTTGGGGCTTTGGGGGGGTGGGGGAGTCTATGGTGGTGAGGAGGTTCTGGTACTTACATATAGAGTACACTCACATATAGAGAGACAGAGAGGCTGAGGCAGTACTTTGTGGCCCAGCTGCTGAAAAGTAGGAGTGTTTTTGAGGGGGTGAGGGGGACCTATGGGGAGGCCCTGGAAGTTTTAATACACTCACATATACAGAGACATATAGAGAGAGTGAGACAGTACTTTGTGGCCAAGCAGCTGACAGGTAAGAGTTCAGAGGTCAGAAGATATTTTTCTACCATTGCTTACAACGTGTCATGCCTTATGTCAGAAGTGGGGATCTGTTTACAATACAGATCTGATTACAATAAACATCACGCATACGTATAATCAACTTCAGAGATCAGAAGATCTTGCAGGAACATTTTTGTGTTCAATGTGTTTAGTGACTAATGTCAGTGTGCAGAGGCATGTAGTACATTATCTATTACACATATACAATACGATGATATATACAGAGACAGAAGTTCAGTGTTATGTTGAATTACTAATAGGAGTCAGCTTTACTAGCTACACAAACAAGCAATCGTAGGGGAAATAATAGTTGTAAACAACTAAACCAGTTAAGATGTTCTCTGACCTTGTGAGGCAGTGACAATACAAATTTCTAGAAATGTGTTTTAAGTGCTTGTGTGTACGAGCTGCTGCCAGCTGGATGGGAAGCAGCTGCTGTTGAAGGGGTCGGCACCACTGGTCCTCCGTGTGTGCGGCAAACTCCCAAAGAGCACAAATGACAGAAAGTGCAGAAGGTGAAAATCTGAGCAGATTCTGGCCCTCAGTTCTTTAAATACTGTTAATTTCCGAGGTCTGGCATAAGAAAGACATCACTCCAAAGTTATTCATATTATTCTATTCTATTCTATTCTATTCTGTTAGTCCTTTGCATTTTGTCTGTTTTAAGCCTTCCAGCTGAAATGAATGAAAGGCAGCTGATGAACTGTCCATTGTCATATATATATTCCTATAATTTCATCACCTAATTTAAAGCCCAAGTCTAATTTTAGTCTAATTCCATTGGGGACAACTTAGTTAGGGTGGGAGGAATGTGTTGCGAAAGTGGCCGCCTTAACTATTAAGCACTGGGTGAAACACTGTCATTTCATTTTTGGTTCTGTCTTTTCAGGTCTGTATTGTGGGCATATATATATATATATATGTACTGAATAAGGTGAAACTGGACTTTGCTGTGCCAGCCCATCCATGACACCCACAGTGTATTTTGTGTTACAGCAGAACTATAGCAGCTGTTGTCAGCAAGGACCTTTTAAAAACTGATTGTTTGGTTGCTTTATTGTGATTGGCTGAATTGTTGTCCAGGCCATTGTAGATCCCAGCACAACCTTCCAAGTTGTCTACAAAAGACAAGTCATTTATTTAAAATATTTTTTAAAAAGTTTGTATTACTAACTGAATCAGGTGAAACTGGACTTGCATTTTTGCAGTCCCTCCATGCTGTCTCCAGTGCAGTGTTTGTGTGTGTGTTTGTGTGTGTGTTTGTGTGTGTGTGTGTGTGTGTGTGTGTGCACAGCAGGAGTGTGTTAGCGGTTGTCAGCGAGCCCATTTGGCCTCCTTGGCCTTTGCAGCGCTGCTGTCTGTAGTGTGGAGGTGCCACAGTGTTGGTGGACACTCTGCTGAGTGGAGTTGATAAGGACCTATAACAGAGCCTTTCTCTCATTTGCTCTCTCTCTTTCTTTGTCTCCCTCTCTCTCTTTCTCTTTCTCTCTCCTACACACACACACACACACACACACAAACACACACACACACACACACTTATTCTCTCTCACACACATACCCACTTGCTGTCTTTCTCGCTCTGTTTCTCTCAGTTTCTTTCTCTTTTTCTCTCTGTCTAACACACACACATTCTCTGTCACACACACACACACACACACACACACACACACACACACACACACACACACACACACACACACACCTCCCCTCCTCTCCCCTTCTCTGCTCTCCTCTGCTCTGCTGTGTGTGCTCGCTCAGGCAACCTGTTGGCGCGGGCCACTTGGGAATACCGCAGTGGGACTCATTGACCTTTTTTCTGCGACTCCGCAGGGGGGGTGGAGGGGTGGAGGAGGGGAGGGGTAGAGGGGCAGGGTGGTTATAGCTCTCCTGGGGGGTGGCATCATGTCTGCAGGTTCTTTTTCCCCCCTCCCTCGGCCTTCCTACACGTTTATCTGCAACATACCTCGAAACGAGTCGGCCTGTCTAGAAAACAACATGTCAAAGGCCACCTTTTCTTTGTTGGTCATGGTTGTGGTATTTCAGCAATTTGCTAAAATCTCTAGTCTGGTGTTTTTTTTTTCGTTACCAGCCCTAGGTCACAGTCATTTTTCCCCCTAATGTGTTTTTGTTTTTGTTTAGAATATAACGCAACCGAGCGTCTCGAAGCACATGTGTAACACACTTGAATTGTACGAATTAGCCACACTCAGAGAGAGAATGTTGTTTTTAACTTTAGCTGTCGAAACTGTTTTAGTTCTGGTTAGCGCTGCTAAGTCCACCCAGCGAGCTTAGCGGGACAACTTAAGGCCAGTGAAAATGTCTGTATTGTGATTTCAGTGCTACGGTCTAAATCGGTTGCCCCAGCAGCTGTGGCCTTTACCTTGGCACAGATATTTCTCCTTTCCTCTCTCCCTCCCCCACCCTCTCTCTCTCTCTCCCCCTCTCTCTTTTCCTCCCTCTGGTCGTCTCTCCTTCCATCTTTGTCTTTTGTCGAAGTCTGTCCTCCCTTTGACCCCAAACTAGGGACACATCCTCCCTGTGAACCCCACCCCTAGTCTTTCTCTCCTCTCCTCTTCCCTCTGTCTTTCTTTCTCTCCCTCCCAGTCTCCCAGACTCCCTCCCTTCCCCCGTCTTTCTCTCTCACCCACTTTTTGTTTCTCTCTCTCCCTCTCGTGCTCTTTGGCCTCTGCTTGCTCTCTCTCCCCCCTCTCTGTCCCTCTCTCTCTCTCTCTCCTTCTCTCTTTTGTCTCTATCTCTCCCTCTCCCTCTCTCTCTCTCCTTCTCTCTTTTGTCTCTATCTCTCCCTCTCCCTCTCTCTCTCTGTCTCTCTCATCTTGTTGGCCATGGCTGATTGTCGAGTTTTTTTTCCCTCCTGTTTTATCAGCTTAGCATTGTGTCCTCAGGCCCACCTGTCGTAACCCTCTCTCTGTGTAGAGACGATGGCTTATGCAACAGCACTATTTATTGCTTTTCTGACTCACAATCTCTCTCTCTCTCTCTCTTTTTTTTTGATTCGCCCACCTATTTGTTACTGTAGCAATTGCAGGGAGTGACAGATAGGCAGACAGACAGACAGCTAAACAGACAGGTGTGTCTCTTTAGGCCGTGTTGGTTATCTCCTGGGAGAGGGGGGGTGGGGGTGGGGTGGGGTGGATGTTCCAGATTGGGGTTTTAGGCAGTTACCTGGGGTAAGTTAACCCTTGAAGACACACCCCCTATTATACTGTTGTTGTTACCAGAATAGCAATGACCAACGTGTAATGTGTTACTAAAGGCTCTCTGTTATCTTGTAGTAGCATTGTAATGTTGTAGTTTTTTTTAACTCACAGTGAGTCGTTCCACCGACAGTATGGTCACCGATAAGAGATTTTTTTTCCCTAAGTGGTGAACATCCCACTATAAGAGCCCCTATAGCTTTACTTTGCAAGGAGAATAAAGCCAAATCCATTGGTCGGCAAACAGACTTAAGAAAGTATATTATTCATTCAGCCTGTGTGTGTAACACTGACACTTTCACTCATTAGCACATCTGCCTGGCTGAAGGGTTGTGTTAGGATAAAATCAGCTGGGTTAGTCAATTGTATAGAACAAATACATTGCAGAACTGTTACTTTCTGAACCCGGGATGTCCATCTCTGGCTAAAAGACTCCAGTTGTTGTGTGTAGGACATCCGGGATGGTGAAGCCTGCTGTCCATCACCATTCTGTTTGAGCTCTGCTGTCTGGGTGACCAATCAGACCCCTACATTTTATAGTTTTATAGTGATATTGTCATATGTAACATTGTTATGTTATATCGTTATGGATTTGGACAATAATCTATAACACACACAGGCACACACACACACACACACACACACACATACTGTATGTGTATGAGTGTGTGTGTGATAATATTGCTATTACATTGTTATTCAGATTGTTGTGGGAGTGTTGGAAAGATGAGAGCATACACTTGTTTATTGATCTCGGGTGAGGCATATGGTCTTGTGTACGAGGACACAAAAAAAGAGAGATCCGTAAGCACTCTGTGTGTGTGTGTGTGTGTGTGTGCTGTGTATGGGTGTGTTAGGCTGTGGTGAAGCGGTATGCGGATGTAATTGTCTTGCCCCAGACTATGACCCAGACCTGTGCTGGAGCCTGGCCACTGCATGTATGGGTCTCTGCTAGAGTTGCCTCATTTTGGTGTGTGTGTGTGTGTGTGTGTTTGTGTGTGTGTGAACATGTATGTTGGTGTGTGTGTGTATGTGTGTATGCTTGTGTGCATGTGCGAAAAAATGTGTGTGTATGCTTGTGTATGTGTGTGTGTGTGTGTGTGTTTGTGTGTATGGGTGTGTGTGTGTGTATGTGTGTATGCTTGTGTGCATGTGTGAAAAAATGTGTGTGTATGCTTGTGTGTGTGTGTGTGTGTGTGTGTGTGTGTGTGTAAGACTGTGTGTATATGTGTGTGTTTGCATCTCTCTCTCTCTCTCCCTGTTCTCTGTGTATGGGTTTGTGTGTGTTTGTGAGTGTGTGTGTGTGTGTATGTGTGTGTGTGTGTGTATGTGTGTGTGTGTGTAAGCTGGCGCCTCCCTCTCCACGTCCTCACCAGTGGTACGGATGAGTCACTACCCAGAGGAGATATACAGGCACCGCTGTCTGTCTGTCTGTCTGGCCAGATCAGGTGCCCACCACCCCCACATACCCCCACCCCCACCCCCTCCCCCTGGGCCCCATGGAGGAGGGCAAAGCTACCCTATCCTATCCTATCCTGTCCTAACCTATCCTGTCCTGTCCTGTCCTGTCCTATCCTATCCTGTCCTCTCCTCTCGCTGGACAGACAGAGAGAGAGATCACCATTATGTCTTATAAAGTCGCAAGTCACCACCCTTTTCACTGCGGTGTTTTAGGGCACGGACATTGAGTAGGTCCTTTATCATAAATCCCACAAAACAATGTGATAGGAGTGCTGCCAGGGTGTCAAATATAGAGCTTTTCTGGTGCCCTATGGTTTAGGCATCCCAGATATAGAAACATAAAAAAGGACTATGAGGTACTCAAAGAGGATGCAAAAGAAATAAACTTAAATTTATCTTTTTTTTGGCTACTTAAAAATTCAAAAGCCTACACGCTTGATTTTCTACAGTGAGTTGGTGTTCCTGTCTTGGATATTTGTGTCTTTTGTGCCCTGGTTTAAATGTCTTAAGTATAGGAGTGTCAGACAAAAACTCTAATGCACGGGTCCTGTAATGCCATGTTTTGTGATACTGTATCGACTCTCAAGAAACACAGTACTTATCTTTAATCAATGGCTTATTTAAAGATTGGTGGCAGATGGTGGTTAGTTTTGTGTTTGTTTAAAGCTTCTGACGGCTGTTGGGTCTTACCAGAATTATGGGTAATACAAACACAGATCCCACTGTTTTGACTGAATTACAAACCAACACCTACATGTACTTGCAACTTGTGTCCTTGCACTTAAGGTACACTCACACTAAGAACTGTACGGATGATGATAATAATGATAATAATGAACTATTACCACAACAGTGCGAATGTCCACGCTGACGAACGCCTTTTGAAGGACACGATTCTTATCATGAATGTAAACTAAAACTATGTAACTCCCTATAACTTCTGATTGGCTGACAGTGTTTTTATGGAAAACAGTGTTTTTACAGAAAATCGTTCAGGTCGATGTTCTTTAGCATGTCGTTATAGTTGATATGTGAACAGCGCTATTCACTAAAGTCAGAATAATTTTTGCAAAGACATAGTTGTAGTTATAGTTGTAGTTGTAGCTCTTGGTGTGAACCTGCCTTTACTTTGTAATCTATTATGTTGCCTTAGTGTTTTTAGTTGTAGGTTGTTTTAGATAAGTGTCTGCTAATTGTAATGTAATATATTCCTTAACACATGTAATATATTATACATGTAATATGTGTGTAATATATGTAATGTTGCGTTGTAGTCCTCATTACTTCCGCCAAGGAGGTTATGTTTTTTTGCTGGTGTTGGTTTGTTTGTCTTTTCATTTGTTTGTTAGTTAGCAACTTTACGCAAAAAGTAATGTGCGGATTTGTATGAAAGGCTGGAAATGGGCCAGTGAAACAAAAGATTCGATTTTTCTGCTAATCCAGTTCACCGTCTGAATGCAGAATTTTTTTGAAGGATTATTGGGAGGCATTTGGGCCATGCCTTGGTAAGCGGTGGTCTGCTCTCTCCAAGTGCTTTATAGTATTTTGATATGTATTGTGTCACTATATTCCTGCCACCAGTTGAGGCTGGGCATTATGGACTATAAAACTTATATTCCAATAATATTATTGGGCTGATTGGGCGATATGTGATACATATTGACAAAAGTGAGCAAAGTGTTTTGTGTCCAGTCAACACCACCATCAAGTATGAAAGTTAAGACTGTGCAGAAAAGTAAATGGCTTTGATAAAGTGGTATTGCAGCATCAAAAAAAATATATCAATATAGCAATATTGTCTCAACTACATATCATATTACATTAACATCGATATAATGCTCAACCCTACCAAGAGCACACAGGCCTGCCGCAGGGTCAGGAAGAGTGGAGGGAGGAGGAGGGGGAATAGAAGAAGAAGAAGAAGGGTGTATTGTCCTACATTTCCCAGAGTCCTGTTCAAGGAGGAGTGGGCCCGGAGGGGAGAGTTTCAGCTTAGCTTGGCAGTGTTCCTTCCTCGTCTGCCGCTGCTGCTGCTCTGCTCGCTGCTATCTTTGTCCCTCGCTCTCCAAATCGCTTCCTTCCCTTGCCGCTCATCCCGCTCTTGCTGGGTTTTCTTTCAGTGACCCCCCCCCCTTACACACACACATACACACACACACACTCTGTCTCTGTCTCTCTTTCTCTCTTACACACACACACACACACACACACACACACACACCACCACCCCACACACCACCCACCAACACGCACACATGCTCACACCACACACACGCACACACACACACACACACAGTTTCCCTCTCTCTCTCTCTTTCTCTCTCTCTTACACACACACACACACACACCACCACCACCACCACCACCACCACCCCACACACCACCCACCAACACGCACACATGCTCACACCAAACTCATGCACACACAGTTTCTCTCTCTTTCTCTCTCTCTCATATACACACACGCACCAGCACCACCACCACCACCACCACTCTGACCCTCCACAACATCCCTTTCTTGTGTTTTGGTTTTTCTATTTATTCCCTTCTCCGGCTGTGTGGATCCACTGACTCAGCTGGAGCCTGGGCTGCCTGTCAGAGGTTAGATTTAGGGTAGAGGGAGGCAGGAGACAGATAGCCA
>CM059281.1:9830125-9832625 GCA_030347295.1 Setipinna tenuifilis
GGCCGAGAGAGAGAGCTGTCGTCTGTAATTAGGTCTGCTGATGGCTTATGAACTCAGCTACATTTTAATCGGCGCTGGGCTCCCAACCACCCTGACACGCGACACGCAATATCTCTCTCCGAACATCAAAAGCCCAAAACTATCCACGCGCTGTATGTACACGTGTGTGTGTGTGGGGTGTGTGTGTGTGTGTGTGTGTGTGTGTGTGTGTGTGTGTGTGTGCCTTTGTGGGTAAGAAAGATGGGGAGCCCTGGATGTTTGGGGTGGGTATTTGAAGTTGTGTATGTATCTCAGTGTGTGTGTGTGTGTGTGTGTGTGTGTGTGTGTGTGTGTGTGTGTGTGTGTGTGTGCCTGTGTGTGTGTTTGAGTGTGTGCATGAGAGAGACTAGGAGACATGTTATGTCATTGAGTCGCATGTGACAGTATGCATGTATCTCAGTGTGTGCGTGTGTCTCTGTGTGTCTGAGTGGGTGTGCATACATGTGTGTGTGTCTGTCTGAGTGTATGTGTGTGTGGGTGTGTCTGTCTGAGGGTGTGTGTGTGTATGTGTGTGTGTGTGTTTGTTTGTATGTGTGTGTGTGTCTGAGTGTGTGTGTGTGTGTCTGTCTGTCTGAGTGTGTGTGTGTGTCTGAGTGTGTGTGTGTGTTTTTCTGAGTGTGTGCATCTTTGTTTCACGCTCTGATATCTTGGCCGGCAGGGTTGTTGATCAACCTCTATCTTTATAACCTCGCAAGTTATGACAAGCTACTCCTGCATTGGGTCAAAGGCCAGATGCCGGATCACTCTCAAGGACCTTTTTTTGTTTTCATTAACCACCTCACATCAGCCGGCTTGAACAAGACTATATAGGATGCTTAGATAAAAATGAAAAAGTGATAGAGGCCAAATAATAAAAAAAAACAGTGAATGTGAGAGGAGAAAGTGGTTTGAAAATACATGAGAAAACATTGGGATGATGGGAGTTAAACTGGTTTAAGAGTAAGACTGGAGGGCTACTTGGATCAACTCTAGGCGGCACATGACTAAAAATATTATATTAAACTATTACATACATAATAGTTTCTCACCTGTCACGAGCATAATGATAAAGTGCAGACCATATGTAGAAAAAAAGAGCTCGGAGTTAAACTATACCAAACACAACCCAGTTGCCACTCACTGCATTATTATGTACCAAACAATATGTCTGCACATTTTTGTTTATGCAGCAACAATTATGCAGAAATATTCATAGGAAGCTGTCCATGGTGCAGTGTGTGACCGGTAGGACATGGAGTGTCTCAGGGGAAAGTTAAAGTTTTCGGAACCACTGCTTTAGGAAGAGTGAGGGTGTGTAACCGCACGAGCAAGTGAGCTAAAATGCAGAGCTCTTAACTTAAAGTCAGTAGCGTATCCGTTTGCATTGTTGATAGGAAGGTTTTGCTAATGTCCAGCTGTGCTAGCTGCCTTCCGTTTCACTTGTTAACAACATCGCATTGTGTATAGTATCGTGTCTTTATTTAAAAATGCTGTATAGACAAGTGACTTTGTACTTTCTGTAGTAGAAAAATCAAAGATGCATATATGTTGGGGCGTGCTTCCATTGCAACACGTATCCCCACCCCCAACCAGATCTCTCGGATCTCCCGCCACACGAAACAAAGGCGTCACACCTGTATATAAGGAGGGCGGTGTGCCCCGTGTAATTGAGTTTGTATGGTCACAGCCTTAGGTGCACGCTGTATTAAGCTCCCGGATCCGTCACAATAAACCTCGGAGGTTTTGTCATTTACCACTACTCGGCTTGGCTTTGTCTCTACTTTGTTGATAACTAATTTTTGGACGACATTTCTTTGCAACAATATTACAATTATTTTAACCAATATTCTATTATTAACCAATCTAACATATTGTAACTAATAAGGAAGAGTTGCTAAATAAAGCAGTTGTTGATGAAGGTGTGCCACACTCGTGGGAGACTAGAGAGCACAGAGACTGGCTGTATTCATTCAATACAAGCCCAGTAAATAACTGTGTAAGTCTTATTGAGAATCTGGAAATGTATTTAGTGTACACAAAGTGGGAATAACATTGTTAGATAAGAAGGAAAAAATAAAGGAATAGACTCTTATGGGTACCTGAAACGACTCTAGGGGGTACACAAAATAAGTCTATTAATGAGTTCTCAGCTTTTACTAGCATACAGATTAAGTGTACATACTGTATGTAGAAAAATATATTACATTCAAGCTATCCCCCTACTATACAACCCAAATGGGACTACATTATTATGTACCATATAATATGCACAATTATTATTTGTTACCCTGTATTTACTTATAGTGTAAGACCAATAAAGTTGAATCTTATCCAATCTCATTTTTATTATGCGAAAATACTCATAGCAAACTGGGGATACTTGGTAGGACAGAGTGTCTCAGGGCAGGGGGCAACAAAGCAGTTAAAAGTTTGGGAACCACTGGACTAGCAAACTGGGGATACTTGGGTAAGACAGAGTTGT
>CM059281.1:9840125-9850125 GCA_030347295.1 Setipinna tenuifilis
CATTAGACTTTTTATTTACTTGATTTGATTTGAAGTTCATGTGACCTACCAGAGGCTGTGGATGGAAATTTGTTTAATTTGGGCCTCAATGTTATGTTGAGTGTAACCTGTGTGAAGATGCAACTATCCCCAACACCCTTTTACACACATGCACATGCCCTGGAATCCACACAATCAATCCCATCTTCATGTTGCTCTGTCTGTCTGCTTTCAACAAGGTTCATGCCAAAAAAACAAACTGGACCCTGTTTGTGTGGAACCATATTTTCTCTGTCCCGTCCTTCTTACTGAAAAGAACATGCTCCCAGTATTCACCAGGTTTCCTGTCATGTTTTTTCACCAAGCTTTAATTTTGCCATTTTGTTAAGATGTGTTTTGGTAACTTTTTGGTACTTTCCACCATGGAGTCTTATCAAGGACACACTCTCACTCTGCGCCTCCACACACAGACGATGGCCTTGTGTTACATGTTGTTTGGTTGGTTGTCTGGTTGTCATCAGAAGGCCTCAGTGTTGTGTTATGCTGTGTGTAGCCCATGTGGTGCTTGCTCTTCACTGTGCATTCACCCAGATTCGCCAACAAACATACTGCACACTGTTTATGTTGAAACAATTTTTCTTTCTTTCTCCCTTCCTTCTCCCTTTCCAGTATTCATACGTTCATACGACACAACCTTTAAACCTTTAATCTCAAGTTTATTTGCTTTTACAATGACTAGTCACCACAGCATGGACTGATGATGCGCCTGAACTTATCAACAACACTTCGCCTTTCCCCTCTGTACACAGACAACAGCCTTGTGTTACAGCCTTGTGTTACAGGTCATTTGGTTTGGTTGTCTGCTTGTAGTTGGGGGCCTACTCAGTGTTGTGCTATGCTGTGTGTGTGTGTGTGTGTGTTGTAGCCTACAGTATGTGGAGGTGTGGTGGGGCTATGTCTGCCCCCGCTGCCTGAGAAAAACCCAGCCGTGCCCCCTCTGGCTCTGGCACTAATGGGTAGTGCGGAGCCAACAGTGTGTGTGTGTGTGTGTGTGTGTGTGTGTTTCTGTTTCTCTCTGGGTGCAGATGGGCGGAGGAGGCCATCTCGGCATGTCCCCTCTGGACTGGTGTTTCTCTGCTAGTAATAATGTGTGTGTGTGTGTGTGTGTGTGTGTGTGTGTGTGTGTGTGACTGTGTGTGTCTGTGTCTGTGTCTGGGAAGTGCTGAAGTGGGAGTGTGTTGGTCTGTGTTTGTCCCTGTGTGTGTCTGAGTTTGTGTGTGTGTGTGTGTGTCTGGGAAGTGGGGGCTGAAGAGGCAGTGTGTCTGTATGTCTGTATGTCTGTGTGTCTGTGTCTGGGAAGTGGTGGAGAGAGGGAGGGAGCAGGGGAGAGGAGATTGTATAACAGAGCATGCTTGAGTGTGTGTGTGCTCGTGTGTGTCTGTGCTCGTGTGTCTGTGTGTGTGTGTCTGTGTGTGTGTGCGCTTGCTCTCTCTTACGCAGCATGGGCTGCTATGACGCAGCTCCCTTGATCCGCGTGCGTCACCCCGTGCCTCAGAACATCTACGGCCTGACGCTAGTGAGTGAGTGAGTGAGAGCGACCGGCAGAGAGAGAGAGAGGGATGGAGGGATGGAGGGATGGAGGGAGAGAGAGAGAGGGAGAGAGAGAGAAGATAGAGTAAGTGAGTGAGTGTGTGAGAGAGAGAAACAAAGGCAGACAGAGGGAACCAGACAGAGAATTAAGGGGAAAATGGAGGAGAAAATAGAAGAGTGAGGAAAAGAGGGGGAGAGAAAGCGAGTGAGAGAAAGAAAGAAAGAAAGAAAGGAGGAAAGAGGGAGAAACTAGTGAAGGAATGTGGGGGCTCCCTGGCTATTGTCAGCTGATATGTATACACAGAGGGCTTAGGCAACACTGGGAGGACAAGGAAGTGGGGGGGGAGTGAAGGAGAGGACAAAAAAGAGATGGTGTGGGGGTGGGGCAGTCAGAGCCTAGGCCTCTCTCCCTCTCCCTCTCCCTTTCCCTGTCTCTCTTTTTTAGTCTGTTCTCTCTCTTCATCTATCTATCCATCTCTATCTCTCCCTCGTCTTCCTCTCTGCCTCTCTTTCTTTCTTTCTTTCTTTTTTTGTCCCCTTCTCTCTCTCTCTCTATCTCTTTTGCTTTTTCTGTCTTTCCCATTCTCTTTTTCTCTCTCCTTCTCTCCCCTTCTCTCCCCTTCTCTCAGCCTCATCCCCGTGCCCTAATAAGGAAGGATCGGCAGCCACACGGGAGTTTTAGAGTCTGGGGGAGGGGGGAGGGGGGAGGGGGGAGGGGGGGTGTTGGGCGAGAGGGGTGAGAGGGGTAAAGGAAAAGTCAAAGAGAGTGAGAGAGAGAGAGAAAGAGAGAGATAAAGACAGAGAAAGAAAGCAAGGGGAAGGGAGAGGGAGAGATGCTAAGAAAACACTCACACAGACGAAGAGAAACAACAGTGATGGAGGAGGAGGAGGGGTGGGGGCAGAGGGGCGAGAGAGAGAGAGAGAGAGAGAGAGAGAAGCGGGAAAAGCTTGCGTGAGAGACATCGGTACAGTTGTATACAGACAGACTTCGAAGCAATGCCATATAGAGACATTGTAACATTGTATTGTTTGGTGTGTGTGTGTGTGTGTGAGTGTGTGTGTGTGTGTGTGTGTGTGTGTAAAAGAGAATGTCAGTTGAACCCATATACTCCTCTCTTGATGTTTATTTTCCCATCAAAGAATGTCTCTACGTTTCTAACGATTTGCTTCATTATTTGTGTGGATGCATTTTAGCAGTTCAGACGAGTTCAGCTCACTGAGCTTTTTAAACACACACCAGGGAGCTATAAGCCCAAAGTAGCTGTAAGCCCAAAGTAGTCCTCACCGAAGATGGTTCTCTGTAGCCCTCACTGTTAAGAGAGGAATGACTACATCACAATATGTGCCAGGCACTCACTTGAGTTCAAGTCTATTCAATTGAGCTTTGTTGGCATGACAAACAGTTTTGCAGTGCCAAAGCATAATAGGTTTACATCTTATACAACAGGTTTTCTCTCTTTTCTGAGAGACGGTAGCCACCACTACCTCATCACCCCCCCCCCCCCCCCCCCCCCCCCGGTAGTTTTGTAATCCTTCATAATGATTAAATCCCTCTCTCTTCCTCTCTACTCGGTTTTTGGGTGCAGTGTGTCCCTGAATGTGTTTAGCTATTACCCTCCCCTGGCTCCTGTCAAACAGCGGAGAGACCTGCCATCTAAACACTGAACCTTTGCCTAGCAACGGCAACAACAAAAAATTCATAATAACTCAAATACAACAGTCCTTGGGGTGTTGTATACGTTTCATGTTCTTTAGCTAGCTAGCTAACGACTGAAATGTTTTTTTTTTTTTTTTTTGTTATTTTAGCTTACTGTCACCAGGCTGTGATGTCAAAACTTGGAAGAGTGGACACACGACAGATGAGATATTGCTGTTCAGATAATCCAGAAATGTGCGTTTAGTCACTCTAACACCACGAAAGTTTGGTCAGCATTGATTTGTGTCAGGCAGGGGGTTTCACAAGGGATAGACATGAACAACATTTTCCAAGAGCTTACAGCATGTGTGTCTCTCTGAGTGGATGTCACACTAGTGATATCTGATACCAGAAATAAATCAATCGCAGTTTTAGATAGAACGTAGAAATCATAGTTCATTCTGGTCATAAAAGACTTTTCAGGTGTATGTTTGGTTGTGGATCAGTGGTCACAAACTATAGTTAAACTAAAGTTAAACTAGTAGCTGAAAAATCTGACACTGAAAATTCCGAGCCTTGTTTATGTTGACCGACTGAAGACTTCAAGGTTGGGCGAGGCCAGCTTGGTCATGTGACTGACCCTGGGGCCATAAGTGACAAAAAACTAGGGTCAGAGGTCATGTGACAGGAAGTGGTAAAGCTTGGGGATAGGATTCCAGTGATTCGGGAGTCTCTCTCTCTTTCTCTCTCCTTTCTCTCGCTCTCTCTCACTCTCCCTCTCCCTCTCCCTCTACCCTTGGCCTGGCCACGGAGAAAAAGCTTGTGACATTAATAACCCCACACTGATGAAAACCACCATGCCATGCAGAAGAGCAAGGGTCGGACAGCTGGGAACTGGGCTTCCCCAAGCCTGCCATATCCTGCGTGAGAAATCTCTTGCCGTGACATATTAATGTATGAATGGAATTAGTTGGAAGGCTTTTTAGGTGGGGTGGTGCATGAACCCATATGTTTAAAGCCAGGAGGCAAAACATTAACCACTGTGGCCAGTACCCCCCACCCCCCACCCCCCACTCCCACCCTCCCTTTTGCTTCATAGGCCGGTTATGTGATCTCATAAGTGCTGAACTTTGACCCTACAAATTCTTGGAAGTTGGCAGACTGTCACTGTTGCCCATTTCGCCCAGGCTGTTGAGCAGGGAGAAGCGAAAGAGAGTGAGGAGAGAAGGGGAAAAAGGGAGGAGGAGGGGGGGGAGAGGGGGAGAGACAGGAAAAAAGAAAGGATGGGATTCATTCCGGACACAGGCTTTGGATGTACATGTGGAATGTCACAGGCAGCTCTGGCAGAGGGTGACTGAGGCCAGGCAACAAGGAATGCCCCCCTTCTCTTTCTTTCTCTCTCTCTCTTTCTTTCTCTCTCTTTCTCTCTCTGTCTCTATCTATCTATCTATCTATCTGTCTATCTATCTATCTATCTGTCTATCTATCTCTCTGCCTCTAACCATCTCTCTTTTGCTCTCACTTTCTCTTCCTTGCTCTCTCTTAATCGCAAGGTGCTTTATTGACACAACAAAAAAAACCTACTTTGTGTTGTGAAAATATTCCCCATTACAAGGATGATTGTTATGTAAGAAAACAAGGCAAAATATCATCTTTGTTACTTTTTACACTCTATTTTAACCATCTCTATTACAGTACTGTACTGTATATCTGCATCATAAAGTACAGTGTAAAAAAGTGTGTAACAACATGTAACATTATGTACTTCCACTGTAATTTTAGGGTTAGGGTAAAGATATGATTAGGATTAAGGTAAGCCTTAGGTATTTACAGTGGAAGTGCGTAATATTACATACTGATACACTGTAAAAGGTACCATTAAAACAAATTGTTATCTTAAGTTTGTAAAAGGCTGTATCAAGGAGGCTGATTAGCCTGGCAAACCAGCCCCTCGTGCTACACTGCATTTCATACAGAAGGTCTGGTTGTGGTGTATTGAGAAACATTTCCTTCCTGGAGGTGTAGACTCTGCTGAAGTTTAAAACGATTGGCATCTGCCAGTCGTACCCAATTGCTAATCTGGTCTGGTCGTGAAGTACTCTTTGCTCTTTGTGGGACTCCTTACAGTTTTTAGGGTTGGCAGGTGTCATTCACCCAGGTCATGGTAGACAAAAGAGCTAAGTTGTAGGCAACTGGACTTCTTTTGGAGCTTGAAGATGTTTCATCTTGCATTCATTTCATTTCAGAAGAAGAACTCTTTTGGATGAAAGTTGAAATGTTTTGAAGCTCCAAAAGAAGTTCACTAGGGTGAACAGGGTGCCCCAACATTGTTTGTTTCTAGTTTTTTTTTTTGCCAAAGCTGCATAAGAAGACGGGATTTATTACAAGGTACAGGGATCCATGAGGAGATGTTGGCTGAATGTTATAAAAATGTTACCAGACATTTAAAATCGCTGATTGTATCTTTAGACAGCATTAGTCATTTCCAGGCCAGCTTATATTGTTACATGTGTTTCTTTGAATTCTCAGTGTTGAGTTTTTGTTCATTCTTTCATTCAACAAGATGTCATACTTCACATACTTCATATTTTTTGCTCTACTTTGGTCTTTGGCCTACTCACATACTTCATACTCTTTGGTCTATTTTCTTAACTGTACAGGGTTAGTTTCTGTCCCTGTCATCTGGATTTTTTGTCACTCACTCACTCTTTCTCTCTATCTTTCTCTGTCTCTCATTCACCTACTGTATCTTTCTGCATAATTTATTTTGTCCCTCTGTACCTGTGTGTGTGTGTGTGTGTGTGTGTGTGTGTGTGTGTGTGTGTGTGAGTGTGTGTGTGCGTGTGTGAAGGCCACCAGAACTACCTAGTGGCGAGAAGGAAACCACTTCAGCAGGGTGGGTTTTGTGTGTGTGTGTGTGTGTGTGTGTGTGAGTGTGTGAGAAAGGAGAGTGTTCCTACACGGAGTGCTGCCAAAGTCTCCATAGTGACTCAATGGGGGAATTGCCCGACTCCCGGTGGGAGCAGGAGGGGGACAGTGGTGTGGTGCATTGTGGGTAGACTGGCGGCTCATGACACCACAGTCAGGCTCTTTGGTCATATTCTCTCATATTCCCTCTTGCTCTCTTCTTTTCCTCTCCCCCTTTGTACCTCCTATGTTATCCGGCCGTGCGTGCAACAGAGTCAAGTGTCATCTTCCCCTCCCCCGCCCTCCAACTGTAGCCAACCCCCCGTCTCCACTCCTCTACACAGACACCTCCTCCCCTCCCCTCTCGTACTCTCCCTCCCCTCCCATCCCCTCCTCTTTACGGACACCTCCTCCCCTCCTCTCTCCTGTCCGGCTCTTCTACTCTCCTTCTCCACAACTCCTCTCCCCTCCCCTCCTCCCTTTCACTCCCTCCTCTCCTCCACTCCACTCCCCTCTCCTCCCCCCCCCCCTCCACAAACACATCCGACCCTCCACTCTCCTTCCCTCCCCTCCTCTCCCCTTCCCTCCACTCCGCCCCTACCCTCTCCTCCTCCTTTCGGCTCCACAAACACATTCAACCCTCCCCTCCCCTCCCCTCCCCTCTCTGGTACGGACACCTCCTTCCCACCTTTTGCCCTCTCTTCTGTTTGTCTCCCTGTCGTGGTTTATAGTGACTGGTAAATATTTAATCTTAACAGTTAATATTTTAAAATCTTGTCAGGTGGATGTGGTGTCTTGAGGTTCATGTGTGTGTGTGTGTGTGTGTGTGTGTGTGTGTGTGTATGTATGTGTGTGTGTGTGTGTGTTTGTCAGTGGAGGGCACAGGACATGGGTACAGGAAGAAACTGACACACTGTAAAACTTAATCACACACGCACACACACACACACACGCACAGACATGTAAACACACACATTCTGCATCTTACATGAACTTACACACACAGACACACAGACACAGACACACACAAACACACACACACACACACACTTACACTTTGGCATCCTATTTATTTGGTACACATACAATTACATGCAATCCAAATACACACAGCACGCACACACACGCACGCACATGAACATACACATGCACACACAAACACACACAAACACACACACACACACACACACACACACACACACACTGTTCATGGTTTATGGTTCCTCCAGTGTTGTCAGCATGTGCTGTATGTTCAGGCTGTGTTGAATGGCAGCTGGTCTGTGAGCGATGCTTGCTTGGTCATAGTGCAGCCTTATAGTGAGCCCAACTGACCAGCCAACTGACCAGCCAACTGACCAGCCACTACAGTCACTACTCCTGTTACTCCTGTCTGGCTCCAGCCTCGCCTTCTTAATACTACTTTTTCCTGTTTGTGTTTTTTTTCTCTCTTTCCCCTTTTTCACACTCTCTTCCCCTCCCTCTCTCTGTCTTTGTGTGTGTGTCTCTCTCCCTCTCTCTGTCTCTATCTTTCTTCCTCCTTCTCTCCCCCTTTCTCCCTCTCCCTTTCCCTGTCTCTCTTTATCTCTCTCCTTTTCTTTCTCTGTACCCCCCCTCCTCTGTCTCTGTCTGTCTCTGTCTATCTGTCTCTCTCTGCCTATCTCTCTCTTCTCTCCGTCCATCTTTCTTGCTCTATTTTTCCCATCTTGTTTTCTGGTTGGGCCACTGTTTTTCCATTTTCAAGGACACAAGTACCAAAAGAGGGAATGAGAGCAAAGTTGCACAGTTCAGCTGTATTTCGCTCTGTGTGTGTGTGTGTGTGTGTGTGTGTGTGTGTGTGTGTGTGTGTGTGTGTGTGTGTGTGTGTGTGTGTGTGTGTGTGTGTGTGTGTATGTGTGTGAAAGTGTGTTTAGCATTGTAATCATCATCTTTTTTTCTGCACCTGAGAAACAATCGCGAGCAGCTGTCCGGATTGTGGAGAGCCCCAGAATGTGTGAAAGAGAGGAAGAGAGAGAAACAGACAAACAGAGAGAGAGAGAGACAGACAGGCAGAGATAGAGAAAGAAAGAGACAGGCTCATTGTTTAAGGCCAACCTGCGTTGGTCACGATCTGGCCTTGCTCCACTCACAGCCAGTGTCCGCCGCTTTTGGAGTGGCACTGTGGTGGCATTGTGTGTGTGTGTGTGTGTGTGTGTGTGTGTGTGTGTGTGTATATTTGTGTGAGTGTTTCTGTCTATGTGTGTGTGTGTGTGTGTGTGTGTGTGTGTGTGTGTGTGTGTGTATGTGTGTGAGTGTTTCTGTGTGTGAGTGTGTCTGTGTGTGTGTGCGTGCACGCGCCTGTCTTTTGTGTGTGTGTGCGTGTGTGTGTGTGTGTGTGTCTGGGGGTGGTGATCGATGTCCAGCAGGAGAGCTTGCTGGGTCAGGGACGACCGCTGTGTCCACAAACATGGAGACATGGGGGGTCCCAGACCGGCTTTGCTGATGCTGATCATCTGATAGGGCTCAGAACACTGTTACCACAATATTGGTATATAGCTTAGCAGTAGTTAAAGCAACAGTATGTGACTTTTCGACACTATTTTAGATATCCTCTTTTATCTAAAACTGTCGAAAAGTCACATACTGTATATTTTTTTAGCAGACAATTTATTTTGGTACCATCTCTAAAATACTTGCAATGGCATATAGTCATATGAAAAGGGGGATAAACAGAAGTGTTATTCCTACTAGCCATTAAGGATATGCAGTGTGCACTACAACCTAAAAGAAAAAAGCTTTACAGCATGACATCACTGACTGTATTGCAGTCAAACAGCAATAAGGCTCTGGTAAGTGCTTCGAAGGTTCTGTGCCTTTTAGGTGTCTGGTCCACAAGTTCTGTACAAAAAAAACCATAGTGTTGCTTTAAACCAGCTAATTTCCGGATGTTTCTTCCTGCCTTGAAGGAGAGTTGGACATTGTAAACGGACTTTGATTTTATAGTTCAGTGGCATTTGATAGTACACTACAAGCAATGTGTTGGAGGCACATGATAAGATAATCATGGCAGTAGATATGAATTTCCTTTATTATATGACCAACACACAGTCCCTCTTACAACAAACCGCCGGTTGTAACCTGCCACCATGTTAGCCCCACATTGGTATTGATTGGTAAATATGTAGACAGCGATAAGCCAGGAGCGATCAATAGCTTCCTCTGAGTCAGCACAGGAGTCTTAGGAGGGCTTGGAAAATGGTTCAGTCCCTCAGGTCATAATAATAATAATAATAATAATAATAATAATAATAATAATGTTAATAATAAAATATTAATAGTCATTGTCATAATAACAGTAGCAGTAATAACAACAACAACAATAATAATGTTAATAATAATAATAATAATAATAGTAGTAGTAGTAGTAGTCATAGTCATAATAATAGTAGCAGTAATAATAATAATAATAATAATAATAATAATAATAATAATAATAATAATAATGAACACTGCTCCTAAAGTGCCTTTTAATATTTAAAAAATGTAAATGTATCCTATGTTCTAGCTTTATCGAATGTATTGCATTGAATGCTTTACTAAAGTTATTCAATCAAATCCCAGAGGTGATTTGTAAATATTTATATACCCGTTACTTGTGTCTAATCATCTGTCCATCAAGCTCTTATAATGCTTCGAAAAACACACATTGACAAACTGAGTGTTGGTAATAAGTTGTCAGTTGTCAATGCTGTGCTCTTTTATTGTCTACATTACATTTTTATCCCTCTGGTTTATCAGCAAGCAGTATGCTGATAAACCCACTCTCACAGAAGAAGTTGCCTTTTGTGTAAAGACAAATTGCCAAAAACAGAAAGCGTTTCATCAGTGAGTGTTGTGTCGGAGGAAAAAAAG